>BLKR01000894.1:0-107500 GCA_011170035.1 Teleogryllus occipitalis
ATTTTATACCCAAATGAAACATTTTTTAACTAAATATATTGCCATCTTTTTTCGACTCTTCTGTAAACGTATAATTTGCCTCTCAGCAGCATCAACAACATCCCCATATCATAGACCGAGACAGTGAACTACTGGCGACTGACTTTTGACCGATGACTTTGCTGGACCGACTACGTCAAAATCATGGCAAAGGATGCTCTTCAAATCTTTAGCACTCTGAGATCTCTCATTTTCTATTCCAAACTTTTTACGGTAGCAAACTATACAAATCGGAAATAACGTATCATTAGAAGCAGTGGCATTGCTTATGTTGGTGTTACCCGGGAAAAAACTAATGGTGTATCCCCGTAATTGAAATACATCTTTATCTGAATAGTTTATACATTATTTAATAAAAATACAAGTGTATTTGCACAATATTAAAGATAATTGGTACATTATTTTATCTATACTAACGTTAAGATTAGATAAAGTAATCGCCGAAATCGTGACTCTTGAACCACTGAAGAGCAGGGTTTCACAGGTTTTAGTTTCGCGTTTTTCTTTACATTATTTTTCTTTGATTCTTTAGTATGTATGTTTTAGTATTGTTACTATTAAATTACATGTATATATATAATTTGTAAATAAATCATTAAAATTATATAAATCGAACTATATAATTTTATAATTGGTATCATCCGGGGCGCACAGCCCTCCTTGCCCCGCTCTACCTACGCCACTGTTCAGAAAAATGAGTTTTTGCAAACTACAATTTCGAGACAATCAAAGTAGCCTCACTATATACATAACCTCCAAATCCTAAACAATTGCGTCAGTTTATTCCTAATATATTTGAATTAACTTGTGGAAAAATCAACAATGAAGTCCCTGTCATATATTGATAGTACGTATATTGAATTTTTCATTACTTCCATGCTCATTTTCTGCTAGTGTTGATTTCAATTGTTATAAGTAAGGGCATACTTTACGCAATATGTTATGATCACATTTGTCGTAGACGTCAAAAAGGTGATCCGTCAATCGAAATCCCGTCATTTGATGCCGCCGCATGAGCAGTACAATTTCTCCCAGAATTGTCGTGTTACGCCTTTCAAATCTACGACTTGCAAGAACTTTGTGTTAATAATTATTTCGATAGAAAGGTGAAGTATTATTTCTCATCCGAAGTAAACAAAGCATAAATGAAGCTACTTACCTGTTCGTGTTTTTCTAAACCGAGATGTTTTCATATTTTGATACAAGCATAAGCAATTATTTGTTGTCAGAAGTACATAAATGGTTCTATAAGAAATCTTCCCTCTGGAGACGTTAAAACATTGCAATTGAAGCAAAATATGGGAGTACATATTTATAATGATTTAGCATGAGGTACATTTTCTTTTTATTTCTAAAATATGGAAAAAGAAAAATGCGCAAGTTGACGGTGAAGGCAGAATCTCATTTGCTCATGATTTTTGTACTATGTAGAGTCTGACTAAAAATGTTTTCCTAACGAGCAATATATACTCCAACAAGGTAGTATGTGGATTCTGTCAATTTAAAGATCATGAAAATGTTGATTGGTGAAAATAAAACATATATTTCAATAGACGTTGCCTTTCATAATGTTTAATGCATGCATTCTACTGTTGAATTTTTTAATTCTAATGAAACACCTGGGGTACCATTCAATAAACTATAATCAAAGGTAGCTGTCCCTGTTCTTTAACGAAGAAATCTTGATGCGCTATGTTGGTGCAAAGTATGCAATTTGTTCACCAAAATGGATATCGTGGCAAGATTTTGTACACATCCCGTACACTAGAGATATGACTCCATGAGCACTCCGGGTACGTTTGCGCGTACATCTCGCGTACATTGGCGCACATGCCAATTTTCGGGAGGGAGGGTTTAAACGTTATTTTCTTAAAAACAGCTCCAAATTTTTCAAACGAAAATTGCCTTTTCTAACGAGCTTTTAATCTTTTATATTATTCTTATAGTAATATTTCAGTTCTACCATTCGGAAACTGAAAACTTTGGGCGGCGATATATTGCAGTTGGCAACAGTATGTGGGAAGTCCGAAAAGGTAGGTCAGAGAAAAGAAAGTAGGCAACTAACAAGTACGAGAAAGTCTGTAGCACCACTAGTATAAATAATAATAGGGGGTTCTAACATTACTTTATTAATTGAAAGTATTTTCAATTATGGTAAATAACTGATTTCAAAATAATTTTCAAAATAATTAGTTATAAATTAGTTAACTGTAATATTTATTTATAATATTTGACGTGTAAAAAAATCAGTTTTCATTACTAGTTATCTCGTTCGGTATGAAAATATAGAACCACGTACGTGAAAAAAGGGTTTAGAAATGGTAATTCGGAGGATATTATTTTTTTTAAATTTCGTTATAGAAATATGTATTTACAAATGAGATTATTTTAAGACTCTAATGATGCCTGACCAATGCAAATGGCGAACGATCTTTCTCTGTTCTGAAGCACGTAAAAAATTCTCTGAGATAGAGTCTTAAACAAGACATATTGAATGCATTATCTACATAGAAAATTACATTTTGGGACGCTTAGAGTCTGAAGACATTCAAGAAATTTGCCGAGACTATAGTGAGAAAACGAGATTCCGTAAGACAAACCATATTTTATATGTACACCTACATGATTTTTTGAGTTTAATATCCAATTTCTTTTGTAATAAAATGTAAATTACATTCAAATATAGAATTTCGTCTATAATACCTTATATTTTTAACTTATTTACCCTCAAATGGTTGATGTTATAAAAAATGCAAACATATAATCAATTATTTATACGTATACAATATTTGCATTGTTACAAATATAGTTCATTTTTTACATTCAAAATATTATAAATAACTTGTGTCAAAAACAGGGCACTAAACATTTGAGAGCCTAGAGCGCACATAAGTCAAAGTTAGGCATTGCGGATTTAACTTTAATAATTAAGAATATTTATAAGCATAATAAGAAAATAATTTAAAACTAATTTGCTTTACGTATAAATTCAATCTAAATTTGAACATTCTTTTTATTATAAAATAATAGGTTGATTATTGAATTAAATGACAGTTTTCACTAAATGGAATATTTATTTTTAGACAAAACAAAATTTACATTAATTCTAGATGCATATAAATATTCTAGTACACAAATTAAACCGAACATACATACTTGATCTCTCCCTATAAATATCTTAAATCTTATTAAATCTAAACATAACCTAAGATGATTCTGGCAACAAACTCGTCGCCCTGGCATTAAAAGAAAAATCAGCCAGTTATCACGCATTATCAAATTACGTATAGACCAATTATGAATTAGACAAATTTCAAAATTACATTGCACAAATACATCCTAATAGCAGATCAGAATGGTCAACAATTAAAAAATTAGCAAAATCTTATTCCCCTATACCAATCTTAAACAACGGTACTATATCTGCTTATACTGATTTTCAAAAATAAAATTTAATTGCCAGTCACTTAGTCCAAAAGTCTTTTACCTCTAACCCTATTATAGATCAAATTTTTAATAAGGAAGTAGAATCTTTCATCTCTTCTCCACTTTATTCAGTCCCTTCAAATATAAAATTTTTTCTCCTGTAGAAGTTCAAAAAATAAAACAAAAATTGAATATTCACAAAACATTAGGCTATGATTGGATTGCAAACAAAATGATAAAAGAACTTAATTCACAAATCTTATCGAAACTAACAAATACATTCAACTCAATGCTTCGTATTTCTTATTTTCCACAATCGTGGAAATTAGCATACGTTATCCCCATATGTAAACCAGGCAAGGATCCTCATCTACCCTTAAACTACAGACCTATTAGTCTCTTATCTTCATTATATAATTGTTTTTAAAAATTATTGCACTCTCGTCTTTTATCCTACATTAACTCAATACAAGCTATTCCAAATTACCAATTTAATTTTCGTTCTCATTATTCGACCTCTCACCAATTACTACGTGTTTCTGAATTAATAGCTCAAAACCTTCATCAAAAGGAACATACAAATGGAATTTTCCTGGATAATACCAAAGCATTTGACAAAGTTCGGCATTCTGAATTATTGTATAAATTACATTCAATAGGAATTCCCATATATTTATTCAAAATTATAAAAAACTATTTACATAGTCGTAAGTTTTGCGTCAAAATTAACACATCTTATTCAACATCTCGTCGTATCTTCTCAGGAATTCATCAATGATCGACACTCTCTCCTTTACTTTATATATATATATATATATATATATATATATATATATATATATATATATATATATATATATAATGTCAGATATTCCACACCTTCCTTTTACCACCATAGTATGCTGATGACACTGCACTTCTTTCGTATCACAAAAATATACAAACTGCCCGAAACACTCTTCAAAACTCTTTAAATTTCTATATTAAATGGACTCAACAATGCAGAATAATAATAAACTCATCTAAAACACAAACAAAATTTTTGAACTTGGGTTAACATTAGTTTAATATTAGTACAAAGTGATGGTTTTTTTTAGTTTTTCGATATCATTGTTTTTCATGGGTGGTGTTGCTAACTTTACGGTAGGTGAACGCCCGCAAAGGTATACATTTTTTTATTTTGATGTTGTGCATCAGTTTAAAATTTTTGAATTTTAATTAAAATTAGTTTATTATTAGTACAAAATGATGGTATTTTTAGTTTTTCGATATCATTGTCTTTCATGGGTGGTGTTGCTAACTTTACGGTAGGTGAACGCCCGCAAACGTATACATTTTTTATTTTGATGTTGTGCATCAGTTTAAAATTTTTGAATTTGGGTTAAAATTAGTTTATAATTAGTACAATGTGATGGTTTTTTTAGTTTTTCGATATCATTGATTTTCATGGGTGGTGTTGCTAACTTTACGGTAGGTGAACGCTCGCAAACGTATACATTTTTTATTTTGATGTTGTGCACCAGTTCAAAATTTTTGAACTTGGGTTAAAATTAGTTTAATATTAGTACAAAGTGATGGTTTTTTAGTTTTTCGATATCATTGATTTTCATGGGTGGTGTTGCTAACTTTACGGTAGGTGAACGCCCGTAAATGTATACATTTTTTATTTTGATGTTGTGCATCAGTTCAAAATTTTTGAATTTGGGTTAAAATTAGTTTGTAATTAGTAAAAATTGTGGTATTTTTAGCTTTTCGATATAATCGATTTTCATGGGTGGTGTTGCTAACTTTACGGTAGGTGAACGCGCGCAAAGGTATACATTTTTTATTTGGATCTTGTGCATCAGTTCAAAATTTTTGAATTTGGGTTAAAATTAGTTTATAATTAGTACAAAATGATGGTATTTTTAGTTTTTCGATATCATTGTTTTTCATGGGTGGTGTTGCTAACTTTACGGTAAGTGAACGCCCGCAAACGTATACATTTTTTATTTTGATGTTGTGCATCAGTTCAAAATTTTTGAATTTGGGTTAAAATTAGTTTATAATTAGTACAAAATTGTGGTATTTTTAGTTTTTCAATATCATTGATTTTCATGGGTGGTGTTGCTAACTTTACGGTAGGTGAACGCCCGCAAACGTATACATTTTTTATTTTGATGTTGTGCATTAGTGCAAAATTTTTGAATTTGGGTTAAAATAAGGTTATAATTAGTAAAAAATTGTGGTATTTTTAGCTTTTCGATATCATCGATTTTCATGGGTGGTGTTGCTAACTTTACGGTAGGTGAACGCTGGCAAAGGTATACATTTTTTATTTTGATGTTGTGCATCAGTTTAAAATTTTTGAATTTGGGTTAAAATTAGTTTATAATTAGTACAAAATGATGGTATTTTTAGTTTTTCGATATCATTGTTTTTCATGGGTGGTTTTGCTAACTTTACGGTAGGTGAACGCCCGCAAACGTGTATATTTTTTATTTTGATGTTGTGCATCAGCTCAAAATTTATGAATTTGGGTTAAAATTAGTTTATAATTAGTACAAAGTGATGTTTTTTTTAGTTTTTCGATATCATTGATTTTCATGAGTGGTGTTGCTAACTATACGGTAGGTGAACGCTAGCAAACGTATACATTTTTTATTTTGATGTTGTGCATCAGTTCAAAATTTTTGAATTTGGGTTAAAATTAGTTTAAAATTAGTACAAAATTGTGGTATTTTTAGTTTTTTGATATCATCGATTTTAATCGAGTGGGTGTGCTAACTTAACGTTAAGTTAGCACACCCACTCTTATACCTTGTTTTTTTTAATTTTCCGCATGGGTCAAAATTTTTAAATTTGGGTTAAAATTAGTTTAAAATTAGTACAAAATTATGGAATACCCTTTTTTAATTTTCTGATAAGTGGGTGTGCTAACTATACGGACATAGGAGGCGCCACACAGGACTTGAAAAAGGCCCAAATACGCACAGCTTGGCGCTAAGGGTCCATTTGTTGACGTTTGCAACTCTAACTCAGATCAAAAGTTACTATGCAATTTGATGGCAATATGTAACGCACGATCTACTGAAATAACAAGTTTCAAACACCCTTAGAGTTACATTAAAGAGAAAATCACATTAATGAAATATTAAGTGCATAATTTTCTCGCATTATTGGAACAGAATATGTAAAATAATATTGCAAGTGATATCATACAGATATTTTAGATATTTTTGAAACACACTCATAACCAATAGTCACGAGGAATATTTCAAAAATGAATATTAAGTTTTCAAAAATTAAACGTTTTAATTAAATCAGGATTTAGTGTTATATATTAACTGAAGCCATTTTTGAGAAAATCCCGTACAGTTCTCATGATTTGACTATAAATTACCCAAATACTAATAACGCTTTTAAAACTATACATAACATTTTAAAGGTCTGATTAATATCAGACCAGGGAGAAATGCATGAAGGAAAAAATCTACCTTCAACAATGGTGTAGTAGGAGTTTGAAAAAAGCTTTGAACTTTTGTTAATATTTTCCGGACCTCATAGTCAGATCAATACGGGAGTATCCGTTTTGTGAAAAAAATTGTGTATGATTTTGCCGCTGGTGTTGCTCATAAACAGATAGACGGAGAAATGTTTGAAAAACAACATTTGTTGGTATCAGGGATTTCCGAAACCGTGTTTCCGGTGAAATTTCAGCAAATTTTTTCCAGCATTTGATAACTTTTTTGATACTAAATATACGAGAAAGTAAAAATGTCCAAGTTTTACTTTCTTGATACTTCATATAATTATGGAAAAACGATGCAATGTTTAAATTCCGTAAAATATCCATTAACCGGCATTACGAGAGATAGATGTGGGTGGCAGATGTCAATCATTCATTTTAAAACATTTAGTAATTTTGTGGGGGTATTATTGGTGATTTTTAACTAGTAATCAACGGTTTTAGGTAAAAAAGATATACTTGTAAAATAATTGTCTGTGAAAAGTCGATTGAACATTGATAACAAACATATAAAATCGGAGGTTTAAAGATGCGATTACATGCGGAGAGTTTAATTTAAAGTTCTTAGTTGAATTGAAAAATTACACTTGACAAATGTTTGAATAGTACCAACGTTAGTGGATCATGAAGGAAATCTTCAAATATATTGAAACAAAGGATCTCACTACGAATTCTATTAAATTTATTTGGTCATCTAAAGTTGTTCAATTAGACTCGCCTTGTTAGAGCGCGCCTTTAGAGATATACGAGATCAGGTATTATCGTGAACATGAACAATCAACATCACCTTTATTAGCAAAGCTGTACGTCCTAATTTCGATACTCTACTTTGGAATCCTCATCAAGAAAAGAAGTCAGTCATAAATGGTTGTCAACCATTTTTGAACGGTTGAATTTATTACAATGCAGTTTTCAAGGAAGTGAATGAGGGAATGAGACTAACTGATGTATGTATTTGTTTCCATTTTATCACAAGTATTTTACGAGAAATTGAGATAACTTTGTGTTTTTCAAATGGAACTGTACATATATTTTTAGTCTATCATGACGAGCGTAAAAAGACGAATCCAATGAAATACATATTGGCATATGTTAGATCATACTATTTTGAGTAATTTTGATATATTTTTGCAACTCGTATTTCACGAATATTTTGAAGTTAACATTCCACCTCGTAAGGCCACGCAGAGCTCTCCCTGCTAATGCGCGCTCGGGACATTACAATCTCCGTTAAACCGGAGTCGTCAAAAAAACAAAATTACTCAAAAAATGCTTATAAATAATATAATTATAATATAAATAATAATAATAATAATATATAAGCTAAAAATACATGTAGTTCTATTTGCAAAAAACAAAGTTTCCTCAATATCTCGCAAAATAAAGTGATAAAATATAAAAATGAATATATGAGTAAACTAGCCCTATTCCCTCATTTACTTCTATTAAAAATGCACTGCAATAAATTAACAGTTCAAAAATTGCAGGAGGTCCTAAAATTACGTGACTCACATTTATGTTAATTCACTATATTATACAATAATATATCGAAATTACAAATGAAGTAAAGATTGTCTCGTAATCCAAAGCGCAAAAGAATTTGAATAATCCAGATGAAAGTAAATATTAAAAATGTATCCTGCAAATAATGAGAAAAACAACTTTTAAAAACATTTATAAATAACATCAGGATACTGTAACAAAATTAATTATTAACCCTAGCATTACCAAGTTATTTTTGGTGGCGTGCTTTACGAACCCCGGGCAAAAAGTTCTCATATGTTTAACTCTTTATTTTAACTATAATATTGTAATTAGATATATTTATCTTGTGAACATTAATGACTTATAATGTTATTAGAACGATTGTATTAAGTACACATTGTTTCATAACAATTAAGGTAATGAAAATAAATGGTGGATAATCTTGTTGTACATTGTTTCAAGTTTCAATGTTTATCATCACTTCAATAACTTCTTCATTTATATCACTATCAGTCATCTTAATCCTTTTCAACAATACGTAGAGGTATTGTTGTACAAACAGCACGAGTACAAACAGCTGCAGTGTATTGCTCTGACAATGGATGACGACCACTACAGTGTTGCCAAAGTAAACCAGTAGCCTTCATATATTTTTGTCACAAGTTTTACCAACGATGGGCAAAATTTCCCATGCACGAAAATATCACATATATTTTTTAAATCATTAAGGTTATTACGAAAATATAAATCTTATAACGTAGAATTAGGAATTATTAACAAATAGAATAAAAATAAAAATATCTGAATCCATTTAAAGCACATTTTGTTTTAGAAACGAACTAATAGGCACTTTTTGCCCATGCTTGGTAAAGGTAGGGTTAATAGATAGACTGCCAACAAATACAGAATTCACGCCAACTCGGAGATGTTCACTCTATTAGATAAGAGGGAACTTTGATAGAAGCACAGGCGCAGCGGCGTTCGGTGCGGCCACAGACAACTCACATTGTAAAACGCAAATTTTATCGTAGCTTCAGATTTTGAGACAATTCAATTATTGTTACATGCAGGGCCTACGTTTTCATTCGTTAAAAGACAGTAGCCATGACAGAACGTGTGACACAAATGCTTTCCATTGAATGCGCTCCTTTCAGTGGGAGAATTCCTGCAGGGGCACAATTCGCCGCGTTGGCGATTCGGAGCGCGGCGGAGTAATTCTCCACCTGAGCGTCCCGCCTGCAATATCCCAGGCTTCCTGCCGGGAGACGGCTCGAGAGTAACGGCGCGGCTCTTCCTGCCGCGAGCGACTCCACCCCCGCGCTCTCGCTCCGGCACCGCACCCCCAATCAATTCCTCCACAAAGTTCGCTTCTCCCCTCTTCTTTTCCTTCCTCGCCACCTCCCCTCCGCGCTCCGGACTTGGCCTTTCTCCTTTGCTTCCCGCATCCTCTGCCTCGTCGACTCGCGCTTGCCTTCCGGTTAAGTTTCTCAACATCTTGCACACAGTTTCCAAAGGACAACTTAAATCGACAAAAACCTCTAAATCGATCACTAACCAACTCGGGGCCTGGAATGCCTCCGATGTGCCCGGCGCAGCAGCGCCCCTGGCGGCAGCTCGAGTTCTATTACACGACGGGAAAGATTCGCCCGGGCGCGTGATTCAGTATTTCCGGAGGCGACAACTTCTTCGATGATTACTTCCGTAAGTGCAGTGCATATAATAGCTGAGAGGCGGCTGTACTCTTTTCCTGCTGGCACGTGACAACTGGCACGACATAAACGGTCGCTTTTGAGATTTTCTCTCCAGGTATCTCTCTCAACTGGGCACCGTCCTATTCGCAATAATCTGTACGTTGTCTCCTCATACGTGAGGTAGTGTAAGTATTTACTTCCATTTTTATTAAGCTACGTTCGAAGTAAATCAGCTGTTTCCGTGTCATCAATCAGTAGAATAAACACCACCATAGTGACATAACTATAGTGACGTGTAAGGTACCGATTGGACGGCACCATAGCAGCTGATGAAATGTCAAACGCAGCTATGTAGAAACCGAAGTATAAATGTGTGTGCGAACGGGAAGAGGGGAAGACAAGAATGAGTGAGGGAAGATCGAGATAGATTACTGAGTGGCCCGTCTCTTAGGTTACTAATCTGGCAATTGCCTGGTATTCATCACAGAAACCACGAAAAACTACTGATCAGAGAAGCCTACCGGGTTAAGACACCGGATAAATTCTACCAAATAATCCACCTCTTGCCGAAAATCCGCCACCGTCAGGAGCTGAACCCTAGGAACCCCGGCCAGAGAAGCTTCAGCGTCAGGTGCGCGAGGAGGGGTAGACAAGTAGGGTCGCTCCGTTGACGCATGCTGTAGTGGTTACACCTCTCCCCTTTGGCCTCGAGGTACCGGAGTTCAAATCCACGTCACGGAAAAATACCGAAGTTTGTGGCGAAGAAAGCGTTTGCTGCAACTCTTCTTGGATTCTCCCGACCATCCCAACTTATTGCACCATTGCTCCATCAAATCACATCTTCATCACCTACCCATAAAACATTCATCTCTGGAAAAGTATAAAGACTGGGGACTGAAGATAGTTATATCTCTAAACGTCATTAGGCCGATATAGAGCCAATAATAATGCGACTGAACTTGATGATCTGCGACGAAAGCCGAAGTCGTTAATAAAGTTCGTTATTTATTATATCAGCTGTGCGTCGTTCAATATGTTTATAATGTCACTTCTTATACAAAAAATCATGTGAACAAAAATTTCCATTTTTGAGAACTAGTGTACTCATACACAACCTTGAGCTTCAACTCGTTGGTTTCGACTGTTCCAAACGGACGGATGGCAGTGGAATCCTTGACGGATGCCGCCTGTTCAGAGTGGCTATTTGTTCAATGGTATGTTATGTGAAATCGATATAAAATCAAAGCATTTCGAAAATAATATCAGTACTAACGAGGAAACGACTTTTATAGCGAAGGAGGCTGGTCTTTCGCAGCGTAAAGGAAGTGCCCCTATCTTCAGGCTGTCGAAGCATGGAGAAGTCCTGGTACTATTGAACGGTGAAATAATGCCACACGATTAGCATCCTGTGTCTATCATGCATTCGTGCTCCAATAACGATGCTCACTGATACGAGACGCATGCAGACATCACGTTGATACACTGAGGAGAAGTTGAGTCTGATTAACCGTCGGCAGCTGATAGTTACGGATGGAGCAGCAGAGGCATCAGCAAAAATTTTAAAGCGTTTTCAGTGGATAGATTTTTGTGCTCGGTTCGCTTTCAGTTTACAGGCGCGACTCCGCGAAGGGCCTGTCGTCGCCTTCGGCTGCTGGGAGGCCTCGCGAAGAAGGGAACGCCCTTTTCCTTCGCGTTGGCTCCCGCGCGCCCAGGAAATTGACGAACTGAGGCGCAGATAATTCTTTTTGATGGCTCACTCGAAAGCCACTCGGAAGAAAGAGAAAAGGGACGCCGCACGGACGCTTTCCGGTCCGCGCCATTCGTCCAGAAAATGACCCCAATATTCGCGAGTGCTGGATGGTGTCGAGAACGCATGCGGGCGAGCGAGAGAGCGAGCAGACGGCGGGCAGGAGGACGGGCAGGAGGACGGGCAGGAGGACGGGCAGGAGGACGGGCAGGAGGACGGGCAGGAGGACGGGCAGGAGGACGGGCAGGAGGACGGGCAGGAGGACGGGCAGGAGGACGGGCAGGAGGACGGGCAGGAGGACGGGCAGGAGGACGGGCAGGAGAACGGGCAGGAGGACGGGCAGGAGGATGGGCAGGAGGACGACGGGCAGGAGGACGGGCAGGAGGACGGGCAGGAGGACGGGCAGGAGGACGGGCAGGAGGACGGGCAGGAGGACGGGCAGGAGGGCGGGCAGGAGGATGGGCAGGGGGACGGGCAAGAGGACGGGCAGGAGGACGGACAGGAGGACGAGCAGGAGGACGGGCAGGAGGACGGGTAGGAGGACGGGCAGGCACATGAGCAAGTAGAGCGGGCGGGCGAGCCGGCGGGCTAACGGGCGAGTGACGGGCAAGCGGGCGTGGGGCTGAGCATGGGGCTGGGCAGGCGGACGGGCGGATGGGCGGGCGGACGGGCGGATGGACAGGCAGTCGGGCAGACGGACTGGTGGGCGGGCGGGCGGGCGGACAGGGCGACAGGCAACGGACGGGCGGGCGGGGGTAGGGGAATGGGATCGTGAGATAGCAAAATCGTGGGCGGGCGGGCCAGCGGGGGTTTGTGGGATCGTTCATGGGATAGGGATCGTGGGGTGGCGGTCGTGGGGCGGGCAGGCAGGTGAACGGGAGGCCGGTTTGGAGGATGGGTGGATGGACGGTGTGAAGAGTCGGGGGGGGGAGTGGAGGGTCGCGGGAGGGAGTCGTGGGGTAGATGCCCGGGTGGGTGGGCAGGGAGGCAGGCAGGCAGGCAGGCAGCCTATCCACTCGCGAAGCCTCGGTGGCGGCGGCGGGGATCCTCTCGAAAGAGACGGCCTCCGCAATTTTCCTCCTTCGGAGGAATATCGCGAAATTTATCTTTCGCTCCATGAATCTCGGAGAAATCTTCGCCGCCGACACATGGCGGCGAGGCTGCAGCGCTGCTCTTTTACGAGACGTTGGGTAAAGGAGTCGTCGCCATAGTCTTGCTTTTTTACCGGCGTTACGAAGTTACCAACTTTCCCCACAGAAGTCACCGGCCTCCTTATAGGCCCGTTTTCGCAAGACAAAACTTTCCAAGTAAGCATTGCGTTTCGTTTTTTCCATTAACGTCCCGTCTTTTTGTCAAAAGAAACAACTTTTCCATGGTGGGATGCGGTAACCGTATATTATGATACCATGAAGTTCTCCCGAGGATCCCGTAATAATTTCTAGTTAGAAGGTTCAATAGCACAAAGGAGTATATTCAGTGCTTTGAGAGCAGGAGAAAAGCTGTTCACTCCGTTTTGAAGCAGACGATTTTATGTTCGGGGAGTCACAATATTCCTCAAAGACGCTTTGTACGCTTTTAGGCTTATGTACCATAATATCATAAAATAATCGGCAAGGTCAGATTTTTCTTTTAATGAATATTCCATTCAAAAAATTTCAGCCAATAGCGACCAAGAATTGGGACCATATCAATCAAATTAGAGTCGACGTACACATGCAAATTACGTATTAGTTACTAAATAATTATTTTTTTAACAAACACGATTTTCTTAAATAATATAACATATAATAGTGTATAACTCACAATTCGCTTTCCGAGTAGTGAATTTACCTAGAGAAGTTTCAATGCCCACGTGGGCATACCTATGATAGTTCTCACAATATCGATTTCTACATTTCCAGTAAGATTTTTATTAAGCAATGTCAGTTGGCTTTGAATTGATCAAGGAGATTAAATGTTTTAGAATAGTATTTAAATTAGACATATAAGAGGAGTATAATTCACTTTAGTTTTAGGAAGATCCTACATATTCTTGCGAAGGGATACACTTCAAACGCAGTTTATTTCAACGTATGGTATGGTGAGAACATCTTCCGCTCTTCTCAAACTGCGTGAAGACGCGAATTTTTTGTTTCTCTTGTAAAATTTTCTAAAATGAAACGAGCTAGTTTGGATAACAAAAGCCTCATATATTGCTCGTTCCTAAACTTTCTTTGAGAGCAGTTGGGAAGATCCTCTCGCCGACAGCGCGCGCACACGAGCCTTCCCAGCGATGCGGCGCGGGGCCCACAAGGAGGGAATTTGTCACAGAAGCACCACAGAATAATCAGCGCGGCATAATGTTCGCACTAAATCCCAGGAAAGAACTCGCGCCGACTTGGCAGCGGCGCGGAGAGCCCTCGCTCGCGCGCGCGGCGCGACGGTGGCGCTGGCGGCGGGCCAGCCGGGAGTTAGCGCGACTGTTCCGCTAGATTTAAGAGCCATCTAAAACGCATACATCATAGCGCGGGGCGCGGGACGGACGCGGACGTGTCAGCGTTATTTAAAAATACGTTATCGCCCGGAACACGCGGGCGCCGGCGGCGGAAGCCACGGCGGCGGAAGCTGCCGCAGTCAGCTGTTCGGCGGCTGCCTCAAGGAGCTCCCACCCGCGCCCCAACCTCCCGTCCCTCCTTCACGGCCGCTTCGCGCTCGGCTTATTGCTCTTGCGACAGCCGCTGGCGAGCGCCGGCTCGCTGCGATTTTCGATTCACGTACGTGGGTTGGAATTCAACGCATGGCACGGCTCAACTGAAGCTCGGGATTATTTTGTGGATAAAATACATTAATTTAAGCAGGCCTCTCCCGCGTACATTTTGCATTAAATATCGTTGATTATTTACCTGTGCAGAGTTATACGTAACATTCAGTTGTAATTGTATCTGACATTTTGGACGGCATCGATATTTTTGTTGTATGAAGAAGAGAGAGTCTCCCTCGTTCTCTCTCTTTCTCTTTCTCTCTCTCTCTCTCTCTCTCTCATTATTTCGCTCTCTCACTCTTATTCTCTCTCTCACTCAATCTCTCTTCTCTCTCACTTTGTCGTTTCATATACAGACATGCGTGCGAGTATGTGTTTGTAATCTGGCACTACAGCATCATCGGACTACGTCATTGGATCCCAGCCTGACGGCCTTGGGAGGGGGCCTGTGTTACGCAGGTAGCATCCTCTTACGCATTTATTTTGCGTTCTCCACCCGCGAGAAGCATTCGCATTGTCAATCAATTATATGAACTGGGATACAGCAGTGAAAAACCGAAGTTAACTATCCCCCCCCCGGGAATCAAGGCCAGGGTCGTGGCATGGAAAGCTTCCTTGAAGAGCTTGTAAGAAATTGTAACAAATAACAGGGAGAATTCTCTTGTAAGGAATAATGGTTGCTTGCGTCTCATTTTCCATGTACATTCATGGTATCTCAATAGAATTCTTCGCAAACCAAGAAATCAGTTTCTATTAAGTACTCCGAAACGCTTGTCATTGTAAATGTATTTACAATTATTGTAAAACTTGCATATTGATTGATTGATTGATTTTTTCGTGTTTCCGGGCGCGTCAACTGCTCTGGTCATTAGTCCCGTTTGTGTAGTGCATGTTTTTTTCTCGGGAGATAGCTGTAATCTTCCTCCGCTGGATGGGGAGTTCCGGCACCGACCCACCGTCGGCTAGTGGGGTTTCCCCCTAACCAGGACTCTCCCACTTGCATGTTAATAGTGTGTCACTTCATGATGTGAAACGTTCCCATAAAAATGTCTCATGCAAAAGTCCTTACTATTCCTAGCGAATTTAAAAGTGAGGGGTCCACAGGGGTCGTGAATAAAAAGGGCAGGAAGCGCCCGCGCGTTGGGATGGGGGTGGGGGTGGGGCGCATTGATCGCGCGTGCGCCCGTGCGCGCCACCGCCGCCGACCGCGCCTACTCATTAGCGCGCCTCGCACGCGCCTCTGCACGCCCCCGCGCACGCATCACGACCTCCGCCCCCGCTGCCTCGCGGGCGGGCGGGCGGGCGGGCGGGCGGGCGGGGGATCGAGCGCCGACGGCTCCACCGATTCAAACGCCTCTGGTGGAGAACTCGAGCGGCCGGAGACTCTGATAGGTTGTTTTCCGATCTATATTAAGCAAATGCCGGGGCAATATACTGACAAACGGGCCACCGACTGTCAGCAAACTTCTCTTCCTCATTCTGTTTCTCTCTTCCAACACACGCATGCAATACAATTATACATATGAAGGAAGACCTATTAGAAGTTTAAAATTTCTCCCCGAATGGGGAGAAATCTGGCAAAGGAATTGGCGGAAGCGCAAGTGAAGATCGACTGCGGATGTCACATTCTAGCGAGGGAGGAATGCATCCCTTTACGGCAAGAACATGGACTACACTCACGGGACAAATGAATAAAGTATTTGACAGCACAGAAAATTTACGTAGACTTCCTCTGCGACCTGCAATACGGACGCCCTGTGACCGTTGCGGCTCAAAGCGAACGTTTCGTATTAAAATGCAAAATCATTTATCGTATTGTTTAAAGAAATATAAATCAAATGATCATTTGTTGCTCTGTTGCGTGTTACACGAGAACCGTATCCACAAAGTCCATGCTATTTAGTCAATTTCAACGGCTACATAATAATCTCAATATAATACTTTTAAAGATCCAGTTTGGAATATTCTGAATTCTTCAAGGATGGATTCATAATCAGTCGTATATTAACTTAATATTTCCTTCATTGCATCCCTCCGTTCTACTCAGTTATGAATCCTTTCTCTAAATTCTTCTAAATAACTGTCATTTTTTTCTCTTTTCGTGCAAAACACCTTCCTACCGCATCATGCATTATTATTCTATTTATTTCTACGTATGATAATTTCGTTTTTTATTAAAAATATTTGACTTTCTTTAACTCACTTTCTTATTTCGTCCTAACTGTTCATTCTATAAAATGATTCTATTGCAGCATTAACCTGAAGACCGCAACGCGTGCTGTGTAGCGGACGTAGTAAGTCGGGTGGCTTGCGTATCGGAGGGTGTGGGCTGGTGTGTACTAGCACCGCTGTCCCACTTCCGGTGACCTTGCGTGCGGACATCGACCACGCCTCCATCAGCCACGCCCCCGCCCCACTCCCGCCTCGCGTCCTGCGTCAGTCCCCACGCTGCCAAGCCACCGCTTGTTTCCTGCCTTCGCCTCGGCCCCCGCACCGCCCCCGCGCGGCCCCCGCGCCGCCCCCGCGCCGCCCCCGCGCCGCCCCCGCGCCGGCCCCGCGCCGCCCCCGCTCCGCCCCCGCGCCGCCCCCGCGCCGCCCCCGCGCCGCCCCCGCGCCGCCCCCGCGCCGCCCCCCGCGCCGCCCCCACGCCGTCCCCGCGCCGCACCCGCGCCGGCCCCACGCCACTCCCTATACCCTGACCGTCCACACTATTCCTACCGCGTTACCCTGATTCGGCTCTCAGTTTTTTCTGCCTTCACTGCATCCACCGCTAGTCTAGTCCGCATGTCTAGCACCCCTTAGAAGTATAAGCTTCTTTGCATGAGCACGATGTTCCGTAAAAGTAATTTCATTCACCTAGCGCAGCGTATTCAAATATTGGATTTTCTTTCGAAAGCAAAACACTAGTGAAAAAACTCTCTATCTTCGTCCCGATCTTCAATTTTAAATCGCGCCGTATTCTGGCCGGAGGCAGCTTTCCTCCGCCAGCGACACGCTGTGCACACGGACGGGCATTGGCGTTCGCCGAGTTCCTGTGCGTGGGAAGGGGGCGCTCAGCGCGGGGAGCGCGTCAGCGAATGCCTGCGCCGCACGCACGCCCGGCCGAGCGCGGATTCGCGGAAGAGCAGAGGGGTTGTGACGTAGAAGCGGCCAATTCTATAACCCTGCAAACAGTCCGTGGAAACGGGCCCACTAAAACAATTAGCCACTGTGATCACTTCTGAAAATGCAATTCCAAAGGAGTTATCTTAGATTGGACTAATGGATTTACCTTGTATGGCTATGATTTTATGAAATTTATGGCTGATGATTTTATTAATTTTATGAAATTATAATGTTTATACATACATGTTCACCCAATATTCTGCTACCCAAAGGAATGTAATTTATCTGATTTACACAAATAAAAGGAAAGTTTACGGGGATCCAGGAATACATTAATATCGTTTTCATCTTTTCAGCATATTTATTGGGACTCTATTCAAACTGCTTCTCATTGAAGTAAGAGTAATGTTGAATAACTGAATGGAAAGGTATTTGGACATCAACCTGACTCAAACAGTTCACAAATATTTCAAGACCAACCAAGTGCTTCATGGTTTCGACATGACTCGTAAAATATTTAAGACGAGATAATCGCGTGGTCACCAAACCCGGGATATGCACAGCTTCCCTCTTCAACAGGGGAGTTGTCTCTCACCCGACTGGACGTCACGTGACAGTGAACTGCAAACGCACAGATTACGTGGGGGATCAGTCGGACTTCCTGCGTTTAAAGGCAACTGCAATCCAATGGACTAGAAAAAAATATATCTTTGATGTCTTTGAAAAATGACTTCTATAATTTTTATTCTTAGATTTTATGTGTACTTTGGGAATACTAAAGTGTTATCTATATTTTAAGTCATGTTTATTTGCCAAAAATAAATAAATACATTTCCCAGGACCTGAGAGTTGGCTCGCAGAATTACCCTCCAGTGCTCAAAAGCCAGACGCCTCGGCGCCGCCGTTTTGGACAGAGGTGTGAGGGTGGGGGTGGGGGCAGAGGAAGTGGGGGTTGGGGCGTTGCCACTCATTTGCTTTATTGGCCACCGCCCCTTCCGCCGCTTCCTCCTGCCTCCACCGCCGCCGCCGCCGCCGCCGCCGTCGCGTCGTCGTAATTTCATCGGCGCGCGTGGACGGCGGTGTGGGCGGCGATCGCCCGCGGGCGGTCCAACGCCCCGGCGCCGCCCCCACGCGACAAGCCGCGGCGTCTGAGGTGATGGATCGCCAGCACGTGACCGCCGCCGCCGCCACCGCCGCCTGGCGGTTCGAGGGAGCAATCTGCCACCAGCTGCATTCACTGCAGGCGCCGACGCTGCTTCCTCGCCACGCCTCATCCCCACACCACACAGCACACGTAACTGGGCGCGTCTTCACTACCCTCCCCAAATAAAGCATGAAGCCATAATAACAACAATAATAATAATAATAATAATAATAATAATAACAACTACGGTGGATACTTGTGAAAATGACAGTGCCAATCAGGATTTTTTCTTGGTGAAGGAGCTATAGGTGCAGTGTCCCGCTGTCTTGCTATTTTCACATAAAGGAACTATATAGCAGAATTTCTTTTATTTGAAGGTTTATATTCATTTTTAACGTATTCGTGAATATTTTTTCTTCAATTTCTGGAGGTAACCAAAAGTCCCATGAGCCATCGTCTTGAAAAAATGTAATGTACAATTTTTTCAAAATGTAACTTGTAATTTTTTGTAAAATGTAATTTTTCTTGATATAAGCCATTTTTAAAAAAATTTCTCATCGTATTCCTCATTTTCTGTACAATTTCTCCTCGTATGATTCGTATAGAAAAGTGGTGCCGGTCCCACTTCCGTCAAACTCTGTATTTTTGATAATTGCAAAAATGAACGTTGAAAAAGTAGAGTATTAAATATTTATTTTGCCTTAAATGAAATCTGTTCTAAAAAATCAAATTAAAAAGAATGTCATTCACATTTTTTAAGATGAGTAGTTTGCATGTAATTTTTGCTTGAATTTAATGCTACTTGTAAAACAATTCTCAGAAACTCCTCCAAATATCTTCAATAGTTTTCCTCGTATACAACAAGAACCACTTTAAAGATCGAGCATTTTCGTTGAAATATCTGAATTTTCAAAAATTGCAAATTGAGAAATAATGTGAAAAAGTGTGTTCTGTTTTAACCCCTTTAGTTTTTGCTAACATTTCCACATTTAAATCATCTTATGAAAATATATATTTTCCATAAAACATTTTTCAATACAAGTAACTTAACTTTATAATAAATCAGCATCTTCACATGAGGTAAGCGAAACTCGTGAGACTTGAACGTAGGAAGTTTCGAACTAAAAAAACAATACGTCCCCAGAAGCTACCCAAGCCACGGGGCTCTTCTAACGACTGATATTAAAGCAACCCCTAAAATTTCGCACGGCTGCATAAAATGATGGCAGCCGTAAGTCTCCTGCCCAAACTTGGCCATCGGCCGCGGAAACTTCCCCAAGCGGAGCGTCATGTTTGCACTCGGGACGGTCGCGGGCGGGCGGCGCATGGAGTCGGGCGGCGGCAGGCGACATTGGGCGTTGGGCGGGCGGCGGGCGGCGGGCGGCGGGCGGCGGGCGGCGGGCGGCGGGCGGCGGGCGGCGGGCGGCGGGCGGCGGGCGGCGGGCGGCGGGCGGCGGGCGGCGGGCGGCGGGCGGCGGGCGGCGGGCGGCGGGCGGCGGGCGGCGGACGGCGGCGGCGGGCGGCGGCGGGCGGGCGGCGTGGTGACGGTGGCGGCGGCGGGCGGTGGCTACTGGCGCGCGCGGCGCGTGGCGGCGGGCGCGGCGCGGCAGGTGGCGTGGCGGGCGTGGGCGCGGGCAGCAAGGCGGGCGAAAAGGCGGGGCAGTGGCGCGGCGTGGGCGGCGGGCGGCGGGCGGCGGGCGGCGGGCGGCGGGCGGCGGGCGGCGGGCGGCGGGCGGCGGGCGGCGGGCGACGAGCGGCGCGATCCAAGTTTTAAGTTAAACAAGTGGAGGAATCGATTGTGCGTGTGCGTGGCCGTGGCTTGACGCTGCGCGCGGTCGATGCCTCGGCCCTAGCCACAGGGCGACGCGTCGCCCTCCACCTCGCGCCAGGAGCTCGCCCAGCTCCCCAACACGCCGAGCATTAATATCCTTCTCATAGGTCATTTTATTTATTTTTTCCCCAATACTGAACTATTTAACTAATCCGATCACCAATCATTAGAGCAATTTCTCACTAACACGCTAAAAATGCTTGAGAAAAAATACATGGATCTACACGCCATGAGAATCTCAAAACAATAATATTCAAAACGGGCCGAAGGAATAGGAAAATATTTTAATATTTTATGTAATTAATAGATTATATAAAGGTATTTAGTGTTCATGACATAATTTGCATCTCCAATATCCATAAATTGGATATTTCGTTGAGGATCATTATTAGTTCCAGTATCGCCTTTTGGATTAATGGCAACTTTTGTGTGGTGTAGTATGTGTTATGCGCTGTTCGTTCGTCGAATTCTACACTTGGGGAGCACGGCGACAGCATCAACGTTTTCTGTTCCATTGACATCGACAACCATTGTTCCGCGCAGTGCGGTTGAGCTGCTGTTAGTAATCACTTCAAACTCGTCTTTCTGCAACAATACCTCACAAACAAAACGTTCGTTTTCATCCTGTCCAATTCCACTGCAATGACAGATATTCCACTCATGGGGGGTGAGTCGGCATCACGGTTATGGAAGACACTACTACATTTTTGTAAACAAATGTCTATATTTTTGTTTACGATATTAGCAAATTCTGATTTAGATTTTTTCAAATGATGTGTCAATACTGAAACAATGTACACTCTCAGAATTGAAAAACGTTGACTAGCGGCATTTAATATCTGTTATTTGGTCACGAATCGGACTTCTTAGGACCACGCGAAGGCGCAACTGCACCTCCCGGTGTCCAGTCACATTTTCCCAGGGGTGCAGGTAACGTGTTTTGGAGGGGATCAGCATTACTATGCTGAAACCATTTTTACGCACCAAGGTTGTTAGCTCTGAGTGATGAAGTATGAAATAATGATGATGATGATGATGATAAAGGATGAATGGACGATTACGAATATACAGACACACACAAACATCGCTGCCTTACGCGGGATTAGAACCCGCGACCCTTCAGGCACGATGCATCTGTGGTTCTTCAGCCTTAGCGACCTCGGCTACCCAGACCAGCATAATATTATTCATATAATTACTTGAACACTTTCGTCTTTTCTTCATTTTTTCGGTATTCTAATACATTTTCTCTATAGCATATTCACTGAGAAACGAGACAAAATTCTTTGCTCTGAAGTAAGTAAAATAAATGAAATTCAATCATTTCGTAATTAAAAGTAAAATATAACATAAAATGTCTTTGCATGTTGGAAAGTAAGTAAATGTTTCTTAAAGTGCGTATTAACTATATCTTTAAAACAAGAATGGTTTTCGTTTAGAAGAATGTTTGAGGTATCAACTCAATCTACTTTCATGACTTTTTCTTTACAGGTATGGTAGTGTTTGGCTCTAGATGTGTTTTCACCGGTTGTTGCTAATAGGCTTTATAAGAGAAACTCAAAATTTTAATGCATTAAAACAAATATAATGATTTATTATCTGCCTTCATTTGTACATTACGTCAATTTGTTGTTGTGAGTTGCAATCAATTTATCGAATGCTGTCGTAGTTTTTTCGTCTAGCGCGTTCAAGTGTGTGAATACAAAATTAGCGAAGCGAAGGTAGCTAGATAGATTTTTTACTTTGTAAAATTCAGTATTTTTAAATTCACAAATTAGTGTATGTAAAAAGCATTATCCAGCCATCGTCTGACACACACGTCCCTTTACAAAGAAAATAACAGTTCATTCGCCTTGAAGAATATGTATAGTACGACATGAATCAACGTTTTTCGATATTTCCATTTTCCAAAGTCCATTATTATTAAAGTACTATTCTGTTGTAACATTTCTGCAGGTCTTTGTTGGGTAATCGCAAAGGTTCAGCTAGTGTTGTATGATATTACAAATGAACTTTACTTCCATTCAATATTATACAAATCGAAATATCAAGAGCGATGATACCATACCAATGAAGTAACTGAGGTGGGTTTCAAACCCAGCCTCGGAACGACCCGTGCGCCGGTTGCTTGCGCGCGAAACGCGAAAGTGTGGGAGGCGCCAAGGCGAACGCCGCAGCGGGCAGGGCGTGGCGTGACGTGGTGGGGAGCGGCGTGGGGGGGCGGGGCAGAGCGGGGCGGGGAGGGCAGCGGACGAGCGCCAGTACGGCTCATGTTTTATGTAGCGGCGGCGCGAGGGAGGGGGGACGGGAGGGGTGCGCTGTTGCATGCATGACGCGGCGCGTGTGGCGGGGCGCCCGCACGGATTGAAGCGCTTCGCCGCCCCCTCCCCCTCCCGCCTGGACCGGTCGGCCGGCGCGCCGCGCTCCTCCGGCTGCCTCCGAAGGCGCAGCGGCCCAGCAGCACAGAGAGAACTTCCAGTACCGACCATTGATTGATTTATTCGTGTTTCCGGACGCGTCAACTGCTAAGGTCGTTAGTCCCGTAAGTGTAGGGCATATTATATCTGGGAAGGTGGGGGTGAGCTTCCCCTGCTGGAAGGCGAGATCCCACGCCGACATACGCGTCAGCTAGCGAGGTTTTCCCCGATAGAATATTTAATTTTGTTGACGCGCCTGGAAAAACACATGCTCACCCAACTGCCACAAGGCAGTCTTCTCAGTCTCAAAATAAAAGTTTATTTTGTATTCTTTCCTCTCCTATTTGCCCTGACCCGATCGCCAAACTCTCCATACATTTTATTTTTATTCCCCCTCGCTCTGTGCGGATGGAGTACGGTCTGTGGTGCGTGGCGGGGAAGGAGGGGTAAAAAATGGGGGAGGGGGGCTGAGTGAAGGGGGCGGGGCGGGGTGGAGCGAGGAGGTGCGACAGGTGCAGGATAGATGGCTCCAGCGATAACCTCGAGTGCTTCCAGGAATCTGATGCTTTCTCCGATGGCGGTAACACGAAACACGAAAGAGTTATCGTCTCCATTTCGGAGCCGCGATCAGCGGTGAGGTGTCGCGCTGCCTGCATTTTTCATAACGGGAAATTTGAAACTTGTGTGCGAAAGATTTATAGCGAATATATACAAAGAGAAATAAGAAAGAATAGTCTGTTCTTCTGCAAACTCTACGTGCAAGGCAATACTTTCAAAGGAATTTGATTTACAAAAATATTATTGAAAAAATATTTTCACTCTTTCAATACTTACATACTTTCACTCTTACTTTTTTATTTGAACGATGAGTCTCATTGTAATAGACATTATCAAAAAAGAATAATGGAAGAGCGTCTGATAAAATAATAGAACCTGGAATACGTGTTATTCATTCCAATAAATAAATATTAGTACTTTTATTTATTAAAGTTTCTATTCATTTTCTGTGAAAATGTGTATAAAATGTAGACATTTTTAAAATCAAAGTAGTAGAATTAGCTCGGTAAAACAATTCACAATGCAATATTTGATATTAAAATTTAATTTAAGAATTTATTAAGAAACTAATTAAAATATTGTATTACCTGGTTATTAAATACTTTTTCACTAACTACATTCAAATATATTTTTGATTAGGCTTTCAAATTATATGTACATTATTTACTTGTTACTGTCATATGGAGTATGTAGATAAAATGTGTGGTTCATCAGAAGACACTTCTTGGTCATGTTCGTCTTTCAATGAAGCTCTTTGACGTTCTCGAGAGCAAGTGCTCAGCAGTAACTATCGACAAGCAAGCAGCTACTCAACTAGATTGCGTATCCATCACATTAGTTCCTCTACACCCGATAATCTCGTCACACAAGGGCACACTCAATCCCCCAACACAACACAACACAATACCCCCACATGCGCAGCCCACGGAACAACCCCTGCCCCTGCCCCTGCCCCAAGCCCACAGATCCCCGTGTCGATCGTCCGCCCACATCTCATCAGCGAAATGGAATTGGCGGAACAGCTGCCACCATCAAAGATTTTTGCACTCATGACTGCCACGCGAAAATATTGACAAATTACAAAAATTCAGACTAGTTCATTTTGACAAGCTTGAAACATGTTGGAAAATGCTGCTTTGGTTACTGTTCTTTTCTAATGTGATTTTTAAATTCATCTCACAGCTAACTGGTAATATATTAGTGACACCGCGAAAAGTGAAAAATTTACAGATTACTGGGCATACTGTAACATAGCTGATTGTCACTCGATATTTCGGAACAGACTTCCAAGAGTTACACATTAAACGTCTACTTCCAATTTCCAATTTCCTCTGTATCTTTTGTTACTAATCACAGTACTTTCAGAAAAATAATGCTCAATGACTCCTTCAAATTATTTTCATCACCCATTAGTATTGATGGAAAAATGACAATAAATATGCAGTAATACATGATTCTATGACAACATTTGCATAATTTATTTTTTATCCGTTACCTGGAAATTCAGGAAGTACACTTTTAAAACTTAACACGTTGTATTTCAACATGAAATTTCAAGTGCTCATTTTGCCTCCAGTCTGCCAACTGAATTTCTTGGATTCTCATGAGAACACTATCCTTCTACATTCGCGGTGACAACTTTGAAGATTAAAATTTCAATCTAGAAGATGAAAGTGAACAAACCTAATTACAATCAGCATATACACGAATAAGCCATGTGTTGATCATCTTGAAGCATCACGCAAGTCTTCAAATTTGCGACTACATGGCAACTATTCCACGACGCACTTGCTCTCGAAGTCATTGCCGCCCTCGCCGCCCTCGCCGCCCTCGCCGCCCTCGCCGCCCTCGCCGCCCTCGCCGCCCTCGCCGCCCTCGCCGCCCTCGCCGCCCTCGCCGCCCTCGCCGCCCTCGCCGCCCTCGCCGCCCTCGCCGCCCTCGCCGCCCTCGCCACCCTCGCCGCCCTCGCCGCCCTCGCCGCCCTCGCCGCCCTCGCCGCCCTCGCCGCCCTCGCCGCCCTCGCCGCCCTCGCCGCCCTCTCCGCCCTCGCCGCCCTCGCCGCCCTCGCCGCCCTCGCCGCCCTCGCCGCCCTCGCCGCCCTCGCCGCCCTCGCCGCCCTCGCCGCCCTCGCCGCCCTCGCCGCCCCCGCCGCCCTCGCCGCCCTCGCCGCCCTCGCCGCCCTCGCCGCCCTCGCCGCCCTCGCGCCCTCGCCGCCCCCGCCGCCCTCGCCGCCCTCGCCGCCGCCCTCGCCGCCCTCGCCGCCCTCGCCGCCCTCGCCGCCCTCGCCGCCCTCGCCGCCCTCGCCGCCCTCGCCGCCCTCGCCGCCCTCGCCGCCCTCGCCGCCCTCGCCGCCCTCGCCGCCCTCGCCGCCCTCGCCGCCCTCGCCGCCCTCCGTCGCCCGTCGGTCTTACAGCGACTGGTGGCCCTCGTCCATCACTATCACCATCACCTCCGAACTTGCTACTCTCCCCGCCTATCCCTCCCGCGCCACCCGCCCGCGCTATCGCCCAGTCGCTCACCCACCTCCCCGGCGCGGCGCGCGCATTGTGGCTCCACCGCCAGCGCTCTCATCCGCCGGGGCGAGGGCGGGGGCGCGGGCCGGGGTGGGCGGGCTGCCGTCAAAAGGTGCCCTGCAGCCGCTGCGTACGCGCGCGCATCAAGATGCTATCGCCCACAAAGCCCCGCAGCCTCGGGCTGCCGTGTGCGCTGGCGCGCTTTGCACCCCTGCGACGATGCTCCTCGCGCCTTCTTTCCAGGATTCATCGACACAGGATGAATGCGAAGAAATGTTACGCACATTTGCGGACCTAGATGCTCGAAAATATTTACCTTTTACCAGTGAATATGAAGGATTTTTTTTTAAATCTGATATACACAGGACATTTGCTTTGATTGTTAGGCAACCACTTGTGCACATGTGTTTTGCTGGTCGTATTCTGATGCAGCCGATGAGATCTCGTATTTCTGCCGAACCTCTGCATACCGGGTGGTCTCCCTTATTCCGGGGCAAATGAAACATGTGTAACTCCCTTAAATTAAATTTACAAATACTTGTTCAATGAAACAAATAATCATTTTCAACTCGTCTTTAAGCCCTAGAAGTTAGTATGATATATTCTGAGATACTGTATTCATAAAACACGAAATTAAGTTGTTATTTTTTAGAAATATGTTTGTTATACATGAACGTTTTTGACAGATGGCGTGTACTCTATTCCTTAACTATAAAACAATGAAACAGTTAAATAATAAGGCTATGTCTTGTAAGTTTTAGGAACCATGAAAATTGTTTTATAATACGAAATATTTTATCACAGCTCTTCCAATTTTATTCCTCTGGAGGTATTGAAAACTATATCCAAAAGGTTTTATTTACAAATTAAGAAATAATCAAAAAGTATCGTGTTCACTTTCATTCATAGAACAACATTGCCCTCCTGAAAAATTAGATAAATTACATACTGTCTTCATCTCTGAAGAGCAGAAAATTCGTTTAATGAGTTAGCACACGTTGCAACAAACAAAGAACACGCATCGCTGAAGAATGTGAAGATTACTGCGAGAGAGTTTAGAAAAAATTACACAATACCCAAAGAAATTAGTCAGAGAAACAGTGGTAAATACATACTTTTTGAAGCAGACGTTCTTCTGTGAATTGAATATATTAGTACATGAGAGGAATTTTCGCAGGTGTTCATATTCACTGCCAAATCCTGATATTTATGCATTAAATCGTTCAATGATGACTTAATTGAATAAGACACGCCAACGCATATTACACTTTCCAATGTTGAGTTATTACGCATATAGCATGAATAAAACACTAATACGGGTTTCAGTAATGAGAGAAGATAGTAATAAAGTAATAAGTAAGTGAGAATAGAGAAACGATAATTGCCGAGCCAGCAAAAGGAGTATTGGGCGATGCATCGAACCCGTCAGGCGAACCGCAGCGGAGAGGCGCCAAATGTCCGGTAGCACTGCTCCAAGCATCGGCAAAAAGGGGCGTGGCCGGGCCGCAGCGCTTTTTCTGGCCAGGGGAAGGGCTGCCAGCCCACGTACAAGCCTTTGTTTGGGCTTACCGGTTTCTCCGGTTACTTTATGCTACAGTCAAAAATAGTTTCTAAAAAGTGCAATTAGCGCACAAAATTTGCTTTGAAAAATGAATAAAACAAGTCAATCGGCATTCAGAGAGTGTCAGTTGTTTTAAACATGTATAAATTGGTTGTCAAGTATCAAACGTGCACGTATTTTACTGTTTTATCATACACATATATACAAATGAAGCTTATTGTAGTAAAATTGTACGTGTCTTATTTTATACTAGAAGTATGCAAAAGTAAATCATATTGCTTTTCTAACAATGCAAATAACGCTTTTTACACGCAACTACTTTAAAAACACAAAACGCAGTTATTTCGATAACTGATTTTGAGCTGTTACAATCACCATGTTAAAATAAATGTGCTAAAAATATGTGAAAGTCAATAACGCAAAGCGGTTATTTTAGTAATAACTTCTGTCCCAACTTAGAGGAAGAAAGCCTCATCGCCAGAATAGACTCCCATTAGGCGCCGCAGCTGAGTGGAGCTCTGAGGAAGTGCATTGATTCGAGCGGGAGACGCGCGGCGCCTCCGCGTGCGTGTGGGCGTGCGTGCGCGAGCGTGTGCGTGCGCGTGCGTGTGAGCAAGAGAAAGGGTCCGCGCGAGGAACCGTGTAGCGATCGATGCTCTGCGCACTGCGTTGCGTTCATGTCTCGCCGGAGATTGATGGATTGATAAACACGTCAGAGTAACACCTGACAATGCAAGGTGCTTTGTAGCGCTATTTCTCGTGAATCGATTGCGCTCTGCATTCCACATACTGAAAGCCATGGCTTATTGATAGGTCTCGGCCGTTGCGGCGAAATCAACCGTTTATGCATTTGGGGAAGTACAGCTTTGTTCGTTCTGTACGAAATCTCCTTACCCTTTTATACAGTTCTGTAAAATACAGAGTTTTCGCTTTGCAGGTGTAGTTGTTAGCTTGAGCATTTTTCATCGAACGTGAATGAAAGAGCTGCTGAATAGCGTCGCAGTGAAATAATGCATTAAAGCCTCTAATTAAAGTACGTTCAACGTGCCAGTGGGATACACAACTGAGGAGGCACCGTAGCGTCACATGGACGTTGGGCACCGTGAGTGAGTGCTTACGGCAAAGGGCAGGGACCAGAGAGCGGAGGGCGAGGAGCAATGAGTAATGAGATCGAATGGGGGGCAGCAAACAGTAAGCAGCAAGTGACGAGTGATAGGCGATGGGCGATGTACAGAGGAACACGGAGAGTGGGAGATGGGCGAGTGACAGTGGACGATTGGTGACTGAGACGATGTGATTGGGTGGGTGATGGACGATTGGCAGTAGAGGTGGGCGATTGAGAGTCGAGGTAGTCGATAGGCAGTGGGCAGTTGATATTGCGCGGTGGGTGACGATGAATAGTGATTGGTGATTGGCTGGCTGGTGCATGAGTGGCGATGGGACTGGGTGATGAACAGTGGGTAGCCGGTGAGGCGCAAGCGTAAGTAATGTGAATGGCAGGCGGTAAGCGGGGCGGGGGCGGTGGGCAGTGAGCAATGAGCGGTGGGCGGTAAGCGGTAAGCGGTGGATGATGGGTAGGGGCGGGGGGCGTTGCGCGGTGGGCGGTTGGCAGTGTTCGATAGGCGGTTGACGGTAGACGGTGAACGATGGGTGGTGAGCGATGGGCAGTGGGCGGTGGGCGTTGGGCGGTGGGCGGTGGGCGGTGGGCGGTGGGCGGTAAGCGGTAGGCGGGGGAGGGAGCGGGGCCAGTGGGTGGTGGGCGGTAAGCGATAGATGGTGGGCAGTGGGCGAGGGATGAGGGGCGGGGAGCGTTGCGCAGTGGGCGGATGGTGGGCGGGGGCGGGGGCGGGGAACGCGTGGCGTTGCGCGGTGGGCGGTGGGCGGTTGGCAGTGGGTGGTAGGCGGTGAACGGTGGGCGGTGGGCGGTGGTCGGTGAGCGATGGGCAGTGGGCGGTGGTCAGTCGGCGGTGGACGGTGGGCGGTGGTGCCCAAGGGAGGCCAAGCACTAACGATCGCGTCGCTAGAAGCGGACAGCTGACGAGTTGCGGGCGTGGGCGCGGGCGCGGGCGCCGACCGCTGCCCTTCCGGGCCAATTTCATTACGCGGCCAGCATGTCCCGCGCGCAGGTGCGTAGACGGGCACGTAACGTGCTCGCGCTCGAGAAATCACCTCCTACCCTTCGAACCGTGGAAGAAGCAAGCGGGCTCGCACAAAGATAACACAAAGGAATAGGGCAATTTTATTCCTTTCCCTGACATCTATTAGCACCACTGCAGTAATTCAAGACTTAAATCATATGATTTCATGTATCTCAAATAATACAGTGGTGCTACACAAGTAGGAAATACTGAGAGGTGTTTACTGAAAATTATTCTCTATTCACGAATCCTTATAAAAATGGTCCTCAAAGCACAACAGAAACGGATTTATAATAGAAATGGAGTGCTAACTCTAGTAACTCTGATCATAGTCTAATTAAGATTTTCCGGATTTAAATTGAAATGAAGTTTCCTTCTCTTCACTGAGCGATCAATACATTACTGATGATTTGATGAGTTTTTTACATCTGCGAAATAAGTCATTTAGTATCTCTCAATAATCTACAGCGCATATCTTAAGGAGTGAGCTACAGAATGACACAGACTGTCTTCTACTAGTTTTCTTTATTATTATTATTATTATTATTATTATTATTATTATTATTATTATTATTATTAGTATTAGTATTATTAGTATTATTTTGGTTTGTGCTAGCTTTTCGAATTTTCTCTTCCCAACTGAGATATACCGCTACTCAATGTTCCTTTTTTACGATTTAGTACTATTTTTATAAAGAGTTTGAAGAAAAACATTGGAGCCCTTTCTTGAGAAAATGTCCTTTTAAGAAACAGTTTTTTAGGATTTACTATTACCCATATTTCCATTACAAATGCGCGAAAACTATGATCATTTTCAAAAATGTATATGGCATTAATAAAGAACAAATTTAACTTGAAGAAAAAAATACTATATTCAATATTGTAGTAGTTGGAAGTTGTTGAAAAAATCAAAACGTTCGAAATTTTCGATAATTGAGAGTTAGCAGAGATAATCGGACCTATGACACCGTTATAAGTGTATTTTACTCTCTTTTCTCGAGAAATGTAAAGAAAATATTTGTAGCCATTTATGAAAATAGATGGAAAAACTTTCCAGTAAAGTACTGCTCAAAATTAAAGTATATTCTTGAAATTTGTAGAGCCTTGAATGGGGCCAGATCGAGAGAAAATATTCGTTCTATAAAATATTCTACGAATATTTTAGGCACTTTTAGTGTTGTTTCCAGACTAACAAAAGGACGGACATTTTAAAAAGATACACTTTTTCCGTATCTGGGGACCGCAAATCTTGTATTCCCGTTGGAATCTCGAAATGGATTTTCCGCAGTATTACATAACATTCTCTATACTACATTACACCGTATACACGTATTTTTACGAAAACGTAAAAGCAATTATAAAATTTCTGTGTAAAAATATGTATGCGTTCAAATCGCACTTTACAGATCATGAGCTTCGTACCTGATGTAATATTTCATATACATTTACATGTTACCACACATATTTAATGAATTAATGTTTGTAAACAAATTTTGAACAACTATTAATCATATGTTTTAGTGTTAGTAACGTAAGAATTTGTTGTAAAGAGAAAAGATAACAACGTCAGACATAGAATTTGGCAAATGAGAGAAAGAGTTGAAATAAAATGTTTTAAAAAGAATCTACAGTTATTTTTAAAGACTGTAAGGAAATATAAATGATATAAAATGCACAGAACGTTACAACGTTGAAAATCGGAGTTAGCGGCGAAACTTTACACAGACTAGAAGATCTAAATTTTCTAGCTTATAGACATAATCTAAAATGACGAGATGTCAATTTGAGACAAACTGCGGATAAGACGAACCACGTGCGTCTGCAACTGATGATGTCAGTGGAGACAAGCGCGCCAGAGTCGTTAGCGTTTTCGTCGGAGATGGCGATGGAAGGGGATGAAGGTGGCAAAGGATGGGCGAGGGAGGGAGGACAGCGGGAGAACTATGACGTCAAGGGATTTGTCCCCAGTGAGACTCCGTAGCGCGGGTGGAACATAAAACCTCCGCTCCAAGCAGTTGAACACCTCACCGCAAAGAGAAGCAACGAAAGTGGCTCTGGAACGTGTTAAAATTTTAGGGATTAATAAGCAGTTAATGCAAGTTTGTTGCCGTACTTATTGACGTTTATATTTCGTACAGCCTCTATTTATATTATAAAAATAATATCCTTTAACAAATTAATATTTTTGCATGACGTTGCTTCAGGATTTGAAAGAGCCCCCAACGTAGAAAACAGGGAGTTGAACGTCTTCTTACACGCCACCAGATGCATTGTTAAGCATGTGGCGTGCTGCGGTGGCACAAGTTGCTCTTCTGCCGCCAGAAGGCAATAAAAATATCACTAGGGTGTCACGGGGAGTGAGTGAGTGAGTGAATACATAGTTTTCACGGAAAAATACCGAACAGTCACCGACCACTGAAATTCTTCTTCAGACAATGGATGAAGTCGATTTAGCTACGCAGGTAGTGCCGAATATCCGTAACCACGGCGTCTCCGACACTAAGACCTACGGGTCGGAAGTCCGTATGTAAATTGGGGACCAAATAATTCCATTATTCGAAAGAAATATGCCAGTCTGTAAAATCGGGAAGGGAGACGTGTTTTAAAAATAACTGCTATGAAAGTGTTCTTCGAAAATAAAGTGTCCCCTTCCATTTTTACCTGGATGAAGATGAGGTAGTCGGTCCACAATTTACGTATGCCTTTCTGTGGGTCGGTCCCCAATTTACGTAATGATTAAACTCTTTATTTTCCTTCTGGTCTCCAATTTACATGCGCCGGGTCGGAGACGCTGAAGTGACCGCGGATGTGGCCACTGAGCCACCTCAGCCGGTTGGTCGCAGACTCGTGGATGGCGCCGAAGCCCGGCAGCGCGGCCGGGCCCGTGAAGGAGTCGACGGAGGGCGCGGAAGGGAGTGGCCGGGCCGGGCCGAGGGCGCAAAAGCCGTTAGCGTCGGCCCTTTGATCCCCAAGGGCGCGGGCGGGCGCCATTTGTATGGGGTGGCTGAGGGCTCTCGCCTGTGCGTCGCACGAGAGCAGCGGCCTCCTCGCGAGGAGGTCACGTGTCAAAGCCCTCTCCCCCTCCCCCTCCCCGTCCCTCCGCCCCGTTCCGTTTCCAATCCCTCGCACTGCTTGCAGATCGAGCGACTTACTACTCGATCAAGTGCATCTGTATAATATCTTGTTCTTGTTGAGCATCTGATTCACCACTACTTCAAATTCACTGCTAATATTTTCCTGAGAAACACTTGTTAACTCTTCTGTATGAATTGTAATTTTTATACGTTCCATTTTTCTACTTACAGGGAAACACATGTATTTTTAAGCTCAATTACTCTCATACAACATTGTACATTCTATTGCAAAATACATTTTGTTGCATGAGCTTACCAGCGAATTACTTGTCTTCAACCACTGCTGAATACTCAGAGAAACCAAATATAATGAAGTTCGTGGGTGACGGATACTGCATATGCTGGTAGCTGAAGTATCGACAGTTATACCTGCTCAGTGAAGCTGAAGCCTGCAATTAACTTTGCAGCGGAAGGTCCAAGGGTTAGAGACCCAGCGATGGCGAATTTTTGACACTTCCTAATAGCTGAGTCAAATTTAGTTGCTGCCTGAGGGAGAATTCTAGCGGCCGGCTGTTCTGATAGGAAGTTTTCCGCGGTTTATCCTATCAACATGATGCGAATGCCGCAAGAGTACCCTAACAAACGAGCCGCGAACCGCGCGCGATATTTCCTTCCTCTTCCTTATATTCTCTTTCCTTACCCACACTTACACTTACATGCACAACATTACCACACATTCTGGGAGGCCAGTCGGGAACTTCGAGCTTGTCCCGGCTGGGGTGGTGCCCCGAAGTGGTTGGAAAACCCCCGCAAGCTGAGTGGTGGGTCGGAGCTGAATTTCTTCACTCAATGGGGATGGAACACCACCTCACCACATAAAACATTCACTATATTTACGGGTATAATGTTTTTTAACAAGCCAGGAATTATCAATCAATCGAAAGCCGCAAAACTGTCGTTGTTTTGAAACGAGTGATGTTCTCGCAAGGAAGATGTTAAAATCCTTATTGTGAGTGGTGTCAATTTATAAATAACTAACGATAATTAATCAAACCAGAAATATTAAATAAAAATGTATCTCACTTTATACTTAAAAGGAATTAACAGAGCGAGATGTTTTAATTATTTATAAAATACAAATACTAATTAAAATTAATATTCTCAATAACGAAATATCCTGAGACCTGCCATTCTTTATCCCAGGAAAAACTTGAACATACTCTTTGTTCATCCCTCCGTTTCCTGCCCCAGCTCCGCTCGCCACATTACGCATCAGCTGGCGAATGAGAAGAGAAGAGAAGAGAAGAGAAGAGAGGACTGCGCCCGTCACCGCATCGGGACGCGCGTCGCAGCGGCCTCATCATCTCGCGATCGCGCCCATCGCGACCAACCGCGCGCGCCCGCGCGAGCGGCCACAACAGAGCGCGCTGCGCAGGGTGACGCCCCGCCCCGCCCCGCCCCCCCCCCCCCCCCGCCCCGCCCCCCCCCCCCCCCCGCCCCGCCCCGCCCCGCCCCGCCCCACCCCAGCCGCCCGCAGCCAGGCCGCAGCCGCCGCCGCAAAAATTACTGCAAACAAGGCCGCACATCCGGCCGGCGCGGGCGGCGGCGCGGCGGGGACTGCAGCAAAAATCCGTCGCCCCATCACGCACTCGAGCGGTTTCATTTACAAGTGGAAATGCGAACCTGGAATCTGGCTGTTGCATCTGTTTTCCTGCATGAAAATTCAAATATTGGTCATGTCATTGTTTCTATCTTCGTACTCATCTTACTACACAAGCTAGTAGGACTACAATAGAGTACATACTTCCTTGCATTATTTTGCATGATTACAATTTTCAAAAAATCAGGGCTGCATTATTCTTCCACGTATCCTTAGTTTCATCTTGTAAAATATCAAGATAACATTTGGAGCAGTTTTTGAGAAAAATTGTTTCATAAATTCAAGCCCAAATTACATGAAAACTAGTCATTTTGTTTCTAAAAGTTGTACATTACCGTTTTTAAAGATACGATTTTGATGAAAATATTTTGTTTAATACAAATATGCCCATCTTTAATATCGTAGTTTTGGAATGTCAACTTCTTGCAACTATTGAAAATGCAGAAAATCTGCCGGAAATCAGATTATCACAAATTTTTATGCCCGGATTTGATAAACACGTGGAGAAAACTTAAAGAAAGAATTTTAAGTTTTTTTTAGAAAAAAATAAGCTTAACATTTTAAAATTGTCTTTATTTTACACACAATTACGCAAAAAATACTCATATTTTCGAAAAATTGTACATATCTTTATTTGAAGATCTGTCTTTGAAAAACAGATTTTACTGAGAAAAAATCTCTACAAAAATATTTTCATGTTTTACAAATTTTGAAAAATGACGAATGTCAATGAACAATAGAACTAGATTTTACAAACTAGAATTCAGACGGTGCCAGGAGTATAATTCTAGCGCCCGTGGCTTTCCGAGGTTTCTTCAGTCAATATCAAGCGAATGCTGGAGCAATACCCTAACAAACGGGCCACGCCCGCGAGGTTTCCTTTCCTTCCCTTGTCCTACCTTCACGCCTTACTTACACACACAATTACATGCACTACGACCACAGAAATGCCGGGAGACCGGTCGGGAGCTTAGAGCTTATCCCGGCTGGGGCAGTACCCTGCTGTGGAAGGGACCTGGTTGGGGAAATCCCCGCTCGTCGACAGGAACTTCGGAGCCCGATATCACCATCTTGCGTGAGAAGATTACCGCCACCTCCGAAGGAAAAACATGCACTGCGCTTACTTTTACGGGTCTAATTACCTTGCAGTTGATGCGTCCGTCGTCACTAATCAATACATCAAAGTATGAGTAATTTTACGAGTAATAAAGACAATTTATATTTTTTCTCAAAAACGACTTTTCTTAATCTCTAGATTTTTCTTATTTTTTTCTCAGGTATAGGAAAGGACATTGTCAAAATAACTCAATTTCCATTTCTGTTTAACTCATAATTTTCGAAAATGACACAAGTTACAACTAGTGCGAGAAAATATGTGATGTTATAGCGCTACTAGTTCTCTGAGAAAATGTCGCGACCTGCAATGCACCTGTGCGGCGGCAAATGCAGGGAAATGCGGGGCAGGGACGATCGGTGCGGGCGTGTTGCAACATGAGAATAGGTTAGGTCAATCAAACGCAACCGGGTGGGAGGAGAGACGGACTGGTTTGGTTGGACCAAACGGACGAAGCTAGGTAGAGTCGGTGGGTCCGGTAGGATGGGCTGTTCAGGTTACGCAGGTTGGTGGCGCGGGACGGACAGGGTAGGCAAGTGAGGCGTGGAGAACTGCTTAATGCCGATTTTGATAAATAAATTCCACGACTATGTTGGGTAATCAGATACTTTGTAATAGAGGTGTAAGAATCGCAGTGATAAAATGCTAATGAGAACTAATTAAATCAGTGAATTTACGCCCAGCTCGATATCACTTCACGCATTGTAAACGTTATAAACCTGCAATATCGTTTATTCGTGAAGTGCGTTTGAATTTTCAAAGAGAAAACTGTTGAGATTAATATGAGAGAATTTTACACAGAATTTGAGAAGCGAGGAAATGGAAAGCATTTTATTTAAACATATCCGATTCCCTTTGTTACTTGAGTGTACCAATGTTGGAGCGTCATTTGGATGTAAAGCGTCCCCTGCCAGTATCCAAGAGGTTGCTACGACCGTTATGGCCCATTAGGGAGAACGACAAATTAGCGATGACAGAGGGGAATGGCGAATAGTGGAATGAATGGCTGATAAAATTGGAGACTCCCAATTAATCATGCTACCAAATCTGGACGATCCACCACAAATCTCACTAATCACGACCACAGAGATAGAAGGCTGACCACGGAATAACGAATTACAAACCATGAAAATATATTACATTTTAAAACTACAAAATCCACTGAAACCATCTCATGAGATGCATAGCGTACAAACCTTTGTGGGCGAATTCCCTTTCCTACATTGCAGCTTGCATGGAAAAGAGGTGTTTGCGAAGGCATTTCAATTCGTTGGCCTCTGACATTCACCCCCGCTCCAGGTCCTCGCACGGGGGTTTGTGGCTTCAGCTTCCCTGGCTCGACTTCCCTGTGTCGCGGTGCTCAGCCTCCTCGCCCTGCCTACGCACACGCCCGCTTGCTGTCGCCCCGCCCCCGCTGCCAATTCAGGTACGTCTCCTGTGCGGAGGCTCAGCAGCCAACGGCCGCATCCATCGCTGGAAGGCGGTGGAGGAGAGCACGGCGATTGCGAGGGCAACGGCGAGGGCGACTGCGGTTCCAAGTATTGAAAATAAATTCCAATTTTTTCATAATTGAAGAATCCACTCTCGCGATTCTTCCGGGTAACTGCAAATTACAGGTTCCTACCCACTCTCTAAGAGTTGGTGCCGAAAATTTTGCTCGGTACCGGTTTCATCACGAGATGGAAAATATATTTATCTCACAATGTAAGTATCGTAACTTAGCAGTTGAATATTTGTAAGAGTAATCTCTTGTAAATAATGTGATGCATGTGATAATACAATGATGTAGAATGCATCACAGTAGTTAGAATGTTTCGCGTTCGCTCCGTTATTGTAGTTATATAAATCTCTCATATTATTCCAATACATGATATTACATTAGCTTTAAAGATGAAATTGCATTTTGGTTCACCATGGCAATGTCAGCTGTATAGGCGGAAGCTCGGGAACCCCTTCCCACAACAAAGCTTAGCTGCCGCTTGCAGCCACTTAGGAGTATCGGAACATGTTCTCCATGGATTAAATTTATGTTACATTATACATGTGAATCAACAACCATTATTCAAAAAGTCTACTTGTAAAATTAACACATATTTTCATACAAGATTGAATTAAAAATGAAATGTAACGTTAACATTTATTTCTTTGAAAACATTTCTTTTGGTTGCTCCATTGGCAGGCCAGCACTATATTTTTTACCACACACTTATGTGCGATAATTTTGGGCAGTTGGATTTCGGGACGTTATGTTCCTCGATCACGGGTGACCACCTGTGGCGCACCTTCGTACATCAAACGTGTCATTGAATGATTATCAGTGGAGCTCTACGTCCTTGCACCTACTTATTCTTTCAAAGTAAGCGTCATTATAGTATCTCAATCTCTGGTTCATGATTGCAACGCCAATGTGCTCTCCATTCCCTCATCACATCTAACAACTATGGGGCAGAGTTACCTTTACAAAACGTGACTCCCCGCCAGTGGAGTCCGTGTTAACAATCAGTCGTTCAAGAGATCACCTCTAACTTTTTTGAAGATGCTTCAATAAATGATATTTTGAAGTGGCAAATCAGTATTTTTATTGGAGGAACTAAAGTAAGTTTGCCCTGTACTGCACTCACCAATTGACATACAAATTCAGCGCACAGGACGATGTTTAGACCATCCATTGCTTTTTGTAGATTTTTGAAGAGTTTCACATAACATAAGCAAGATAAGATCTATACAACACCAAAACATAATAAAATACTTTTATTTCGAAAGTAAACTTATAAAAGATAAAAGTATTCATTATTTATTAAAACATGTCATCAGATAAGGCACAAAACTGCTGTTACTCCCGGCGTTAGAAAAAACATTTTCTGCAAACTAACTTGCATTATTTCAGAAGCATTACACCTTTCAAATCTGGAAGATAAGGCTCTGACAATGCCGGTTCAGATGTGCCCCTGTTCGTCGCTCTTATCAGTTCTGCGAAAGGAAAGAATTGCCTCTCATTGTGACATTGTGACATTGTGATATTGCCTCTCACGAGAGCAATTGCGCCATATTTCGAATTTATTAACCTACCGTCAATGTAAAATTCTTTCCGATTACTAAGATTTGTTCTTTTTGTTATTTTTAACATTTTATCTGATGAAATCGTTTTCTCAATTCTAAATAACACCAAAACATAAATAAATAATTGTTTTTATTTACAAGTAAACAAAAAAATAAAAGCTAATGAGGAACATTCAAAATAAACAAAGGTAAATCTAACAAGCTTCACAAGAGTTCTTGTCATCGTTCTCAGAGTGAAGGTTACTTTATAAAGGACATGTGTCTCTGCATTGGCTATGTATGTTTCTTGCACATTTCAGGAGAAGGCAATACTATTCGCGCGACTTTTCTTGACGTCTGGGCTTCCTTGTGCTCAACCAGCACGGTTCGGCAAGGATTTGTCAAAATCTTTGTTTCACACGGAACTGCACGGATACATTATCAGGACAGCCTACCGATGCTTCCCAATGAATTTAGCTCTCGCGTTTTTGTTGTTTCTTATTGTGCCATGTGGTTTTATTTGCAATATTATACGACGATATTTCTCTCTTGGCTTTGCCATTCGGTTTTTTGTTTTGATTTCATTTGGAATATTGTTTGGATTCTGGCAACAAATTTGTGCATTGACTTCTAATCTACGATTTTTATTTTTTGGTTATTATTATAGTTAATAGAAAGTGACAGAGCCTGTCCCAGGACCCTCTTAAGTTGCTTGTAGGACATCCTCTCTACAAAAAGGTATTCAAAGAATGTGGAGAGAAGAAATAAAAGTAATTTGAAAATTACCTGAATGTTACAAAACAGAGAAAGCCAAACGGGGATTCTTGCGCCTTTACATCAGACACAGAAGAGAGCTTTTATATAAACTGGGGATAGTGTGTCCACTATTCAAAGAATTAAAAAATTCAAAGACACTCCAAAATCAGTCTGCAGAAACTTCTGGTAAATAGTTCTAATTTTAAAAAAAATGTTTTTTCAATGAAACGTGAATTGTAGTATTGCATCAGAGAATTACTATTTATTAAGCAAAATATTAATTTTCTAAAAACCGCCCGCGCGCGCGGTGAAAGTTTACAACATTTTTGAGATTATTTCTCCCTCTAAGATAATTATATATTATTCCTTCTTATATTACAATCACAATCATGAAAGTAAGAAGGTTGAAAAGTGCTCGAGTTGAACGGCGCATATATCTGCGTATGACCCAAGGTGTGTACACAATTGTCCATCTCTGCACTAGAAGCTCATCTGTAAACCGTTCTGTCCCCAACAATAATTTCTGATCGACGATGAAAACGAATGAAAAGTTACTTAAACCTTTGAACTCGTCAGCTCCTACTACCACACGTGCAATTCCCCCTCCCAGCCTTCGCGTCGCGTTGTGTGGTGCCGTGCACACCTCTCTGCCCCTCCGCTCCCCTCTGCGGCCCAAAGCGCTCGGGATGTCCGGGAAGAGGCGGAGGGGGCGGTCGAGTTGCGCCGGCCGCCTCAAAGGAAGAATCGCTTTGTGAGAGCAATTTATTTTAAAGGTCCGCAATTAAATTTTTTAACAAAAAAAGCGGTCTTCAGGAGCCGCGGGGCATGTTTCACGCAGAGCGCAATTTAATCCTAGATAAGCCGCGACTTTTTGTGCGCGCCTGCCGATATTCATTTGGCGAAGAGCCCTTTTACGAGCTAATTCCGCGGCGCGCGCTCCGTTTGAAGCGCCCGATCGCGCCGAAGGGCGGGGCGGGGGCGCTGGCGGGCGGCGAGCGGGGGCGGCCGGGGTGGGCTGCAGCTGGCCGGATTGGGGCAGGGTGGGCCGAGCGGGGATGACGGCAGGCCGAGCTCAGGCCGAGAGCAGGCCGAGGGCAGGCCGAGGACAGGCCCAAAATGGCCCGAGGACGCATCAGAGAGTGTTGGGTTCCTCTGGTTGGGTCAGTTAGACCACATTCTCAGTTAATGACGTCATTGTTTTCTCAGTTGACCTTGACATACCTGGCGTTTGGACCGCGGTACGGAATACGTTGCTATTCATCATTGTATCTTCTGGATGAGAATCCGAGAGTCAAGTTCCAATTGCTCTCTTTATCAATGATTTGAAGTACATTACCAACCTGAATACATATTAAACTAGAGGTGCTACAGAATGACTCAGACTTTCTCATAGCAAATGTTTGTAATTTCCTTGAAGTGGTCAGGTTTTAAGGTCGTGCTTCATTTTCTGGCCAGCTGCCACCTATCGTCGTCCAAAGAACATTTTTTGATAATTACTCAACATTTTGCTTTCCTAGTAGTACAACTGAACCATTATTTCAAGAACATTAAAGAAGAGAAAATTTCGTTCAAATTAGAAGTTTTCATTGAAAAATTCGTAGTCGTTTTTAAGAAAATGGCGATTAAGATCTTTCGCGTAAATGCGAAATTTAAGCTCTTTTTCACAGGAAACTATTGAGTTTACAAAAAACTTCATTTGAAGTCATTTAAAGCACTTCCACACGCAAATGTAATAATGCATTCAAATTGATGAAAATGTCCGTATTAACGGAGTGAGAGGTATTTCAAAAAAATTACATTTGTGTAATTTTTGAAAAAAAATTAGCACACCAAAATTAACTTTACATCATATTGAACAGCGTACATAGCACTATTAGAGAAATTGGAAGAAAAAATTTGGAGCCATATTTGAGAAAATGGCGTTTGAGCGTTTCTGAAAATGCGGAATTTTGAGCTCATTTGTACAGAAAACGGTTGAGTTTGCGAAAAACTTAATTCAACATTATTTAAAGCACATACACTCATAAATATAATATTGTGAAGAAATTGCCTTTAATGTAAATATTATCGACGTGAGAGACAAGTCAAAAAATTTCATATTCAACATTTTTTGAAAAAACAGAAGAATAGAGCAATATGACGTTTAAGTCACGGCATAGGGTTCGTTAGGCACTAAATTTACCAAAAGTTTAAACAAAAAATTTATAACCGTTTTTGAGAAAACCTTGTTTTTGTAATTTTTAAAATTGCAAATTTTGCATGCACTATTACACGAAAACTACTAAAATTTCCGAAACAATGTACATGACCTTATTTAAAGAACTACTCGTATTTATGCACAACAAATTTCAATTGAAGGAAAAATATTTGTCTTCAATTTTGTAGTTGTAGGACGACGCCGAAAAATTCGAACTTTTGCAATTTTCGAAAATTCAGAGTTAACGGTGTAAATGGAGGCTATGCCACCTTTATATATGTATTTTACTCTATTCTTACAAGAAATTTGAAAAAAAATAGGAGCGTTTTTGAGGGAATTTTGAAAATGTCCAGGGGATGTCATGTAAAGTACCCCCAAATTTTGAAGGATGTGTTTCAAAATTTCAAAGCTTCAACTAGAGCCAGATAGACTGAGAATTCTTCAATTTGGAAAAGATCGTACGTATGGTTTAGGCGCTAGTAGTGTTCACAGACGGACGGACAGACGGACGGACAGACGGACGGACAGACGGACGGACAGACGGACGGACAGACGGACGGACAGACGGACGGACAGACGGACGGACGTTTTGCTTCGAATTGGTTTTTTGGCATCAAGAACCCACAAAACCGGGATTATGGCTACACCACGTGTTAGAGGATTTTTCTCTCTTAATTTAGCAACTGGTTTTATGCACTGTTTCGCCACCAGAGCCCGGCAATGAATTTTCTGCCGAAAATCTGCCGTTTTTTCGCGCAGCATTACATAGCTTTCTCTATACTACGTATATTACTCCATATACACGTACAAGTACGTATAAGAGAAAGTAAAAAGTATTGTAATCGTGCGCCGGAAAACGGGGAACAAAAAAAACCTTTATTGTATGTTCCTATGTATAGTGAATTACATTAATACCGTGTAGTGAGAATCCATTTTGTGGGTCTTTGATACCGAAATCTGGATTGATGGATGAACATCTGTCTGACCGTCTGTCTGTCCGTCTATGGTTAAGACTAACCTGCCATCGCCTTCACATCTCCTTAGGGCTACAACGACCTGCGCGCATTTGTATATGGGTACCATAATATAGTGGATCAGTTAGAAATAATGCGAGGAAGTACTAGTTTAATAATGTGATTTTATATTTTGTTCCTTGTCTCAGTTCCTTGTAATACATTTTCAACTCGTATAGTACAAAATGTTTGCTTGAGGTTGTCTTCAATGAACCAGTTCTATCCGAATGAAAGCATACCACAATCTGACAAGCAATAAAGCAACAGCATCTTTGTTGCTTTATATATAATGTCGTATTACGCGATATTCCTTTACATTTGGGTAGGCAGAGGCAGGATCGGTGGCGTGGTTGGGAGCAGAGGTGGTGAGGAAGGGGTGGGAGAGGGGCAGGGGAAGGGGAAGGGGACGCGCTGCGCAACGCCCTTTCTTGCAGGCGCAGCGAGCGCAGCAGGCGCCGCCCCGGCTGCGCACGCGCAGGTGAGCTTAATGGCATAATCCATTAAAGGGCGCGCGGCCGCGGGGCGGGGCGGGGACGGGAGCATCGATGTTTTGTGGTTATCGAGACTCCGCGGCGCGCTGTGCTTGGGCGGCCTACGCTGCTCTGATGGAAACGGGACGCCTCACCAACCGAGGCACTCCGCCCGCGCTAAGAGCCGGATTAGGCACGCATTCAAGGATTCTATGATCAAACTTTGTGGTGGAGGACACAGGGGAATGACGAGTCTAAATCACTTCTCTTTTTAAAAAAGAAAGAAAATCTACTATGTTAATACAACAGCACGCACTTTCTCGTATTATTTCTAACGCTTATGCAATATAATACGGCACATAAACACAAAAAAGTTGCCAACACGTAAAAATCTTTCCCCAAGCAGGGATACTAAATCCGCCACTTAGGTTTGTCAAGGAATTAGAATAACCACAAATAAAACCGCCGGAATCGGCATAAGAATCTTTTTGAAGCGTTGACCAAAAAATATTGCAAATCTGGATAACGAAATTTCTAAAAGATGATTATACGAAGTATGATTCTAACAGTAAGTCATTAAAGCAACACATAATAAAAGAAAGTGGAGTAAATAGATAAAACCACCAAATAATCAAATAAGCACATTAGGGGGCAAATGGGAGTGGGTGTCCGAAAAGTAAGCGACATAGCGGGGATGTGAACGATCTTCATCGACGCTGTCTGATTTAAGGTGCTGAGGAGGCCAAATACTGGACAGAGAATGCATGACATCTCCCCAAGGAAATAAAAAGTACTAATACTAAAATAACTGCTAAATATTTTTAGTGAAATTCTAAATAGTTATTTACATTACATATAACTTTGTTTCAAAGGATCTAATTTGCATTGTGCATATTATTGGAAGGTTGGAATATTGAAAAACTTTTAATTTGTGTAAATAATTGGAATTAATTGACAGGGACAAAATTTAGGATACTACAATCTATTAAACATACCGTGCTTATCTATATGTAAAATAAAACACTCTCAGTAGTGCAATTTAGTTTTATTGCCGATTTGGTGTTTTCAGCTTACCGCAATCCTTCACTTGTTTTGTTTTATTAAACCATTTCACATGACTATACACGTTTGTAACATTACCATTCATGAAATTGCATCGCAGTTTCAAGAATTTAAAATTTATATCTTTCACTCTAATGTTAGCTATTATCACTATTAAAAATGAGTTAAGACCCTCCTTTAAACTTTAAACAGATACATTGAAATTATAAATATCTTATGAAGCATTTATTAACTTATATTTTTTCATACAGTGCGGAAATGGTATTAATGTTCAATACCTGAATTACAATATTGCAAATTGAAGTTATATATTATTTTTTTGAAAATTTCTTAGTTATATTACCTTTAAAAAGCGTCAATTAACGACACAAAAGTTTTTTTTTACCTCAAGGACGCGTTTACCCATTAATATTGTCTGCAAGCATGATATTAAAATTATAAAACTATATGAGAAAAATATTCGATTTGTGAAAGATGTCAACAAATAATTAGCATCAAAAGTAATTTGAACATTTCTAATCATCCAATTTAGGTCAACATAAATCAAATGTTAAAACAACTCTTTTACTAAACAATCTAAGATGAAGATGAAATAAATATGGAAAGCATCCACGAAATTCTATATAAAACCTCGAAAATCAAGAGAAAAGATGGCTCAGGGAGGGGTGATACAATCCGAAGCCTTGTAGAACACCGGTGTTCATTCACCCTGAACCAGAACAATGTTTACATCAGCGTTCTTATCACGCTTCATGCCCGTTTTCTTGGGCTCCATTGCTTCGCCCCCGCAGCACCTTGTGTACTCGCGAGCGCGGGGCGAGGCCGACGGACTGGAACGGGCAGGGACGAGGTGTCGAGAGAGGAGCGAGCGGGGACCGAAAGGCGACGGGAGAGAGTGAGATGGTGGCGGAGGGGTCGGGAGGGGCGGACGGGGCAGGACGAGCGGATGAAGTGGAGGGGGGACGGGTAGTGGAGGGCGGGGTAGTCATGATATTGAAAGCTTAGGCGACGGAGTTGGCGCGCCCTTCTGCGATACTCCTTCCGCGCCATCGCCCCGCCCCCGAGGGGATCCGCGAAAGCTGCCCTCATCGCGTCATCCTGCCTGGCTGCTCGAGCGGAGAACGTCTACGTAGTAGTTCTAGATATTCTTTCGCGTAAAAATAACCCGCCGCGTACTCTCAGCGGTACAAAGTTCTCAGTCGGGTTCTCGGAATAGACTGAGGAAAAGAGTGCTTTTGTGGGACTTTGAAGATCGAACTATTCTGCTTTGTATCCAAAAAGTGCTTTGACGTAACATCCTTCTATAAGCAACTTCGAAGGGAACCCAGAAGATAAGTTGGCGTAAAGTGACACAACAAATCGAAAATGACCTTGCCCGTGGATAAACAATAGATACGGTAACAAACTGGATTACATGAATTAGAAGCTCAAAATTCACCGAGTACAATTCTCCTTTTTGTTTTCTCCGTACGCAATTAAAAATGAATGATCTGGGTCTCGATAGTTCTTTGCCAATTTGAGTTCATTCTGTGAATTTAGAAGATAAAAGTTTCAATCCGATTTCCCTCACTAGAAGGTAAAGAAAAAAATGATTTCGTGGTTTAGCGACATGTGTTACACCCGGATCTCAACATTTAAACAAAATATAATAATTGATACGTCGAGTTCATTAGTATGATTATTTCAATTTCGACAAAAATTTGGCACAGCACTATCTAAAGCCTAAATTTACAATTATTGGTTTAAAATTACAGCTGGTGAAATCTTAGCATTCGATTGTAAAAATAAAAAGTGTATTGTTCAAATTTCTGTACAAAAGTTTTAAATAATCCGTTTCATGTTGTTACACAAATTCCTCCGCGCGTCAAAACCAAAAAGCTTCCAAGCGTAATCCGCCTCATTATGAAAACAGTTGCAAAGACGCGAACAAAGCATCGCGAGTGCGCACGTAAATTCCTTCTCGTTTTCCAACTGCCCTGTAATCCATTCACGGAATCACCCATTCGCACGTGCATGCCCCGATGAAAGGGCTCAACCATCGATTGCACTCCACGGCGCTGCGCTGCGACGCCTCGCGGCCCAGAGAGCACGTGGCGCATGCCCGTGCCACGCCGCGCCCGCTCCGCCACGCGAACCGAGCTGGCACGTTGTGGCTGAGTAGGGAGTGACCGAACTACCCGAAAACATTTTTAATTTACTCCAAACATTCCACAATGCGGTTGGTATCGTTTTTCTTCAAGTTATTAATGCTGGCAGTTAGGGCTAGCAGATAAGAGGATATTATCAGTTCTATTCCACTGAGCTGACCCGAGCTTACTTTTTACTTTCTCGCCACGCAGTAGAGAGAACGTTATGTAATACTGCGCGTAAAAAAGACTAATTTTCGGCAAATAAACTTTATTACAGGGCCCTGGTAATAAAAAATGGATAAATCCAGTTGTTAAATCTAGAAAAAAATCCTCTAGCATGTGGTGTAGCCAGACTCCATGTTTTGAGGGTCTTTGATACAGAAAAATTCAATGACGGCAAAACGTCTGTGTGTCCGTCTGCCTGTGAACAACTCAAGAGGCAAAATCCTTCCGACAATTCTCGAAAATTGATATTTTCCAATCGATCTGGATGACGTCGTGGCCTCTTGAATGTGAATCCGTCATTTTAATTTTGATGGGTTCTTTACATTTAAGAGAATGGTGCAGGTTGCAGAGAATGATGCAGTTTTCAGAAAATGGTGCAGGTCTCAACTTCGTTGAAAACACATTTTTCAAAAATTGCAAACATTCAAACTTTTTGTCATTTTCCTACAACTACAATTATGAAGATAGAGATATTTCTTAGTAAAATATGTTTCTTTAAAACAAGGTCATGAACAATTTTTCAAAAATTTGAGTACTTTTTGCGTAATTTCGCGTGTAAGTACGGGCAAGAAAGTACGTGCTGTTTTAGCATAACTAGTTTCTTATTCCTAAAATCCTATTTTTGTATTATTCGTTGTAAAAACCAGTAGTGTAATCGAAGTAAAGAACTTCAGAATAGAACTTCAGAGACGTGTACTTTAAGAGCAATAACAGGAAAAATAGGATGGGATAAAATAAAGATCAAGAAATACGGAATGAATGTCGAGTGATGTACATACTTCAATTCACAAGAACAAGAAGAAAAGGCTGGGAGGAACATATTATCAGGGCAGATGAAGGTTGGCTAATTAAAATGGCAAGAGATTGAAGACGCTTATGTAAGTGGTATCCAGGAAGACCGAAGAGAAGATGGATAGAAAGCTGGACATCGATATTCCCCGACTCATCATGTAGGTGGAGTGTACACTATAGCAGGTATCACCTACATAGAGTAGAAGAAGAGAAAATACAGGTAGTATTGGTTCTTAATCATATATATTTCTTCCCTTACTGTGCAATTTACCGGAAGAAGTGGCTCAGTGCATCAACTGATATCATTACAATGCCTCTGACCGGGAGGTCTTAGGTTCGAGTCTCGACAGTAACAGATTTTCGATACTAGCTTGTCAGGTAGGTCGAATTCAGTCGTTGTCTGGAGGAGAATTCTAGAGATCAGCTGCTCTGATCGGTATTTTTTTGATATTTCCCCGATCAACTCTAGGCGAATGCCGAAGCAGTACGGTAAAAAACGGGCCACGAACCGCGTGCGATCTTTCCTTCCTCTTCCTTGTCCTATCATCACACCTTACACACACGAGATCAACTACACTACCGCACATGGTGGGAAACCGGTCGGGAGCTTAGAGCTTGTTCCTGCTCGGGCGGTGCCCCGCTGGTGGGAGATATCTAGTTGAGAGAAATCCCGCTAGCCGACGGTAGGTTGACGTCGGATCTCGCCATCCAGTTGGGAAAGACCACCGCCACCTCCCGACGAAAAGGCATGGCCTACACTTACGGGACTAATGTCCTGAGTAGTTGACGTGCCAGGGATCACTAACAACCAACAACACACCAACTGTGCAATTTATTGTAGGTCCATCACGGACTGGTGTTCTCCGTGTCCCGGAATCATATCGGTATGAGGCTGTTAAATGGCGGCGTCTGTTCGTTGCACTACTCTTTGTTTCGGGGGACATCAGAAGGGAATGCTCGGGGCAGTAGCGCTCCTCGCGTGGATTCCGCGCAGCACAATTGGCCCGGGCGTCGTCTGCGGCGGCCGCGGCAAAATAATCCGAACGCGAACGCGCGATTATCGCTGTGTCGTGCGTCCCTCTTCGCCGCGCCGGAATCATTTATAATCCGCCCGCTCGCGTACAAGCGCCGCGCGCGCGCGCTAAAACATTTAAGCCTCGGGCTAAATCCGGCAACGCCGCGCGCAAAAAGACCAGCAGCTCAAGAGGCGGCCGCCCGCCGCAGCACCAGCGACACGTGCCTCCGCATCCGCCCGAGGCGAGGCGAGGAAACGAGCGGGCAACGGGCTATTTGCCAGCTCGGGAGCAAGCGTCTGCCTATCATTAGTTATTTGATTGGTCAATTCTTGTTATATGAACTTGTTTACGATGTGAGATACTAGGTAATACGTATCAAGAAGTACATTATATGTCGTACACTATACGTCGATTTTGCGAACATTCAAATTTTAATTTTGTAACTATTATATTCAATTTCTTACTTTTCGAAACAATTTTGAAAGTAGTGCTTGTGGGTCATGCCTAACGCTTCATTACTTCGACTGCATATATTTGATTAAGTTTATATTTATATATTTCATCAGTTTATTTATTAAGTTGATCATGTACCATGTGCACATAGAATATAAGTATAATTCTTCCAGAGACAAGAAAAAATCTCGATCTTCATCCCTTTTTTTAATGTTTTTTATGTTTTAATAGCGACCATTGGAAATATCGAAGTTCAAACTGCTTATACTCATTATCAGAAATATCAAGTTCGTTTTCTGGACCATTGTTTGCTGGAAACTTAAATTCTGGATTCAGACCATTGCGCTTGTACTGGTGAACTAAACTTTAAACTAGTAGTGCTACAACAGCACACACAATTTCTAACTTTTGCAATGTTTGAAAAATTCAGGAATTACACAAAAATGAGACTTCTGCCATTTTTAAGCATTCTTAGCTTTTTGAAACAGAATAAATAAAACTAAAATATTGAAACCGTATTTTAGTATTAAAAAATTACTTAATTTCAACCAAACAATACGCAAAATCAATTCGCATTTTGCAAAATGTGCACACGTTGTCATTTGAAGAACTAATATTGTCATCAGTATTCGTCTTCAATTTGTAGTTAAATAAAGAACCCAAAAATTTAAACTTTTGAAATTATCGAAAATCCAGAGCTCAACGAAAATTGGATATCCGCTATTGTTGGTAGTGAATTTTTTATAGGACATAAAATATAAGAAAACAAAAAAATTTGAACCATTTTTTAAATTAAAAAAATTAAGTTAGTTTGCATGTAAAAAAAAAAACAAATCAATGTATCCATTTCATATTTACGGGAATGCGACATCTGCAATGGAAGGAATATACATTTCAGTGAAAAAATGCGGATTTTTCGATATCAAGTAGTACGTGGAAAGTAATCATAGGACGTAGCACCTGAATTACACAATGATTATGTTTTTAGATGACACAATGACTTTTTACACGCAGTTGACGAACCACATCTATTACAATACTAACTCCCTTCGCTCCTTGGAACTTCACCTCAACGCTTTGCAGGCAACCCGCACGACACAACTGTATGTCCGCTGGGTGTTGCATACTCTCCTTTCACTAGAACGTCTTATTAATTGCGATTTAGCTCTTCGTATTGTTTTCTGGATAATTCAAGCCATACATTTTACAAAAATTCTTATTCCTTGATCCATAGGATTCGTTGCAATTTGTTACTCGACCGTCCTAGCCTCCCCATTCTAACTTGTTTCTTATTCTCACAAAGTGACTTATCTATTCTGCCTATGTAAATGTTGTTATAACATGCCCATGGTTTACGGAGTCTTTCATTATTTATTTAATTTTGAATGATCTTCTAATTTAATTTTCTACTTGCAATGTGTGTTCTGATTTTACTTTCTTCTTCTTACTTCGTAAGAAGAGAAGGGATTTTAATCGTGCGCCGGAAAAAGTTTCGGCAGAAAAAACTTATTGCCAAACCCTTGTAACGAATAAGAATATACATTATGTTGCTATATATAGTAATTACTTTCTCTAGCAAGTGGTATAGCCAAATTCCATGTTTTATGGGACCTTAACACCGAAAAATGGATTGTGGCAAAACGTCTGTCTGTCCGTCTACCGGTCTCCAAGGTCAACGTTAACGCTGACACAATACAGCTGATTTTCTCCAAAATTGATACTATTTTTGAATCGATTTACAAGAACTCGACACCCTCTGCGTTTGACACGTATATTTTGATTTTTGTTTGAACTTTACATGAAACCCCAAAATTTTCCTAAAAAATGGCTCCAAAAATGGTCTGGATGGAATGGATTCTTTGGAATAAACAATACTCTCAGGAAAGGTGAAGGAAGTTTAAAATAATGGCAGACGTCTCATTTTCATTAACAACCCTGATTTTTCGAAAATTGTAACAGTTCAAATTTTTTTATCATCTTACTACACATAAAATATTGAAGATATATATTTTTCTTAATGAAATCTATTTTTCAAAGACAAATGTTGAGATAACGTCATGTACAATTGTTTGGAAAAAATATAATTTTTCGTGTAATTTCTGCTTGAAGTTAAGCAGTTTATAAGAAATCTTCGTTCGCTTGTGATATTGACACTACGCATCACTGTGATCAACACGAACATGGAATAATCCCAAATATTAATATTCCTGATAGATCTTCCAGATTCAAGTCCATTCTTTACCATTTTGTTCTAGTCTTCTCAAGCAGTTGGGACACAGTTGGGTTTGCGCTATCTTTGGTGCGATCACAAACAAGAATCATCAAGTTATTATATATTATTCCTGGATGTTGTATTAAATATACTAGGATCAATTATAATTTGCATTAGCAATGCAGAAATAAGAAATGTTCGTGATCTCTGTTTGAGAAATGTGGTACTTAATGGGTTAAGAATGGGCTATTAGCATTATTTCATGCTGAGGGTATGTTTGGTTAATAAATGTTTAATCATCATGTTCTCCATTGGGTATATGTGTAATATAAATAAAATTAGTTTTTCAAGAGAGTTATTTTAAGATTACTTTCGGCCCTCGGTATATCTAATCTGACGGTTACGTCGATACTATTTAACATATAGAAATTTCGATATATATAGAAATAGTCACGAAATTTTTGCAAATGCATTTGAAAACAATTTTTTACATACCAAACCATTTAGAACTAGACGAGAACGCTTCATATTCAAAGCTTGGAGCATACTCCGTGGCTTTTTTCTTTTATTCCGAAACTGACACTTCTTATTCCTTATCAACTTCACCTTCATTGAAATAGTTTAATCTACACCTTCGTATCGACTCTTTTTTTACCTTTTCCGTTCTTCTCCCAAAGATTAAGGATTTTTGAAATTTGTTTAGCTGTTTTTAATTTTAGTCGAAAATGTGCTAGCTGGTATTCCATGCTTCCGCGCCACTAGTTTTTTTTTCTCACTAGCACTGTCCAGAGCTTTGATCAAGTTCACATTTAACTGCAACATTAAGTGATTTTCGTTTCGACATTTCAAACACGCTTATTAATCTCGTAACACCAAACTGAATCTGCCCTACACTGAAGAATTAAAGTGGTAGGAGCGGGGACGATTAAACAAAGGGGCCCACGATTGACCTTCAGATCGCTTCGTCGTACGCGTTCCCACGATTAACAAGTTGCCACGGAGAGAGAAAGCAGGGGTGAGTTATCTTCATGAGAAAGCTGGGATCTGGAGATAGAAAATGCGTTGGTGTTTTTAAACATTTATTTAATTATAAAAACTTTCTGAAGGAAGTTAATTTTCTGTAAAAATGTTCTGTACACACTTATTTCATAGAAAAAATAGTCAAGACAGAAAATTATATATATATATATATATATATATATATATATATATATATATATATATATATATATAAACTTATATATAAACTTTTTAAACGGAATTTTCAAGAGACAGCACAAATTCGATTTACAGAGAATTTCGATATATAAATGGTTTATGTATGAAGGTCCGAATGTTATACTATTTAATGTTCTACAGTTGACAATATTATACTCAAATGTTTGCAAAACAAATAATAATTTAGTCTTGGGAATTCATTTTTCATAAAATGTATGCTGTACTGCAACTAGAATGATATCGAAACGTAAAAACTATTTGATAAATAAAATGCCTTCCAAGCTGGAATCATTGTTGAACCAAAAATCCCGATAAAAATGAGTGCTCTTTATTGAATTGGTACTTAACAAACATTGCATAAAGAATTCCGTAGCAGCTTTAAGTTAGGAAAAGAACAGTCCAGGAAAACGTTTGAACATTTTCAATGGGATAATCGTTTAATTATTGAAATGGTAAGAATAAATCACCAGCAAGTAAAATAAACAAATTCAAGATGAGAGGAAATAAAAGCGATGAAGCTGGCGCGGTTTAGGTACAACACATAAACGGTCGAAAATATTTTCCCTTGAGAATCTCTCGATCTTCTCCGGACGAAATATTGAGTTTTAGTTATTTTCTTACGCAAAACTTGCGTCATATGCTCGTAAGAACTGATTAAATAAAAAACGCAAGTGGGCGTCCTAGCGAGGACGCAGGTTGGAGCGGTCGCGGCGCCCCTGGCGGCGTCGCTCGCGAACAGGAGCTCGTCGCATGCAGATGAGGCGCGCCCGCCGATCGCGTTCTGTATGCCAGGCCAGCCCCTCCCTCCCTCTCCGCCCTCCCCATCCCACGCGCTAATGCCCCGCTTCTGCTCGACTTTCAATTTTCTTCGCCCCCGCCTACTCCTCAAATTGGAATGTCTACCGATATTAATTTCCATATTGCTACCGCACGGGCCCAGCCACTCTTATTGAATCATTAGATCAGATTCCCGGGGTCAAATTGTAAATGAATGAAATTCTTCTACACATCCTTCAAATATTAATTCGACATTCCTATCGTCACAATTTCCTGCTTAATATTACTTATTCGTGTCTAGATATGTTTAATTCACAAAATATTCAAACTAATTCTTACCCTTTATTCACGATGCAAATATTGTTATCGATATTAAATATTTGTTATTGTGACTATTATAGGCAAATAATTGTTTATACTCACAAAACAGTCTGCGAGATATCTCAGCAACGCAGCGCCGAGCTGCATGCTGCGAAAGCTTATTCCAAAATCCCACTGGAGTTTATTTTGTAAATGTTCTCTGCTAGACAAACTACAGCTCACTGCGGGATTTCTCAGTAAGAAGGTACAAGAAACAGATGAGGCTGTCCTCAGGGAAAACTACCACCAATTACGTGATTTTGCGATAGCACACTCGTACTATAATGAGAAACAACCTTGTTTTGCATGAATGTAATTTGTTAGTACTTTTCATGTTTCCACCGTGCTTTTATCTGCATTCAAAGTATTGTTCTCACAGATGCTGAATAAATACAATTACTGTTGTCCCATTCCTAAAATATACATTGAATTTTACATTCTAATTCTACAATCAGAGGTTTTGTAAAGAAAATACCAGTGCAATGTTCTGTTTCCAAATGTGTTTATACGATTCTTTATTTATTTATTTGACATTTATTCGGCTTAAGCTAAATAGAATGTATCGTGAATCATGTCCTAGACAAAACGATTCTTGGGGGCTCCTCTCGTGGGAGACAGCAGTAGATAAGAGCTCTGTGACGCAACACACAACACGTTTTACAAAATAGTGATACTGGAACAGAAACAGTGAGTCAGAAAGTGGATTGAGCCGATGTCGGACCTGATTTCGAATTACGTATGATTACGTATGACTACGTACGCCCTCATAAGGAGGTCCGGAGCAGAGTTAAGTTGTGGAAGTGTGGGCGACGACTTTAGCCCTGCCAGCTGCTTTCTCCTGTTCCCCGTCTCGCTTTCAATAGAACGAACATCGCGTCAAAATGTAAAACAATACATATAATAAAACGTTGAAAAGGATCTCGTTTTGTAGAATTCTGCCTGAGAATACTTAGAGACGTACCTGTGTACCCATATGTCCCCGAAACTCGTGGTCCCACAAAACACACCTGTCCCCAAAAAACAACAGTCACGAAAAACTAATTTTGAGCCTTGGACGCATCGTGTCCAAGCTGTGCACGATGCGTATGTTACAATAATATGTTGTTGGTCGAAAACTTCATTTCAAAGAGTAATTTGTTTCATCTTAAATCTGATTCAGATCTAGGCAATACGTCTATACCCAGCAGTAGTACTCTTGAGTGTTGTGCGTCAATGGTTTCCTTTTAATTGTGAAAACGGTCAATATTTCTTTGTTATTTCTTCAATTTGTTCTACGTTATTTTATATATAGACAGAGATAGGATTCTCGAGTGAGGAAATTAGGAGTGCGGTCTTTTCGTCTGCAATGCGCTCTCTTAAAGGTTAAATCTCCAGCCCTTAGCCCACGCAGAGACTGCGCCCGTACATCCCCAGCGAAGAGCAGCGGAACTCGCGCGCGCCCACTTATTCCACTTTTCAGCCCATTGGGGCTCAATGGCCGCCGCCCTATTTACGCGGGCGAAGCGGAGCGCGTGCACGCAACCGAGACGCCGCCTCGTCCCCGCCCCCGCCCCATAGCCCCACCCCGCCACCGCCCCGCCCACCCTACCCTCACCCCGTCCCCTCCCCGCTCCGGTACCCTTACCAAATGTCATTCCTGTGCTGCAATGCTGGCAGATCAAGGACAACCGAATGCTGAGTTCATGTGCTTCAATTGATCGCTGACAATGGGAAAGCAGGAATCACTTGACAATTGATAGATTAAGAAGTAAGCATAACTGAAAGACTTCATAAGAGTAATCTTAATAATAATTGTTATAAAATCTTGCAAATAGGATTCATAACCCAACATTCGTATTTTTACAAATAGTGTCTATGTTGCACCCCCAGAGCAATACGTATCTCTCGTCCTCCCAAGACCATGACACGTGTATTCTCTGGCTCACACCTCCGGTTCTCTTGTCCGCTTTCATCCAGTTGACCAGCTCCTCCCGCCCACACCGCCACTCTTCGGGCCGCCGACATTTTTAATCCCCAAAACTCTTCTCGGATGCTTCCGCTCCGGATGCCCCCACGCGTTCTGCGGCCACCCCCTACACGGCATTTGCGGCCCCACCCCCGACCCTACCCCCGATCGCACCCCCGTCTCCACCGCGTTCAATGGCGCATCTTTCAGCCTGCTGCCGCCCAGCGTCACAGGCCCCGACGCTCGCTCGTTCACATGCCCGCTCCGTCACCCGCCGTCTCCCACTGTTTCTCCCACCACGTCCTCCATCACGTTACCCACAATTCCTTTACCAGTGCGTCTGCCGGCTGAGTTTTCGTCAGAGCAGCTAAGTCTGCAGCGGCTCTGACTGGGAGGACTTAGAGTTCGAGTCCCGAAGGTGACGGATTTTCGACTCGAGTTATATTGCTGGAGCCGCTGTCAAGAGGAGAATTCTAGCGACCGGATGCTCTGATCGGTAGTATTCCGTTATTTCTCCCGTCAATACCATACGAATGCTGCAGCAGTACCTTATCAAACGTGCCACGGGCCGCGTGCGAACCTTCCTTTGTTTCTTCTGTCCTTTCCACATCTCTTACTTACACACAGACGCACACACAAACACACACTTACTTCATGCACAACACTACAACATAAATCAAGAGACCAGTCGCATACTTACAGCAATATCCCATTGAGGAGACAACCTGGCAGGGGTATTCCCTTGCAGGCCGTTGTGTAGGTGGGCGACTGATCCCGCCATCCAGCCGGGAAGGAACAACGCCATCTTCCGTGATAAAATATTATACGCCCTAACGGGTCTAATGATCAAAGCAGTTGGCGTGTCCAGAAACATCAATCAGTCAACCCAAACCGACGCCGACTGGGTTGCCCCCACCCCCAGCCCCGCCGCCCGCCTTTCGCTCGCCGCTTCCAAGAAGCCCCACGTGCTGGGTAAACATCGCCGCTGACGCGGGGCGCGCGGCCTCGCGGCCACGCACTCGCCTCACGTTCCTCCGCATTCCGCCCCTCACCCCTCACCCCCACTCCGCCGTCGCAAGCGATCAAAGCACTCGTGGGCACAATGGACTCGGAATGGCTGAGCGGCCTAACTAACGAATATTACACTCGCCTATTGATTCCAACGCTGTCTGACGACGCGACGTTTATTCTATTCCTACAATGACACGAAAGTGAGCGTGTTTCTTCGTCATTCATTTTCATCAGCACCTTATCACGAACTTATTATATTTACTTTATAAAGACAATAAATAGGAAAAAATGCAATCAACAGGTAAATATAAAGCGTATATGAAATCAATAATATGAAACTTAGAAAATTAATGAAACAGTATATCTAAAAAAATATTTCACGTGTTGTACAGTGAAACAATAACTGAAAACAACATAAGGACCCCCAAGTATGTATACCATGAACATTTTATAAACCAATATCGTGCACCGTCTGTGAAAACAGAATATTTTCAACAAGTCTCTACACGAATAAAAAAAAACAAATGTAAAATCTTAAGTATACATCTTAAGTAATATTGTTTTAAGACATCTTTGATTTAATTTATTTCATGCTACCCTTTTTCATGCTTCCTTCGGTGGTTGCGAGTTCAAGAGATCGAGGTATGAATGAATTCATTTCACTGAACTGCCTAAATTTAAAAAAAAAGAGCGTGTGCTGTGTAGTGATATTTTTTGCATCATTGCTATCGCGCATTGTACGCTCTTGAGAAGCCACCAGTGAACGAAGTCGCCGGTCGGGAGTCGCCGTCAGCGACTGCTAGTTTCTCTCAGTGGAGGAGGCAGCGGCAGCGGACACTGGGCGCCTAGGGGCGCAGGAATCGACATCGATCCCTCATTTGGGGAGAGGGGCGAGCGGGCAGACGCGAGTGCCGATAGACCAGTGGCGAGTAGTGAGCGGCGAGCGGACCCAGGCCTATGCCGAAAGACCAGTGGCGAGAGGAAAGGGGCGAGTGCCAAAAGACTAGTGGTGAGTGGCGAGGGGACAGAGGCGAGTGCCGAAAGATCAGTGACGAGTGGTGAGTGAGGAGCAGGCCCAGGTGAGTGCCAGAAGACCGTGTAGTGAGTGATACTGTGACCAGTGGCAAGCGGGCAGAGGTGAGCTGAGGGAAGACAGGGGCAAAAAGCGAGTGGCGAGTGGCAAGAAGCAAACGGCATGCAGCGAGAGGCAAATTTTCTTGCAGCATTGTATAAGATCTTACCAAAAGATTCACGAATGTTTCATTATGCCTTTGATTACCTTAAAAGTGTTTTTTATCTACGATCAATCGTATGGTTGGAGCAGATGATAAGAGACCGCATTGTAGCAGGAACAATTCAATGAACTTCATAAATCATAATATTACCCAAGAATATCCAACTCAACGCTGCAAATTTTTCCATCATAAATGGGTGAATGATTAATGTAGTTTACATTAACATTTGGGTGAAGTGGAAGTTTACTTTTCTTTCGTGTAGAAGTTACGCCGACGAGGATTTGTTCAGTTCGCCCTTCTTCAACTAAACCACCTTTGGAAATTAGGAAGAATGTATTGATAAAGGAGAACGTAGTATGAAAGTGAATACACATTAAACTAATAATAAAAATGGAAATCCTCATAACATTCCAGGTTTTGTCAATGGAGAGCGATATAAACTGTTTTTAACAAGAAATTCATCTAAATACAGTGTTCCATTTCTTTTCTATTAACGTATCTATATCTTGCAAATAATCAACGGAGTGGGTCGAATTGGCCATTATGTTGGGTGAATATTAAACGGCACGCTAAAAATAAAAGGATATTAGTATAAACATTTTTTTGTGAATTTTTCATTTCGATTTCGTTTAGTAAATACACAGAACACGTTAAGGAGCACTTGAATAAGAATTGCCAAATGAAAAATTATTTTCAGAATTGTAGAAATAGTAAACCATAAAATTACCTAACATTTCAATTGGAAGTTTTCTAATTTTTACAAATCATTTTAGCTTTCCAAATGTTCATTTTGGTACATTCTTCAACGACTTCTTTGAAGTTTTGAAAAAATAGATAAATATAAATATATTATTTCATTAATTTTATGTAACTACCATCTTGTTTGGTAACATTGATAAAATTCCTTCAGAAATAAGCAGAATCAACGCATTCAAAACTACTGAATTTAAACAGGTGATAAGTTGAATATTTTGTACTCCTAATATTTTTATTTCTTAGGTATAATTATTATATCAAAACACATAAAACCAACGTACATTTGAAAGTGGTCGCCTCGCCCATCTTCTTTCGCAAAACGCTTCTACTCCTTCAGTACTTGGTCACGTTTTTTCACACAAAAGGACAAAAAACTAACTAAACTTGTAAGAAAATTTTCATTTTCTTTTTGAATATTTAATCCATGTTTTGTATTTGAATGTAGCTTCAACTGTTCTGGAATAATATTATTTGTATTTGCATTGGCATTCACGAGGCAGGGTGATGACAATTGATTATCTAAATTGTAAAATAAAATGTTGCAAAAACTCTATAGTATTCATATTAAGCTATTAAATTATATAAGCGATTATGTTCTATCTGTAAGTCAAATGCTTTAAATAATATTCTCAGTTTCCGATGCATTTAAAAATGTGGGCATTGGAAATAATGCTTCACAAGGATAACAAAAGTCTACTTGTACCGTATTTCATGAATTGATGTGACGGCTTGAAAAAAAATTAAATCTAGTTCATGTAAAAGAATATAATACATATAAAACATGCATAGTTTTTTATTATTATATTGCAAATTGAAGACCAGAAATTTCAATGATTTCCATAGATACAACTTTCATATTCTTGTACGAAATTTTAATATTTTATATCATTTCTGACAATGTTGAACATTGAATAATATTTTTTTATTTATATATACAAAGTTTTACTCATTAATTTCAGCCTGAGTATAAGTAAAGCTAAATCACTTTTACTATCGTATATAATAGCAATGGCAGAGAAGGCCTATCCTAAAATTTTTCCAAACAACGAGCATCGCCCAACTTGGTTATTTAACCTTCGTTCATCTACCAAGTATCATTTTACAATTGAATTATGTTTTGTGATGAACAATATTTTGGTACTCTTTGTTCGGTATTGAATGAATAGCTCTGTTTGATGCTAATCAATAATTCGACCATCAGTCGGAAAACTTAATTTGTAGCCTTCCTTTTCTTATATACACGCGGATCGTTGTACATTAAAATTCTCCCTGTTATTAAAGAAAACCTCATGCCTTCATTTTATGAATTAAGTATGGCCGTATTCCGCGTAACAAAGATAATTTCTAGAACGAACGCTTTCAATTAGCAACAAAAACATTAAATGCAGTGTTATGTAGTTATAGTGAAGTTTATTACTCAGTCAATTCGGAAAACCATCGTTTCTAAGATATGCTCCATCATAAACACAAATTTTTATCAATTGATTCAAACATTTCGGTCAGAACGTAAGATATCCATCATCGCGGCTACCATCGACATGAAAAAACGTCGTTTCTGTAATCAATGTGAGTATATTCCAATGTTTGGAGTTAAAGATATTTTTAATGAAACCCCAGTAAGTTTTTTATTACAGATAACCATGAGAAGATACTCATTCAATTCTCAACATTTGCATTTGGAAGTTCGTACCCAGAGAACCTTTTAGGAAAGGACAGTACTTGTTACATTGCATAAATCAACTCCTCAATTTGATTCGTGGTATCGAAATCATAATCCAACCAAATAAAAAGTAATAATGTATAATATTGAACATTTCTGTCAATTTCTACAATTATCATACAACAAAAAAATTTTATTTGTTGTATTTGTTACTAATATGAGATATGAAACTGCCATCGCTATCAACAGTATAACCATTCATTCATTGCTTAGAATTATATTATATGTTATTTACCAAGGAAAGTTATCAAATAATTGAGGATGTTTGTGAAGCATATATCTGATTCATTAGTACGCACTCGCATCAATACATTATAGTTATCATAATTAATTGTAATAATCACTTTATTACAGTAAATTTAGTCTTAGAAAGAAAAACAAATTGAATGACTGGAACTCCCGTGTAATCTTTAAACAAGCACAGAATAATATTGCATAAAAATTTAGTTTAGTTAGGATTTTTAGAAATACTAATTTTTATTTTCGTTGATATTTCTTCTATCATTGGTTTTCAAATCCAGAAAACCTGATGCGGCAAGATTTTCTCCACTTGTTTTAAAACGCAAAACAAATATTGATAATGTATACTTGCAGCAGATGTATAATTAAATATTGTGTTGAAACTTATTTACCTATTTATGTAGGCTTCAACATTCGATGCTAAAAATAAAAGAGAATCAGTAATAAATACAGAGTAATCTGATGCATATTAGAAAAACAATGTCCTGTACGAAATTCATTAAGTCAATATAACGTACTCTTGTCATTATTAAATACAAATTTGGAGATTAATACTTTTAAATTTTAAATATCCTTTCGCCTAATATACTTCTGCTACAGTATATGGTATGTATTCTGCTTTATCCGACACACTGTCATCAATTCATATTTCCAATTGTTTCCAATACAATTTTCCATAGCAGCGACTGGACGTCAGAAATGATTTATGGATGAAAGCAACCTCTATTTGAATTTACAAAAATGTGTTTCTAAAAAATGTTCCGATTAACACCATATTGATACACGAATACAAGAAAATCTTCTAATATCTTTTATAATGTAATAGAGAGAAAGATAGAAGCAAAAAATACAACTCTGTGCTAAGTATCCATGTGACGCGTAAAAGTAAGAGAAACCTACCGTTTTAAATCCCGCGCTCCAACTGTCAAAATCTTCGACTTCTGTCGGTCTCCTTCCTTATTGTCTTCGCAAGTCGAACAAATTATTGTCAATAGTTTTATTTTGTTAACGCACGTTAGATGTTTATACTCATTCAGCTACAACAATATACACTGACATCAACAGCACAATATCAATCGCAAGCGGGTAATTTTTACACACAACACACGGATACACAGACGCTAACGTATACGTAGTGGGAATTGCACTGGTTATTTTTTTTAATTTCGCAGAAGTTTTTTTTTCTTTATGCTTTTTTAGAATTTACGTCGTGGCAGTTCACATCAAAAGCCGAGGGTGTATTTGCTTTATTTGGCAAGCGCGCGGGCGGGGAGAGTTCCGGTCGCTGGGCGGGCGCTCGCTCGCCCGGCGTCGCGCCGCTGGCCGCGCCACGCCGCGCCGCGCCGCCGTGGGCCGCGACGGCGCCGCTCGGGACGGGGCGGGGCGTCGGGGCGGGCCGGGTCGGGAGGGCCACGACGCGGGGCGCGGCTGATCGCGGGCGCGCAGACTGCTGGGCGCCGGCGCCCGGCGGTGGCGGCGGCGGCGGTGGGGACGACGACGGCGGCGGCGGCGGCGGCGGCGGCGGCGGCGGCGGTGGCAGTGTCGCGCGGACGCGGTCTACGGCGGGACTGCCGACCGCGCGCGCCACCGCCACCGCCGCCGCTCGGCACGGCTCGGCCACGGCCGGCGCTCGGCACGGCACGGCGCGGTGGGGCGCCCCGCCTCCACCGCCCCGCCCCCGCCCCCGCCCCCGCCTCCGCCGGCCATAGAGGGCGCTAGTCCACGGGAGGCGCTCGCGGCGGGCGGCGGGATCTGCCAACCATTCGCGAGGCCCTTCACGTCAGGCAGCTCCTCGCCCTCAGCCATAACTATTGCTTGCGTCGTCTATTGTTTTCGTTCCTCGCTTGTTAACACACGCACAACAATTCGGAACGGGTCAGCAGCGGACACCACGTCCATTTTCCCCCTAAATATTTGTTTAGATGAGAAATTACCGTTTCTGAACTATTAATTATTAGAATTCTTCTTAACAATCAGTTGCTGAAAATAAAATTTGAAATCACTACCATTCGTAATCGCTTCTTTTAAACTCCGGCGTATTTTTACAGCCGGTCTGGGCCATAATACCGTTAAACTCTTTTTTCAGTACTTGTCGTTGTAAATACAATAACATTGTAGTAAATATTTAACTTGTTCGTCGTAAAAAGGACGTGACCGACTGTGTCTCCGCGGAAAGGATCGCTTATACAAATATACTACTTTCCTTTGCCTTACTTTAAAACCTGAAAATATATTTCAACAAACTTTCAGGAAAAGGTTGTAATATATTACAAAAAATCTCCTATAGGGGCAACGTCCCAACCAGGGCAATGTCTAGCTCAAAACGTTTCTTTCGAAACACGTGATAATATAAATAATACGTGGTTGTGTAACTGCGTGTGTGAGTGTGCGAGGAAAAATATATGTCGTACAGTTCCATGACTCAGGGTACTATAGAGGAGATTTCTGAAAGGGGAATCCCCTCAAGATGTCGTGTAGATCGACTTCGGATATAACCATCTAGCTGGGCAGGAATTCCTTGTGCAATGTCATCTTCCCTATACTATCGGGACTAATGGCCAGAGCAGTTGATGTGCCCGGAAACAAATTAATCAATCGAGTTCTTACAAATTAAAATAAATCATTCGATTCTTATAAATTAAATTTGTTCAACATTTCGTCTGGCATTGATGGCAATGACTTGGAAGATTAATGAGTATAGTCACAGGTTTGTATATTGTTGTGCAAGAAAATAAACTGTTAATTATAACATGCGCTATCAAGCTAACATCGCTCGGTCAAGAGGAGAACCTCCACTAAATGAATTTGAAAACGGGGTACGGAATGCAACTCGGAGACGAGGGGCCTAGTCCCTGAGCGTATCACGGCTTCCTTCGAAAGTCTCTGCACACACAAGCCCCTCAGTGGCTTCGTCGATAGGTATATTAACAGTCGTGACTAAGTGATAATGGATTAAAACTTATTATAAACAACGTAAGTCATTCCCAGGTATTCCGTTATTTTACTATCAATTAGATTGTCTTACTCAAGTCATGGTGAATCACCTTTATAATAATAATAATAATAATAATAATAATAATAATAATAATAATAATAATAATAATAATAATAATAATAATAATTATTATTATTATTATTATTATTATTATTATTTCTATTATTATTATTATTAACAATAATACCATAATAACTATTATTAATTTCTTCGAAATGTTTTTCATTTGAACGAATTAGACAGAAATGTCTGTGCCCCTAATTAATTATCGTGCAGAGTAGATGACTGGATTTAATTTATTAATTTCTATGTCCGTAATTATCTCTACATGAAATGAATCACGAGAAATTTTACTGCTACGGGAAATTTTATAACTGTACTGTTACGGGAAATATTATAAGGCTGAGTAATTGAAAGAGGAATTTGATGTTATTAAATTGCGTCACATTATTCTTATTCGAAAATTTTAACAATGCATATTTTAATGCATTTATTATCTTATTCGGAGAGTCTTCTTTAAAATAGTACCAAGACGAATTATCTTCGCGCTGATATCAAATGTGCTTTCTTTCGACATTCAATTGTAGTACACACCATAACCTGTACTTCGTGCCTCCCGTCCTGCATATGTGAGCGCTCTCGCAAAAATGAACAGCGCGCTGGTCCACTTGGAGATAAAAATCAATATAAAGAGGATTATGATCTGCAAACACTGGAGTAAAGAGGATGTGTCAAAGATATTACTCGATGACCCGCAAAGCGCGCGCTGAAGGGAAAAGCGATGTTGCTGCGCTTTGTTTTAGATTTACTCGAGTTGCGTTTGCGATATTATCATTCTCTGGAAAACCCGAGTAACAAATATTGCAAAAACTGGGAAGCAGAAAAAATGAATTTTTGCACAAATACTATTGCCAAAAATAAATAAATAACAAAAACGTAGAATTGTACGAAGTTCTGAACAATTATACCAATATAAAAATATTATATGTTAGGTAATGTCTAACCGACGTATTGATTGTACTCTATCATTAAATTAAGTAGCACTGGAAATGCTATAGAATTGTGGTTATTCTGATGTGGTGTTGTTGATTTCTTCCCAATGCTATAGAATGACAGAATCTCTCGTTCCAGTTGTCTTTCTTTTCTTTTGAGTTTTGTCTAGCTTTTCGGTTTTGCCCCACCCTCGCCCCAGCTGCTATCTATTATTGCTTAAAAAGCCTACAATGCGTCGCGTGGTATCTCATACCCAACGAAGAGCACTTTCGCGGCCCCTCAACATCGCACACGCCTCTCTCAGCTGTACATCTTTGCCCAAGGTATTCCATGGCCCAATATCGGTGATTGTACGTTCTGTGTGTAGGAATTCACTTCCTCAGTTACACACACAGTTTTACCATTGACCAAGGGATAATGGAAGTTTCAGTTGTAATACAAGAGTGATTTGAAATGCCCCCTCCCCTCCCCACGAAGAACAAAGTATAAATCATTCATGACTTACGGGGGTTTCGAAACCACATCCTTAGTGCCACGTACTTGGACTCAAAAATTTCAAATGAAGAAAACATTCTACCGTCAACAATGTAGTTGTATGCGAGTGTCCCAAAAATTAGAAAATATGTAACTTTCGAAAATTCATAGGTAACGGTGAAAATCGAATTTGAGCAATCATAACGTATATTTTAAAATATTTTTACAAGAAATTTAAATAAACTAGTTGTGCTATTACAGAACATATTTTCTTGCATTATTTCTGCATTTGCAATTTTCGAAAATCAGTGAATTCAACGAAAGAGACTCTTGCGCCATTCTTTTAAGAGTGTCTTGTTCCAAGTGTAGAAACTATTTGAAGAAAAATCGGGTTTTTGATTTTTTTATAACTTGCATAAAGTTAAATTACAAAATTTCGCAAAATTATTGGTACTCGCTTTTTAAAAAAAAGTACGTGAACTTTTTTTAAATACTTGATTTTTTAAAACGGATTTTGTTTCGGGAGAAAATTTCTATCTTCATTTTTATAATTTTTAAATGTTAACATTTTGCAATTTTTGAAAAATACGTATACTTCGCTAGAAATCAGAGCACCAATTTTTTAGTGTCCTTTGATACACATGAGGAGAAAATTTAAAGAATACATTTGGAAGATTAAAGAATACATTGGTAAGAAAAAAATGTTTAAACCTTTTTAAAATTCTCTATTTGATTCAAATTTACCCGAAAACTACTCATATTTTTGAAAAATGATGCATGATGTTATTTCAAGATCTGTCTTGATTAAATAGGTTTCATTAAACAAAAAACCTCCCTCTTGAATATTGTAGTTGTAAGAAGTCGTAAATTGAAATATTACAATTTACACAATATCAAGAATTTCAACGAAAATGAGATCTGCACCATTCTCTTAACGATTCCCTTTACGCCATCCGAGGACGAAGTTTAATCTAAAAATTTGGAACAATTTTTGAGAAAATTTTGAATGGGGTTGAGGTTTCGTGTAAAGTTACGCACGCCTAAAATTAAAATATCTGTTTTAAAGTCCTCAGAGGTATTTGAGTTCATTTAAATCGATCGAGAGATATCTAGTTTGAAGAAAATCGGCTAAATCGTTTAGGCTCTGGCGTTAGCTATCTATGCTCTCAAACTGTGTGATAGTGTAGAGATTGTGTGAGTGTAAGTAAGGGGTGAATTTAGGACAAGGAAGTGGAAGGAAAGATCACGCACGGTCTGGTTAGTTGGTTTGTTAGGGACTGCCCCGGCATTCGCCTTGTGTTGACTGAAGAAACCACGAAAAACTACGACGTACCAACCTGAACAACCGGCCGCTAGAATTCTCCTCCAGACAGCAGCGGCTGAATTCGGCTCAGCTAGAAGCTAGGCTCAAATTTCCTTCCAACGTCGAAACTCGAACCGAAGAACCTCCTGTTCAGAATGCTGTGATATCAATTGATGCCTTGAGCTACCTAAGCCGGTCCCATCTGCTAGAACGACATTCTCCCTTTAGAGAAAGAGGGAGGAGTGCACGGAGGAAACAAGAATCGAGCGTCCGTCATCCTGAGAGGGCTGAACCGCCAGCCACATGCGATGACGCTCCATCGAAGGTTCCCCTGTTTTGCATATCACAGAAGAATGAATATTACTCAGTTTAACCACGCAAGACCCTATCACTACTGTATTACAGAATAAGGACTGATTTGGTGAGAAGAGTAGAACCATGTCGTGTGCCCAGTTGTAACGCCGGTTCGGAGATTTTCTTTTCATCGGCGAATCTCGTATACGTACGTGTGTACCGCGTAATATACGTAGTACAGAGAGAGTTATGTAATGCTACGAAAAATTAATTTCGAGTTGTCAACGGAAATTTACGTTTTGGGGTTCTCTGTAACAGAAAAAAGGGTTTTTAAACGTCGGACCATGCATCTGTGAACAATACTAAGACCTAAACTATTTGTACGATATTCTCCAAAATTAATATTGCCCGGTCGAACTGGCCTGACTGGAAGCTCTGTGATTTTAAAATCATCCTTTAAATTTTGAGAATACTTTTCATAAAACCCCTGTGACTTTTCAAAATTTTCTCAAAAACGGTTTCAGTTTTACTTTAAATTTATTGAAAGAATAAACGGGAGTGCACTTATAAAGATGCCGTAAGTAAGGGTTTAACTATTTACTCGCAAGTTTCAAAAGTTATAAAAGTTTGAATTTTTTGCGTCCTCCTAGAACTACAATATTGAAGATTGCAATATATTCTTCAAATGTAATTTGTTCTCCCCAAATAATCAATTAATATAACGTTTATTCTTTTGAAAGTACAAATAGATTTTGAAATACGAGCAATTTTAAAACAAGCTCTTCTCAAACACACTTTAATATTTTATTCCTTCAAAATTTTCTGCGAATAGGGCTAAATGCAGCGTGTATAAAGATACATAAACGACCTTTTTCTTTATTTTTGTGTTTTATTCGAAATTTACGCAAATGTAAATTTTTTGACATCTTTCTACGTTGTTAACATTTAAATTAACGGCAATTTCTATGCACTATTGTAATTTTGAGTGAAAGTACAAATATTGCCGAAATTTTCGCGAAAACTTAAACGTTTTCGGTAAAAATCAGCTCAAAATTCTCCATTTTTAGAAACCCTCAAACGATTTTTTTAAACGCTCCAAATAATTTCTTTAAATTTTTTGTAGGGATGGTGCTAAATACATTCAATAACATGACATTAATGCCATTTTGATTTATTCTATTTTTCTTAAAATTACACAATTTAAAAAAATATTTTTCACGTAATTAATATTTTCATTAGTGACGGTGTTTAATATATTATTGCATATTTTAGCAGAATAACTATAAATTACTTTCAATGAAGTTTCTCGAAAAAAATGAAATGTTTTATATAAAAATGAGCTCAAAATTGAGCATTTTCATAAAATCTCAAACGACATTTCCTCAAAAATAGCTCCAGATTTTTCTACAAAAATTTCCACGTAGAAACAAGTTTTACTATTCTATAATATTCTTTAAGTTGCATTTGAATTCTGCAGTTAGGGGCCCGTAATATGAAAAAAATGAGAAAAAATGAGTAATAGATAGCAGCTGAGAATAGGGTGGAACAAAACAGAAAATCTTACCCTGAGTGAAGAGATTTGCATACCAGCTAATACGAGAAAGACTGTACCATTCTGCAGCACCAATATTTTTTATTGCATTTGTTAGTGTTGAAGGATCATTTGCTTCAATCTCTTTGAAAGCCCGTTTGAATGAGGTTGTATTGACATTTAGCACGTCAAGAGTATGCTTTCGTGTTGCAAGCCACGCGGCCCGTGCGGGCGTGGGTGCGCGCGCGTGGGCTCATTCCACGGCGAGCGCGAGGGCGCGCGCGCGTCGCGAATCGAAATCGACTCGATTAGCGTCCCTCCCCCGCCCATCGATTGCGCGCACGACCCGTTCCGCCCCGAATCGACTCGCCGCACCACTCGCCGTCGCTGGAGTCCATCGCACGCAATACGCGCCCCGCGGCTTCACCCCCTTCTCCAACCCTCCTCGCCCACAGCCCACCGATCTGCCTCTCTATGCTCCCCGCCCATACACCTGCCCCCACCCCGCCCATGAAACGCCCTCGCCCCTCGCCCCTCGCCCCTCGCCCCTCGCCCCTCGCCCCTCGCCCCTCGCCCCTCGCCCCTCGCCCCTCGCCCCTCGCCCCTCGCCCCTCGCCCCTCGCCCCTCGCCCCTCGCCCCTCGCCCCTCGCCCCTCGCCCCTCGCCCCTCGCCCCTCGCCCCTCGCCCCTCGCCCCTCGCCCCTCGCCCCTCGCCCCTCGCCCCTCGCCCCTCGCCCCTCGCCCCTCGCCCCTCGCCCCTCGCCCCTCGCCCCTCGCCCCTCGCCCCTCGCCCCTCGCCCCTCGCCCCTCGCCCCTCGCCCCTCGCCCCTCGCCCCTCGCCCCTCGCCCCTCGCCCCTCGCCCCTCGCCCCTCGCCCCTCGCCCCTCGCCCCTCGCCCCTCGCCCCTCGCCCCTCGCCCCTCGCCCCTCGCCCCTCGCCCCTCGCCCCTCGCCCCTCGCCCCTCGCCCCTCGCCCCCCGCCCCTCGCCCCTCGCCCCTCGCCCCTCGCCCTCTCGCCCTCTCGCCCCTCGCCCCTCGCCCCTCGCCCCTCGCACTCGCACTCGCACTCGCACTCGCACTCGCACTCGCACTCGCACTCGCACTCGCACTCGCACTGGCCCTCGAACTCGCCCTCGAACTCGCCCTCGCACTCGCCCTCGCACTCGCCCTCGAACTCGCCCTCGAACTCGCCCTCGAACTCGCTCTCGAACTCGCCCTCGAACTCGCCTCGAACTCGCCTCGAACTCGCCTCGAACTCGTCTCGAACTCGCCTCGAACTCGCCTTCGCAGTCGCATCGCACTTGATCATATCGTCTCATCGTGCCCAAGTCTAGCAAAGTTCGGGTACTTGAAAAGACACGACAGGGTATTTTCAAGTTACCTCGACTCGCAGGTCTGTACCACCCTCGAAGTTCCAAACCCATCGCCCAAATGGTACGAACACTCACCAAACCCTGTGAACTCCTTTGGTCTCTACACAATATTGTACGTCCAACAAAATTAAACGGATCGCACGGATATTCGGATTCAAACGGATATTGCTGTGACTTGCGATCAAAACGTTGTAACCAAGAGAATGGTCTTTAATACAAGAGTTTGGAAATCGAGATCAGTCGAATATGGGACGTAAAAGCAGAGGTCGAACCAATAGTCGTCGGAGCTCTGGGATTTATTCCACAAAATTTTGTTACAACATGGGTAAACTCTCAGGTCATTCAAAAGGTTGGGAAGTGTAAGAAATTGCTTTATTTGGAACAGCCCACATTTTGCGCAAAGTATTGCAGCGGCACCGACAGTCCCTAGATCTGCTTCTTAGGTAGTTGGTTGCAACCTAGAGTAGATTTTACATTCAGGCGATTCATAGCATCGTTAGTCGTGATGTAGAGGAAAAAAATAATAATACTATTAATAATAATGATATTAATAATAATGCCGACCCCGTAGTGCAAGGAGGCAGAGAAAGGTCTTAAATGCAAGAGTTTGGAAATTGAAATTAGCCGAGTTTGGGGCGTAAAAGCACATGTCGCTCCGATAGTTATCAATGCTCTGTGATTGTTCTGCAAAATTTTTGTAAGATTTGGCTAAACCCCCAGGCTATGTAAAAGACTGGGAGGTGCAAGAAATTGCTCAAATTTTTGGATCAGCTAAAATTCTGTATTGTTAAGGCACCAATAGTTCCTAGAAATGATCTTTAGGAAGCTGGTTGAAACCCGGAGTAGACATTATAATCAACAGCCTCGTTACATCTTTCGTGAATTAGAGGAATAGTAATAATGATAATGTAATATTAATTCTAATATTACTACTAATAATAATATTGAGAATAAGTAAAATGAAAAGTTTCCAATTTTCCAGTATTTGGTTCCATATACATCTTCAATTTGTATAGATAACTGGGGCATATATGCGTAAATGAAAGCTTTTAGTATCATATTTAGTCATCTTTTAAATCATACTTTCTTTTATCAACCTTTTGAAGAGAGTTGCGAATGGAGTTAAGAAGGTTCCAAAACGTTGTGAAAATAAAGTATTGTTGGCGTAAGATTGTTGTTGTTGTAGTGATTTATATATGATTTTTACTGTTATGATTTTATAATGTGTAGCTTGAAGATGGGATTAAGAAGAACCTGAAACGTTCTGAAAAGAAAGCATGGTTTATACGGAATCGGAAGCCCCAGTTGACTGTAAAAAGTTATGCTTTATATGGAATCGAATATATACCAAAAAACAACTTCCTATAATACGCATAAAGTTTAATTACTATAAACTATAGAAACTGAAACCAAACTTCGTAACAATAAACTGAAAACAACTAATAAAAACCCAAAATGGATACTTTTTTTTAAAAATCAATGTATTTTAGGGCTCTCGTCGAAACTTCATATTTGCGTATTATTTCAACTACAAAGTTCAATATTTTAATAAATTAAGTTTTAGAAAATTTTTTAATAACAAAAACTGATATGTTTACAAATGAATTGATAAATACTACTGTCATTTCTCTAAATTCTTGCAAAACGGAGACCTTGCAGTAACAGTGAGTTGGAACTCCTGCGACACAAATACAGTCACCAGTTCATTAATCATCCGAAACGAGGAGCGGTTAGCTACTCCGTCTACCGGCTCAAGGAGCGAATACTTCGGACCCTTTGTTCGCTCACTTCTATTACTTCTCAAACTCTCTCGACAGCCAGCGGGTCACGAAACATTTTCGTAGTGGCCACAAATGATACAAAAAATAAATCTCCTCTCACCATTATCTCGGGCTAGAAACTGATTGGCTCATTTTAAGGGTACTCAAAGTTTACAACTATATTAATATCGTCATTAAAAACTGTGCATCAACACGAGCTGACCCTAATATCATGGGCGTGCATTAAATACCATATAATCTGTTCCCGTCAATCATTATTACGCACTGACCGGAGAATATACTTTTCAAACAAATTCTTAAATGAAGCCCTTACTTGGAAACGAATTTTGTTTAAGCCTTTAACATAATAAAGCACAAGAAATGCCTTCCACAACAGAATTTCATTGTTGAGAAGATTATTCTAGTAATTTTAGATATTTCGTCTATCCCTATATATCTTATTTGATTTCTTTCTCAGAACAAAGAATTTCTGAATAACAAATTATACATTCATTATATTACGTTTTACTTGCTCTTCCCCCGTTGGAAGCTATTGTCTCAAAGCCTCTCTCGAATGCGTGTATTTATTTCTTGTTTTCATCTAATATCATACCCTATCTTGTATTGTTTCTGTTTAATTACAAAAAAGCGTAACCTACTCATATAAAAAAAAATTCTCCCTCAGAAGCTGTGTATCTAGAATACTAGGTTATAAGTCTTATCCTTTCTAAACAGCTGACGTCCACAAATCGAACGAAAAAGTATGAGTGTTGATAATTGCATTTGCTGGAGATTCTGTTGTTCCTTTGTTTCATCAAGGAAATTGCCCAAATGAGAGCGACGTAGATCTCTGCGAGGTGTCCATTCGCAAACTCATCGCCCGAGCTGGAAGAACCGGGAGAGTACTCCTGGCCATCAACCGGAGGCACGGAGAAGGCAGACCACTAGATCACTGCTCGAGACGATTTAGCTTGATTGGTTAGTGGATTGATTGATATTTCCGAGCACGTCATCTGCAATTGTCGTCCCTTTAGTGTAGTGAATTTTGTTGTCTGGAGCAGGCGGTGTTCCTCCTCCACTGGATAGTGAGACTATCGACAACCTAAATGCCACCATTTGGAGAAACATTAATATCTGAATGTATAGATTTTCACTTAGATGCTTAAGAGAGTCACAAAGCTGTAATTCTTCTATTACTTGTGAATTAAGAGTTTTCTCAGGGTATTTCTTTGATTTTGCTTCGTAACGACAATCCAAGAACATTATAAATTGGGAAGCTTTTGTTGATGGAAATCTTATGTTTTGTTAGGATTGTAATTTTTCTAAAACACTGAAGAATTTGTGATGTTTTTGTGCTATGATGGGAGTTGTTTCAAATTTGAGAATACATTAAAGGTTACAATTATGATCAGAACAAGTTTGTCTACTGGAATTCGTATCCCAAACCCTCGACCTGAGTTCAGTACCGACGAACACAGGGTTAGCTTTCAAATTTCTAATAAGTACCTGTACTTAAGAAATATTCTTGTAATATAAAAAGGAATCCAGGGAGGAAACAATAAAACTTCGAAAATAAGCTCTTAATACAATTTTAAGCAAATTTTGTCTAAAAAACTCGTCGGTATGGTTGAGCCGCAATAAGCACTCAAAAGTTGGTTTGAAAAAATACTTTATATGCAAAAATTTGTCATTGATAATTTGACATGGCAAAAAATCATAAACGTATAAACACTCTAGACACATAAATTGTCTATTATTTACAAAAAAGAAACGAATACATTTGTTTACAAAGAAAACTTAGCCCAAATAAAAAAGCACCCCATTTACACAATTCAATTGAGTTTATTATTATGATTATAAAAGACAAAATTTTAATGTTCATAAAAAACCTTCCATTAAAATTCTCTTCTTTTATATAAGCACTTCAGCTTCTATTTCAAACTTTACTTCAAACTCACTTTTGTGACTTAAATCCTTTAACCCGCACGCTGTTCAAATGTAGCATTGTATCAGCCAACTAGTCTTTTCTCGTTATACAGATGTAATCACAATAAAAAATCTGTACAACATGTGTCCTATTAAAAATATACTATTTACTTTGTTCAAACTATTTACAATAAATTATTTTAGGTATTTCATTAAGAATTATCCCCCAAAATATTACACAGAAGAAATTATAGTTTTGATGACGGTAAAAGCAACTTAAAACAAAGAATGGATATTCAGATCCTAGCAGTAAGCGAGAAAATCATTTGCAACTCGTAATTGTCTGTTATGCGGGCGCTACACTTCTGCTGCAGAATGGTCCGTATGATAATACTGCGAGCCCCTCACGTGTCTACATTGCTCTTCTCGGGCCCAACTCAAAATGCTGCGTTTATTTTGCTTCCATTTTCGAATGTCCGCAAGCACTCAACGTTCCCCCTCCGCCTTGCCCCTCGAAGAAAGTGAAGAGGCCGCCGGTCGGTGTCAAGGGCTGCAATCCACGGGACAAAAACATAGCCATTGGTCTCTCTCATGGCGATGGTTAAGGCGACAGCCATAGCGATAGTGACTGTGACTCGCCATAGACCTGAGCTTCAAAGGAAATTTGGAAAGCAAAGTAGGTCGAAGACAATTCACAGATTGAAGCAGAGTTAAATCCATTTACGTAATCCTGAATGCTCTTTCCAACAACTGTTGATATCTTTAATGCAATACAACGTTTAAACGTACCACTATTACATCCTTAACGATAAGCACAACGGGGATGCATAAACTTTTATACGAGTAAATACGTTTATACGAGTAATTCGGTAAATCATTGCTACTAAATTGATGTTCAAGAGAAACAACTGTTAACCTAAGATTTTCGTTTACTTTAACAGAAATGAACTAGTCGGAATGAGGATGGGGAATTTGTGATGTTACATTGAGTCATGCAGAACTGCAGGGGACAAATGAACGAAGTCTCTGACGATCGTTACGCCGCAGTGAAGCGTTTTGTGTTCGTTAACAACTTCAATACGAAGTCTGAGCCAAACGTGAATGGCATCGCTTTCTGGAAACAACTCTGAGAGTCACCTACTGGCGCCTCACTGTGGATCTCCAAGGGTCATCTCCAAGGGCCATCCAGGGCTGTCAGGAATATCTATTACTGTTCTTCGACATTCAGTGCATGACAAACTACTATTATTTTCCTCGGGCTTTCTCAGATTTTTTCCTCCAAATTTTGACATTAGCCTAGGATTTCCGATTTTGTGAGTATACGTCAGTACCATTTTCCGGAGTTTTTCGAATATATTATATAGGGTTACATATTCCACTCGAAAAAAATGAGCCATGGTGATACTTCTCAATATATTTTTCCCTTCTTTTGTTGATGTCACAGTTTAGTTTACGCACTCTACCATTTTAGTAGTATTGTGGATCACAAAAGTCCAAGCAATCCCTTGTAGATCACTAGACAGTCAGGAGTCGAATACTAAGACCTTCGCTCACCCAGACCTGAACATGCCTGTCGTAGGTTTGAAATAAGTATTTTTATTGGAAAAGCTCTTATCAACTCGCTAAACAACATAAAAGCGACGCCAGCCGTGAAGATAACGTTGTTTCATAACCAATTTTTGTTATAAGTTTTTTCCTTCTTTGTAAAGAACTGTTTCTGCACCAAAAATATTACTTTTATTGTTATAGGAGTAATATAATTTAATTTTTTAGAGAGTCACTAGTAAAAGTCATACATTTAGGCGTGCGTACCGTGCTAAAAGTTCAATTTTTAGCTCTAGTAGTTAAAGTGAGACGATGTTCAAGAGTTAAAATAAATTTGTGAATGCAACAAAAAAATATACTTTCGACCAACTGCATCAGCTACTGTTGACAACGTATTAAATGATTTGTGTACTTGATTACAGATAAAGTGAACGTCGGAAAGGATGTCGAAAAATAGTGTATGACAGACGTGGTAAAAGTGATTTTACTTTGTTCCCAGGATGTTGCCAGTCAGCCTATCGGTCTCGTGTCTCAACCTTTCCTACTTACAAAATAAAATGTCACTTTTACCACTCGTACTATAAATATCTATTTACAAACATAATAAACTTTCAATTTTTCTCATGGCATACAATTTATCGCTATTATGACAAACAGATATATGTCTAAGCAGTACATTTCAAAGAAAACTGTGCAGTAAAACACAAGTTAATTTGAAATATTTGTAAATAACGTAAAGGAAATGTGATTTTTTAATCGAAGAATTCAAACGTTCATGAACTCAGCACCGTATGATTACCTTCAAATCCATTTACGAGCAAACTTTTCGTTATGTGTCGATTCGTTAAACAATTCTCATTCCAAACAACATTAAAAAAACAGCCTTTCAGACGTCAAGAAACTTCCAACGTAGAGTAAATATTCTGCGCATTACTCGACGTTATGGCATTTGATACATAACAGTTACCAATTTACCGTTATAAATCCGCATCACCTGGGTACTAATTTACGTCATTTACCTCTTCTCTTAAACCATTTTTTTCTGTTTATATGTTTGTATCTGTTACAACTAGGGTAAAAAACAACAAATAACTCTATACAAAAAAATTGGTTTCGGTTTCCATCCCTGGCGTACACCTGCGTGCGCAGCGCTGCGCTCCAGAGGCAAGCGCAGGCAGCGGCAGTATCTGGGCCGGGAGCGCGTATATCCTGCGCGCACTCATTCATTGCGCTATTTATTTTGCCGCTTCCTTCCTTATCTTCCTCGGGGCTTAACATAACTTCCGCGCGAACTTCGTGAATCCGGCTCTAATGATTTCAGTGGGGACACCTTGACTCTCGTAAAGCACTGGGGAGAATAATTTGGAGCACATTGTACGTGAGGGCGCGATTAGGGAACGGTCATATCTCGCGCGCTCTCTCTCTGGGCTCTCCGCTCTCTTTCTCGCTCTCTCCCCTGAGAGCGCGCCGTCCCGCCGCGTGGCTCCCTTTTATTAACGGTCTTCAAATTACGACACTAACTCCTAATGGCTCCTGCTCACGACAAAATGTCGTAAATTTGCTGTGGACTTTGTCACGCGTGAAAATGGAACGGCTGAAGGCCAGTGATGGACAAATCGGAGGCAGAACTCCCTTACGATGAGGAGAAACCGACTGAGGAAGTCACTCCATATGTTTTCAATAAACGTCAGCTCGCGATCGGGAACATATCATGGAAGAATGATGATGGTTCCGGAAAAACAAAAACATGCGCGAAACGTAACAATGAATCATAAAATAGTAATTAAGAAAAAGTTTGTTAGTAATCACCACAGATACACTGAAAAAAATTTAAGTACTTCAATCTACACTTTGTACGTACATATCATTCATTTTGATTGAAAATTAATTTCTTCTTATTAATTTTTAATTATTTCTATTGCACAACATAAAAAACATATTCATTACTTGCATTGTACTTTTGTAAAATGTAGTGCACTTTATAAAAATATAACTTTCTTTTTGTTCGTGGTTGCCGTTCGCTACCTAGGCTGTAACCGTAGCAGTGCCTGGGGTTGGCAATTTATGGTCATTTTTTATTTTCGTAGTTTTGTACAAAAAATAAAGAAATTATGTTTGTTATTTGTTACTAAAATAACGTTATAACATTTTTCTATTTGTGACTAAGACGATTAAGTATCTCTACAGGTATATTCCTCAGCATTTTAGGTGGAATTGTATAGGCTTTAAAGTTAATTTTTGGTTGGTGGACAGATTATGACTACCTTGGTATTCCCTTTTACTTTAACAACATTAAATTTGATTTTGACTTTTCTTTTTTTGTCGTAAAGGTTACGCTGTGGTATATCAACGTACTTCTACATATATTAGACAATTGTTCATCATGTGCTGGCAAAGGCCTAACTGACCAACGGCACATAATACAATAAAAATAAAAACTTTTTTCTATAATTGAACTGTTGTATAATGGCAGTGCATATATATATATATATATATATATATATATATATATATATATATATATATATATATATATATATTGTGACCATCCGTTTTGCCGAGGTCTCGGAAAACGGAGCACATCAATATTCAAGAATAAGATAAGCTGTTTGAACGCGCGCCAACGCGCATGAATACAATCCGAAAATGGAAACTACGAACTATATCCGTAAGAGAGCGTCTCGGTAGAGTATGCGACACCGGTAGTCGGGAGAAAGAAAGCTTTCTTTTCTGAAGTAACAGCTGGAGAGTGAGGACCTACCGATCACGAGAAGGCGGCACCTCGTACTGCTACGGACTTCAGGACTGCATCTACGATAAAAACTCTTCAAGACATTCGAGGAGGTAATTATCATATTACAATGCATTAAAACAATTCATCAGGAAAAGGATGAAAGTATAAGTGACGCATTTAAAATCTTTGTAAGAGAGAGGAGTGTGAATAGCATGAAACTAACGAGGCCATTCATTTCTTTTCTTTGCAGTTTTTTATTTTTATATTTATTCTTCTTATACAATAGACTCAGTTGTCGTATTGTAGATTCTTTTAAATATGGAATTAAAAGCTAGTTACATTCTATAAAAGAATACGAAAAGAGTATCAACGGAAAACGAGACGGAGGCCACATCGTGAGTTGAACAACGGTACTGGAAAGGGGCGACCGTGCGGTTCTGCAGAGGGGCGGCTTTGCTCCCGACCGAGCTGCAAGGACAAGGACATCGAGCGATTGGAAGAGTCGACGCCGCAGATTTCTCTACGCCGTGAGAAGACACAGTAAGGTCGTGCCAACTTGAACAATTTGTAGATATTAGAAGGAATAATTTGTTTCGGAAAGAAAGTATTAGTACAGGTTCTTTATACCGATATTCTGTGAAAAATAGAATCAATCTTTTCTTTCAAGAAAAACTTAGCTAATTGTAAAGTTGCAACTAGGAAATTTACGACTGGAATGATTAGGCAAAGTTTTAAGTATTCTTTGAAATTTATTTAAATGAGAGAAAGGAAACAGTGTAGTTAATTATTAAGAGTGTAAGTGGTTTTCTTTTTTTCAGCAAGACAAAATTCTTGTATATGTAAAGTGTTTTATGTTCATTTACTGTAACAGCAATTTAATTAGAATATACTTAAGTAAGTGGAAAGTGATTCGACTTGAGTTTCTGTGTAAGCGCATTCAATCCACAACGGCCCACATGACCCTGATCCCCGCTATTCTAATTGTATTTTTTTATTTTGCGCCCACCTTGAAAACCCATTCTGAGCTAGCCGGCGGAGGGGTGGGTCGCAATATATATATATATATATATATATATATATATATATATATATATATATATATATATATATATATATAATTTTTTATTAGTATAAAATCGGCTCCACACATGCGTTATTCGGGGAGAAGAGAGCAAATGCTCGCAGAATCCCGATTGGTGGGGATGAGTTGCTTGCTGCTTACCAAGTGACGAACATTCTGTGCTCGCCTAACCCATCGCGTGTCATAGGTCACATCAAAGGAAGCGAACATTCGCCGAACACATCAGCTGTCGGGATTGGGCGAGCAGTAGCTCGCTGCTCGGCAAATGCCGAATGTGTGGAGCCGCCTTAAGACGAAATAAAAATCGTGTAAATTAGTTCTCAATTTTTAAAAAAATGTATTATTCAAACTAATTTTAAATCATAACATAATGTATTATAGAATGAACAAACAAGTTGCAAGTAGTGACTTTTTTTGTATTTATAATTCGTCACGTAATCGCTGATGAATCACCTTTGGGTCAGGTTTTAATTTCACCTTCATGTATTTACAGCATCAATTTATTTTTCAAGAGATAGACATCATTAGAAGAATTTATCAAATAAATTAGAGAAAACTGTTATCCGTGGAAAAAAATTCAACAGATAAACAATGCCGTCACAATACGCACCGTGTAGGTTCAACTGCATCATTCTACGTCAACCCGGGTTGCTTCTTTGTGTCCAGCGCTCACGCCTCTGCACCCCCTACCCTCCTCCTTCCCACCCTTTCTTTTACCCCTTCTCCCGGCGCGCAGACTGCTGTCAATCGCCTGCTGCGCGTCCTGCTGCGTCGCTGCCACACCCTCCCCTCGCCTACTCCCTCTCTCGCCCTCCGCCCCCCTCCCGCCTAATCCTCAGCCGGCCACAAGGCGCCCGCGGCTCATTTATTTACAAGATCATGATTAATTCACGCGCCCGCATTCCGGCGGTGTTTTGTTTCCGCGTCAATACTTTCTCCATTATTTATACATCCCTTAATTCCACTTTTCCGCCGCCGCGCGCAAAACCCACGTCAATTGTACAAATATTTAGCGGAGTTAAATCCGCTCCCGCGCGCTGTCGCCGTCGCCGTCGCCCTGTTGCCCGCTCTGCCCTCGCGGCGGGGGAAGGGGGGGCAGTGTTTGCTCTCGCGGGTGCTTCGCTATAGATGGAGACGAGCTGAGCCCTGGACAGCGCTCCACGCGAAAGAAGCAACATGCGGATCGCATGCACGAGCATTAACGGAGGCTCTCGTGAATTTCAGATGAGCCTTCGATAACAGAATCAAGACACGCGATATTCACTTACAACGTGTTTCGAAATGTCCAACTTCTTTTTGATTCTTTATTTTCCTATTCGATCGCATCTGCTTTCGTTGTTCGTCGTACGTTGTACGATTTTTGTTTAAAATGCTTACGGACGTGCGCATCGTTTTCATTTCCACGGCAACGTGTCATTTTCCTTGATTGGCATAATTATTTTTATATATTGTTTAAGATAATTTCCATTTCTTTATATAAATCAATATAACGCAATATATTACCGGGTAAACGTAATTTTAAATAAATCAGTTTGAGTAATTTTTTGTGAATATTTTTTTTTCTTTTTAATATTTAATTTATTTTAAAAACATGAATTCACCATCATCAATATGTCCGAAATGTACAAATATCTAGTCACACATTTTTAGAGATTTAAACAATATTAAACTGTGCCTCTGATAACACATTTTACTTTCTCGCCTACGATTTACAAAGTGTAGAATGTATTGTATTGTTGCGAGGAAAATGGCAATTTGTCGACAGAAAAATGAGGCCCTGCCGTGCCCTGGTAACGAAAAAATAGATAAATCTGTTTCCTACATGAAGTAAATTATTTTCTAGAACACGTTGTATAGTCAGATACGTCGTTTTGTGGGTCTCCAAAAAACTGCTTGACGGTAAAACGTTTGTCAGACTGCCCGTCCGTCTGTGAACAACGCTAGCGGCTAAACCGTAAGTAGAATTTTTACCATAATTGATATTCTCCGATCGATCTGACTTGTGACATGGCCCCTTCAATTAGAAACAGATATTATGATTTTGGGGGTTACTTTACATGAAGTCTCAACCCCGTCTTCAAAATATTCTTAGAAATGGCTCCAAATTTTTTCTTTATTTTTAATAATTTTCATTGAACTCCTAGAATACCGGGAATTGCGCGAGATTTTCAGTGTATTCCTAAAATTACAATAACAAAGATATATTTTTTCTCAATGAAATCTAATCATTAGATACGATTAGATCATAGATTAGATTATGTTCAATGTTTTATTAGATAGAATCATAGATAAGATTATGTTCAATTTTTCGAAAATATAAGTAGTCTTTTAGTGAAACATAGGCAATTTCTAAGCATTATATAAAACCGTTTTTCTAAGACAGTTAAAAATATTTTCTTTAATTCTTTTCCTCGTATGAAATATAGAACGGTAAAGAAAATGGTGTTGATTTCATGTTTGTCGAACTCTCGATTTTCGAAAATTAAAAAAGCACAATATTGATTATTGAGATTTTTTGTTACATGTTTTATTTTGTTAATAAAATCTGTTCTAAAAATCAGTTCGTTAAAAAGTACTGTTTTTTAAAAATATGAATAGTTTAGAGTAGTTTTCTTTCATTTTCAAAATGTGTATATTCAATTTTTTTGCACTTTATTTGTTACAATCATTCACGAGATAACAGATTGCAATACATAGGCAACGCCGCAGTTTGCAATTCTGAGATTTCTTCCCATTGTTGGGAGATGTATAGGGGTGTATGAAATAGTTTCAAATGTTGAATTTGTCTTAACGATATAAGCTTTAAAATAATTCATTTTTGCACCTAATCTACAATTTGTATTGAGATTTGCACGTGACAATTGAGAGGTATCAATATGGACAGATTGCGGAATTGCAATACGGTATTTCGTAACCGTTACTAAGGCGATGCAGTAGATGAGTTAATGCAGTAGTAGTAGGTACCTTTTGTGTTCTCACCGCAAGAGGATTGTTTTCAAACAAACTATGATTGCTTCAGCAATTGCAAACGTGTTTAAAATTATATCTATCGCTAATATATTTTTCACTATAAATAACGTTTTTGTCATTTTTAAAAAAAATTAAAACTACCGTGTTAAATTTTCTTGTGTAGTTTTCAGATATTTGGTTATACAATACGAAAGAAACATTATTAGATTAAATAAATCTAAAAATGAATTGGCCTTTTATACCGTTTAATACAATAATAATATTTTTCATTTATAATCATGAATGCTTCATTATTCTGTTCTACTAACAAATAACGAGTGAATATATTTCATTTAAAATTAGGATATTCATTACTGGCATTTAAGCATTCAGTCAGTTAACGTGATGTTTAAATACGAAAAAAACACTTAGTAAATTTCATTCGTTCCACTTAGTACATGGTATTCATATTGCTTCCCACAGCAGTACGTTTTCCTCTTCACAGAGGATTAACTTTCTCTCTACACTAATGTCATCCTGACGGCTTTGCAATAACTCAACGTCACAAAACTACTGAATCAATTTTCAATACGAAATGCATGTATGCAACATGGACAGATTGAAATACAAATGCCGAAGTCAAAAAATATGCGCATTTAAAAATAAAAGGAATCATTCATAAGCCTGAGCCATCACCCGTTTAAAGCCCGTTACAATGGCGTTAGCGCCTGTGATGCAAAAGTGCGCTAACAAGGGATCAGGAAAGACTCTTCTCCATGGCATTTGAGGCAATCATTGAACAGATCTCTTCTCAGACAGGGAGATCTTCAGGGCGTAATAAACTATTAGTGCCACAACAGCACATACTTTATTGTAATGTTAGTAATCATTTTGTAATAATGTGTCAATATGCCTTACTTGCACTTCAGAAATCACTTGAAAAAATCTTAAACAACAGGAGCGCAAAAAATATATACTTTTTTTTAATTCAAAAGTTTAAATGAAACTAGATTTCTACCATTGAATTCAGTGTTGTAATGATTTGTACCGGTCCGATAACATAATTTATTAAATAATTTATTGAACAGTATTTCCAGTCGAACTCCAAGAGAATTTAGGCAACGCCGGAAAACAATGAGCGATCGTGCCGCGGAAGGGGAATTTTTTGGAAATCAGTGAAAACGGGAAATTTGGGGCAGGGCAACGTGAACACCATTTGGCGGACAATTTTAGAAAAACTATGACACCAAGATCAAGAAAATCGCACCACGGGTTCACGAGAAATCATAAACGAAAGAATTTGTATTTTTAACATGTTTGAAGTAGCAACATGAAGTCATTGTTGATATGCTAATGACATAGGGAAAACCACATTTCGGTTAATTTCTTGAGAACGCGTCGACGGATTACGTCGAAACTTTGGAAAGCAATAGAGGAAATTACGAGGAATCCGGCAAAATTAGTCTCGACCCGGAGGAACGAATGCAAGACCGGAAAGAATTAATCTAAAGTATCATTACATAGGGGATTAAGAAACAATCGACGCGCGAGTAAAATACAGCAACACCACACGGCATCCCGGAAGGTACGAATATTACATTGTAAATAAAAGGAACAATAAAAAGACCCGATGACAACGGATTAAATGTTTACAAGGCCCAGAAGAAAGATAGTGATTACGAAACAGCGCTAAACACCGAAAATGTCGAACTTGAACATAAAATATAGTGGTGAATTTCAGTCGGTGATGGGCGGCTGTTTTGAAAGATGAACAACGCTAAGAAAAGGACAACAATATTGTGTTGAAGTAGACGGGTGAGAAGCAGCTTAGATCTGGGAGAGGTCAGATGTATGTGATAGTAGTGAAACTTTTATTTTCGGACTTGAACACGATACCGTTGATTTTATTTTGCAGTGTTAAGTAATGAACAGTAATCTATCGCAACATTTATTGGTGATTAATGGAATTTAGGTCGCGTTAGAATATTAGTAGAAATTTAATTATTTTAATTATTCGTCATTTTCGTTCGTGTTTATAGTAATTTTGTAATAGTTGTTTTTGTGTTTATCCCGGAATAATTGAGCCGGCGGAATTAAATTTAAGGACGGTGAATAATCGCCGCGAACAGTAATTTTTGGATTTTGGACGACGGGCGATTGAATTGGAGCCTGGGCAAAGGAGACTGGTAGCCAGCGAGTATCTACGTGTCCAGCGGGGTTGGAAGCAGACGGCAGTGCTGTGTAGGCGAGATGCGCAGAGTGGCAGAACAAGGGAAGTGACGACAACCTATTTTTTTATTATTGCGTGAATGAAGGAAATCCACAAAAAGGAAAGACATTCTGTTGAAGACCAAGTATTGTTTCATTAGTATTAGATTAAATTTTAGGGTACAACAGAATGCGCATTCGAGTGAATGAGTGTAAATATTTTTTTTTGTTGTTATGTGTGAATGTGCATAATTAATTTTATGGGTTATTGTATGTGTTTGAATATTAGTGTCAATGTGTTTATGCAAAGGAGCAGAAATCGCCGCGACCAAACGAATGCGGTGATGTTCATAGACCGTAACGGGCAGAATTTGTGTTAAATTTGCTAATACAGTAAAATAAATAGATGAGCGCCTACGGCGGGTCATTTGAATTTTGAATTGTGTTATGTGTACGTTATTTATTAGCTAGAAACTGACCCAAGCACGATCACGCCGATATTTTTTTTAGTGTTCTCCGTATGGAGCGATCACGGGATTCACGCCAAGGTGAGGCGGGCAAATGCTAGCTGAGGCGCGGGCACTAAAGATCAGCCGGGAATTAATAAGTAGGAAATTGTGTGACAGTGGCGACCAACGTGTATGTTCAGATGTTGAGGTTTTTTAGGTTTATGTGTATGTTTATGTAGGTGTTTATTTATGTTGACGTATATGTTTATGTTTAGTTTAGTTCAGTTAGGCAGGAGCCTCTTTTTCGTTACTACAGTGTATTTACATACATAAACGCATTAACATTTTGCGTATTTTAGTCTAAATAAATTTGGTAGTTTATGATAATTCGAACCTGCAGCGGGCGACGCTGACTGCGGTCACTCCTGCCTGTAGTTGCCAGCACGGCGCTGCCAAAGCAACAATCCTATGCTCTTTCCGTTTATTTTCACTCTTAAGAAAATTCTCTCAAAAATCGGTATTGCTAATAAGATTTCGAAAAAATGTATATTAAACTATTTAAATAGCTTAGACGGACGCACAGACAAGCGTTTTGCCTTAAACTAATTTTTCGGTTTGAAGAACCCACAACACATGGATTCCGACTACATCATGTATAAAAAGAAGTTTAATTTACTACATGAACAAGCTCAACTTTGAACATGAACAAATATCAACTTTGTTGGTATAAGAGATTTCCAAAATCCACTTCTGGCGAAAAATTGTTTTTTGCAACATTTTCCATATATAACTCTCTCTCTCTCTGTCTCTGTCTGTCTGTCTGTCTCTTTCTCCCTCTTTCTCCCTCCCTCTTTCTCTCTCCCTCTTTCTCTCTCTCTCTCTCTCTCTCTCTCTCTCTCTCTCTCTCTCTCTCTCTCTCTTCCTGAAGCATCTGCGCTAACTAGAGGTGAGGATTGGGGGCGAAGCGGGGTTCTATAGAATTCTCTACATTAGTCCCAATCATACATTACTTTTATAATAATCCCCACCGCTTGAATATTTTTTGTACATTGAAGAATATTAGATCAGAAGAGTTAGTCATTGCATTGCTTTCCAAATTTCATTAGAGGGTTTTTTCTCCGAGACATGAGACGAGTTTGACCGTAGGTATGGCCTGTTATTTTCTCATTCTCTTTTGAAATATCTTGTCATGAACTTCAAATAATGTGTCTAATACTGTCAATATTTGATATATGTCAAAATAACTTCCAGAAACTATTATCAGAAACTCCTGAAGAATTACATTCCAACAATGAATGTTACGTACGGTAGACATTGTTTATTTGAAGTATTTAAACAAATTCGAAGTTTCGATCTAAGTTTATATGCCATTCACTTGATTACGAAGAGTTTGAAAGACAATTGATAAAACATTCGTGTTTTCACAAAATTAAAAACTCTTTATCGAATATCAATAGTTTAATGATTATCGACAGCTACCACTTTAAGCGGTCGCTGTTATCAAAAGAGGGCGCATTATTTATTTCGGTAACCCCGTAGAACAAGCTGTTCCAACTCGGCCTCTCGCGGACACGGGCGCGCGCGGGCGCCCACGGCCGGGCCCGCGTGCCCTCGTGGCCAGCCGAGGAGGTTGTGAAGGGGAAAGCGCTCGTATCACTAGAGACCGGAAAAGTATGTAGTTTGAAATGCCAAAATATGTACATACACATGTAATGAAAATAGTAACAATATGTACTAGTCGCGCGTTTTTTCTTGACGTCTGAGCTCCCTAGTGCTCTACACAGCACGACTCGGTACGGTCTGGTCACAACATTGGTCTCACACGGAACGGCACGGCAAGATTGTCAGGGCTGCCAAGCTCTGCTTTCGAATGAATTCAGTTCTCGCGTTTTCGCTGTTAGTGTTGTTCCCTGTGATTTATTCGATTCGGATTTTGGTAATATATCTCCTTAATAAGCAATATTATCGTTATCTAATTATTTTCACTTGTGGTTGCTATTAATTGTGTTATTATTTGTTATATTTTATCGTCTATAATGTCCTGTTGTATTAAGAGCGAAAGAGGCGCGAATAGTATTAATAGTGTTACAGTTGGCAACACCCGTTGGATGTGACGTCGGGAGAAGCCTGCTCACCCCGCACCCCGCGCTGGGAGACGTCAAGAAAAGTCGCGCGACTTATAATAAATATGTAAAATCGGATAAAATATGTAATATTAAAATACACTTATTATAAAACACATTTACGTAACACGAAATTACATTTATAAAATAGTTTCTAAACAAATTTTAAAATTAGTAGCAACGTTTTAAAAATGAGTAGTTTAGTAGCCAGACTAGACGATACAGAAGCGATCGTACAAACTGACAATATATACACGACCAGCAAACAATCACTGCAGGTTGCAACACTCATTGAGATGTTACACGTAGGCCATCGCCACCTTATTTCGAAAACTAAGGTTAAAGGTCACGAAACGCGACATCAGTGTTACCTTTCACACCTGAAAGCAAAGATGATCTCTGTCGCTAACGCACCTGCACTGAGACAACTGAAGCAAGCTTCATGTAGCGTACCTGCAGTAGACGGCACGTAGTAATAATGTAGTAAAATATGCTATTTTTAATACTTCTTTTGCATAAAAAAATATGTAAGAAAATTGACTAAAATTTTTTAAAAGAATTCCTAAATAGAAAAATATGTAAAATATTTAATATAGCTCTAAATATGTAAAAATATGTAAAGAAAAAATTGGATATTGTGCTAGGATGGCAACACATCGCCAAGATTACAATTTTGAGAACGGTAAGTAGAAAGACAAAAAATATGTAATTACATAAAAATCCAGTCTCTACTTATCACTACCACTTTGCTATTCGTGGAAGCAATATGAGTAGTGCGATGGCTGGCAGAGGAAGGCACAACCCCTTTTCCTGAGTCACCATCACCGATACAGTTGAAGATAAAAGATTTGCAGAACTTCCTACTTCTAATGGACATACATTTTTATACTCTTTATTGGTCGTGATGATATCAGAATTTACATGTGGAAGTCTTCCCCAAGTCTCATAAAATGCAGCGAAGATTATATCATTATTTGGGTCAACATATTGTTGTGGCCAACTTTTTTCTGCCATGAAAATCATAAAAAACAAAGAAAGAACCCAACTTCAGAGCAAGACATTGATGTGCGTTGTATTCATCGCAACAGCCCAAGGACTGACAACAGATATTACTTCACATGCTTTAACAAAATGTCTAAAATTACTTTCATAAAATATGGTTGTGATATTGAATCGATTTGTACGTTTCTCGATAAACTGAAAGGCTCCTTTCTGAGTATGAGCCCTGGTGTGCCCTTCGCTCCCCAACCTAATCGCTCCGTGCTCCGGCTGTCGGCGACGAATTGTCGCCAAAGGCCAAGGCCAACTCGTATCCCCAGAGCTTATATTTCCCCAGGCGCCGACAGCGAATGTCGACAGCAGTCTGTGCCCGTCGGTCGTCGCCAGTGTCCGCGGTGTCTCGCGGGCGCCCGCGTGCAGCAGAGTCGGAGCAGCCTGCCGCAGCACAAGCAAGGAGAAGCGGAGGTGGCGCGCGTGTTTGTCAGCGGCGTCGCGCGCGCTCCTCGGCCGCAGGACGACGATAACGCAGCGGGAGGCCAATGGGGCGGGAGGCGGCGCCATTTCGGGCGCGAGGGCGAAGGCTCGAGGCGGCACGAACAGGAGCGACGGAGTGCACAAGGCTGGAGAGCCGCTTCCACAAGCCATCTGCAGCTAGAAGCACCCAAAAACTGAAATAGACCGAAAAAAAGGCATTTGTTCGTAGAACCAAAAATTTGCGTGAAATTTGGAGTGGAGAGTCGTATTATTTTTTGAAGGCGTTGAGTTTTGGGGTATGATAGCCCATAAAAAGTTATGTTTTAATTTTACCCCATAAATTTTGGAAATTGTGGATGGAACATTTCTTAGTGCATTTAATTTCTTGTTAATTTTAGATGAATCTTCCCTGATGTATAATAATGCAAAGTTGAATTTTATAGATGGGCGCTGCTAGCTTGGCTACAGCCCACCCAAGATTTCGGAAAACCGAAAAAGCATAAAATTCGGGAACACCACACTAACATAGCTTAAAATTAGCAATTAATTTTGCGTATGGTTTGTGTAGATATTTATTTTCTTGCGCTCTACTAGCTTTAGATATCTGCTTCCACACTCTCCGTCTGGAATTGGCTGTTACGACAAGGGAATCAAGCAGCAGGTAGTATGTTGACACTTTATTTCATGGAATAGGTAGTCCAATCTGATAGTAATATTGAAAGTATAAACATTTCAACAACGTTATAGACCGAAACGACTGATATCGATAAGTATTTGTATTTACAATTTAAAAAACATAAATATTTTATGAATTTCAGTTCAATGCAGTAGTTCCTCCTTGCACTTATCAATTAACATTTAATTTTCATAAATATTCAGCACTTCCTGCAAACACCGAAGTATTAAATTACTTCAGGGCAGCAGCACTCGGGATTTCTTCATATACACTAGAACAACGTGAGAGTGTTGTTGAAATAAGTAAAACGATGAGGAATATCAGAAGTGGAATGAGTGGAAAGTTCCAAAACCTATTGCTTTGGGCAACACAAATTGCACGTAGAGTGAGTGTGCTGTAATACTGAAAAGGAGCAGGAGAAAGAAAGGAAGGAGAGAGAAAGGGGGAGGGGAAGAGATGGAAAGAGAAGGAGAACGAGAGGGGTCTAAGGAAGGGTGAGAAAGGGAAGGGAGAGTGGAGAAGAAGGAAGATGGGGAAGTGAAGGGGATGAATGACAATAGGAGATGAGGGATAGTCGTGCATGGAAAGGGGAAAGAAAAGAATGAGGACAGAAAGGGAGGAGGAGCAAAAGGAAGGAATGGAAAGTGAGATGGGAAAGGGAGAGGAATGAGAGGAAAATGGAAGGGGAGGAAAGCAGGTTTAGAAGAGAGAGAGAAGGGGTGGAAGGAGAGAGAGAGGATGGAAGGCGAGAGAGAGTAGGAGACATGCGTGAAATGGGAAATCCGAAACAGGGAGTAGAAGGAGAGTGAGGGGAAAGGCACTGGCAAAGCAGGAAAAGGAGGCCGAAGAGGGGAAGGGTGGGAGGGGAGTGGAGAGGGCGGCGGGGCGGGGCGGCGATTTGCGGAGCGCGGCGGAGAGGCGGGAGCGGCGCGTGGCAGTCGATAATCCCCGCGCAAACGGGAATAAATCACCGGTCGGCGCTGCTTCCTGCCCCTCCCCCCGGCGCACCCATCGCCCTTTGCGGCAAGCAAAGCCCAAGCCCAAGGGATCCCTTACACGTCCACGAGTTAAACGCCAGAATTCGCTGGCGTTTCTGCTTCACAGGTTATACCCCAATTTCCCATTTCTCTATCCCCGCAATTCATACGAAATATATATGTAATGTGGAAGATCAGATGTTTTCAACCATAAGCTCTATGATGTCTTGTAACGAAATTCAGTTGTATTACAAGGATTTTTATGTGAATCAAGTCGAGGAAGAAGTAATTGTCCTGCATTGAACTAATTAATAAATTGAAATTGACAAATTTATTCGTATATTTGAAGGCCGTCTAGAGTGTGAGCATTGGATGATGATTACGCGACGCCATTCAATCCTGTTAGAGTTTGCGCCACCAGTTGCACAACCGACCAGAGCTGCACCTCCTCCGGCTGCACAAGTGCGTTGGCCACTGCGTTGATGTACTGGGTTCACTCAGAGCAATTTTTGACGTCCAACAAGCGAACGGCGCGGGCGACGCGGGCGAGACGGACAGGGCTTATAGGGTGGATGGCGGAGTCGGGGTCGACGGGGGATGGAGCGTGCGGCGCGGGCGGCGTCGACCTAGCGGGCAGGGCAGGTAGTGGCGGTAAGGGTGGTCTTGGAGGGAGTGCGGAGCGGGCAGTACGGGTAGGGCAGATTGGGTGAATGGGGCCAGTGTGGCCTATGGGGTGGTGGCGGAGGGGGAGGGTTGGTTGGGGGAGGGTGGGGAGGGCGGGACTGGCGGGCCGCCGGGCAGTGAGGCGAGACTTGGGCGGGCGGGGCGGGCAGGGCAGGTGGGGGGATGGGGCGAGTGGGGCGGGTGGGGCGTAGGTGGGCGGCGCGGGCTTGGCTATGGGGGTGGAGGCGGAGGGGGTTGGGGGGCGGGTGGGGAGGGCGGGGACAGGCGGGCCGCCGGGCAGTGAGGCGAGACTTGGGCGGGCGGGACGGGCAGGGCAGATGGGGGATGGGGCGAGTGGGGCGGGTGGGGCGGGTGGAGCGTAAGGTGGGCGGCGCGGGCTTGGCTATGGGGGTGGAGGCGGAGGGGGTTGGGGGGGCGGGGAGGGCGGGGCAGGCGGGCCGCCGGGCAGTGAGGCGAGACTTGGGCGGGCGGGACGGGCAGGGCAGATGGGGGATGGGGCGAGTGGGGCGGGTGGGGCGGGTGGAGCGTAAGGTGGGCAGCGCGGGCTTGGCTATGGGGTGGAGGCGGAGGGGGTTGGGGGGGGGGAGGGCGGGGCAGGCGGCCGCCGGGCAGTGAGGCGAGACTTGGGCAGGCGGGACGAGGGCAGAGGGGATGGGGCGATGGGGCGGGTGGGGCGGGTGGAGCGTAAGGTGGGCGGCGCGGGCTTGGCTATGGGGGTGGAGGCGGAGGGGGTTGGGGGCGGGTGGGGAGGGCGGGGCAGGCGGGCCGCCGGGCAGGGAGGCGAGACTTGGGCGGGCGGGACGGGCAGGGCAGATGGGGGATGGGGCGGGGGGGGCGGGTGGAGCGTAAGGTGGGCGGCGCGGGCTTGGCTATGGGGGTGGAGGCGGAGGGGGTTGGGGGCGGGCGGGGAGGGCGGGGCAGGCGGGCCGCCGGGCAGTGAGGCGAGACTTGGGCGGGCGGGACGGGCAGGGCAGATGGGGGATGGGGCGAGTGGGGCGGGTGGGGCGGGTGGAGCGTAAGGTGGGCGGCGCGGGCCTGGCTGTAGGGGTGGTGGCGGAGGGGGTTGGGGGCGGGCGGTTAGGGCGGGGCAGGCGGGCCGGGCCTGGCGGATGAGGCGGGCGTGAAGAGCGGCGAGGGGTTGCTGTGGGACCGCTGGGGGGCGTGCGGTGCAGGTCTAGGCAATGCGCGCACGAGGAGCGGCAAATTACGAGCTGCTATTAGCGGCTAATGGCCATCGCACCGGAGGTACATCCGCTTCGGGAGGCGCCCGGCCTTTCATTATGAAACTCACCCACAAGCAGGAGTGCAAGTGACGACTGCTGGTTCTGCAGAAAGAGAAGAGAAAACACACACGATGCTTACACACGTGCGTATTCTCTTGTTGTACAGAGTTCATGAGTTTGAATCCGTGAGTTGCTTCTGTGTTTCATCGTTTCCAGACAGTTCAAAATACTAATCAAATAATATGTTTATAAATATGTACGGGGTAGAGTCATAACTAGTAGAAATATATTCTCCATCATTTCCTCCTCAATTAGATTAAGAATTGCATTCAATTCAGCTTCAGTTTCGTCCCAGCAGTTTTTGAGAATTTTTCATCTATAGCGCTCTGAAGGTTTGGCTTGTTATGAAAAGAAGCGTTGATGATGATTCTAAGTATTGCTGCTCAAAAAAAATTTTTTTTCGGGAATCAAAAGAAGAAAAACCCCGATTTGTAAATTGTCGGAACGCGGCGCTCCGTTAGCGCTCGGTTACGTCACTAGTCCCTGGCCTGTTAGTCGGCTGTCAGACGAAGCTATTGCAATAGTGGAGGAAGCACTGCACTTTAGAGAGCGCGTACGTCTGAGCTGAAAACGCGCGAAGGTGCACGTAGCAGGCAGCAGCAGAAGCGAAGATGACAGCCTGCGCAGCGCAGCGTAGCACAGCGTAGCACAGCACAGCGCAGAACATCGGAAAGGCAGCAGAGGGCGAGCAGAGGCCCCTGCGGGTCGCAGGCGCAGCACACTGCGAGCAGCTTACCTGCAAGAGGAAAGACGAAAGTGAACAACACATCGCCGGACACACGAGCGTTCGCCCTCGGCGCACTTTCCTTATCCACATGTGCTCATCAATGCAATAATGGGAACAATTTGCCACTATTGTAAATATTAACGTGAGAGAAGTAAAAAAAATACACTTGTGCAAATTTTTAATAAAAAAAGAATAGAGCAATATGGCGTTTATGTCTTCTAATGGAGTACATTTGGCACTTGCAAAATAATAATAATAATAATAATAATAATAATAATAATAATAATAATAATAATAATAATAATAATAATAATAATAATAATAAGGCTCATATTAATATTCAACCTTTGCACTCCAAAATTCACAATATTTCCTCCTTAGAAATTAATGTTTCAGTTCATGATAACTACTTTACCTATTAATCCTGTTAGTTACTGTCTTAATGCCTGAAGATAGTTTTACTCCCGTCGGGATGCGGAGATGCGGTGTCGACTTACATGGCGACTTTAAGAAATTTTCCTCACCAATTATTTCCCCCTGCGGGTACCACCCAGACGGGATAAGGTCTGAGCTCCGGACAAGTCACCTGACTTGCGTGGTAGTGTAGCGCATGTTAGTGTGAGAGTGAAAGAGGAGATAGTAGGGAAAGGGAGAGGAAGAAAGAGCGTGTGCGGTCCGTGGGCCCCTTGTTAAAGTATTGGCTCCGGGTTTTGCGTGGTATTGGTCAAAGAAACCACGTAATAGAATTTTCTAGTCAGCGACTGTATTCGATCTAGCTGTACTCGTATAGCTGTGTCCAGCACCATCGAGACTCGAACCCTACGACCACTCGGTCACAGACGCTGGAAAGACAGCGGCAATGCTTGAACTGAACTAACTCAGCCGGTTCCTCCCTACAGAGGGCGCGATTCCTCTGCGGGCGTCCGGCGGGGTATTTCGACCCGTTCACTGCTGACCCGAGCGGTTCTTTCGGAGCCCATCCGGAGGCGCCTCCGGCCCGGAGCGACTTCCTGGCACCGGAGGAGGCGAGCAAGCGACGGGGGAGGGCGGGGGCGGCTTAGCGGGATGAAGAAAAGCGGCGAATTTACGGCTGCCGCGCGGGTAAATTCACAAGATTACCTCTGCCGTTGTTTACAGCGTCCTTAGGATAAGCCGGCTTTTTTATAAAACTTTTCTCTGCGCCTCTATCAACTTCTCCGAAAATCGTATAATGCTTAAAATTTTTTGCAAAACTAACATTCCAGGAAATACAGTTTTCACTCATTTCTAAACCCTGGAAAGCCTTTATCTTTTAACGAAAAGTTCACCTGTGATAAAATTACATTGCTCACAAATAGAATGAAGAATTGCCCGGGTCATTTGCACTCGACATTTACTACGACGTCTCGAGGGAAGTTGCAAAAAGCCGCGTGTACTTCCCACTAGGATACTCGCGAACTGCATAAACCTAGCGATAGGTCCAGACCACTAAATCTTTCCAGTAGTCTCTTTGTTCTGAGGGATTGAAGGACAATAAAGATTCGCGTTTACGTGCTCAAACGCCACGAAAATAAACTTCGGTGAGAGCAAGTCCTTGATAGCATCTGGTGCAGGGAAACGACCGGAGCAGAGGGTAGTGTGAGGCCCAGGCAAGGAGTCCCCAAAACTACAGTGCAGCAAGGATTTGTTTGGTCGCTCGTCCTCGCTTAATCATTTCAGCCTCGAGCGTCGGAGTTCGTAAGGACTGCGCTCGCTGTGGTCTGATTAACAGGTTAGAGCAACAGCCCGGACGGCTTGGCTTCGTTTCTTTAGGAAGAGATAGGTGACGTGTTTGCGATAGCGTTGAGGTACTGCCTAAGCAACACACGTAAAGAAGCTAATGTTTACGCTAATATTTCATTAAGTCTACATTTACAATAAGTAAAAGACAATAATGAGAAATGAGTCTCTAATTAATTCATTAATTTCAAAGAGATTTCTTTTCAAAACTGTGGAAGAACGCAATTTATTCTTTCCGATTTGATATTGCTAATTTTTCCTAATATAATATTTATCAGCTCTAGTAATGTTTCAATCACGTTGTTGCATTTGCAGTATGAATTAAAATATTTTTCCTGTTTCCTCCTGCCAATTGCAAACTTCAATTTTCATTCCCAGTTATTCACAATCTGTATTCACTGTTTTGATGATTCAACTTTGCGGAACTTGAAATGGTGCCTCAAGTGGCGGAGTAACAACTATCCAGCATCAGAGCTAAAACCAAGTGTTTTCCGCCAGTAACAGCATGACGCACGAACGCCTGCCATAATGAAGTACTATCTAGCGGGTTGTTTGTAAACTGCTGTGGCGCTCAAGGGAAATCGTGTCTTGCGGGCTGCTACTTCGAACCGAAGTGGGTGGCTACTCCAGTATACCAACCACTGCACATCCCCAGAGCATCTTCTCTTTACTGCATGATTTTTTATTTTCACTTGCAATAATTATTTTTCATTACATTTATTTTTTATTTATTTTAATTAAGGGGGAAACAATAAAAAAATAGAAGTAAATATTGCTTAAAAAGCACAACTAAATTGTGTTACTCCTCCACCAAATGTGCAATATTTCTCGATTTAAAAAATGTACTTATTTTTCAAATCGTTTATGTGATAGAATAAGTATCAATAAAATAAGTATCAATCGTATTTTAGTTTGATTATTTTCCTAAAAATGTTTCGTTTTTGATATACGGAAAAAAGAGTGTGTTACCAGGAAGTTTCGATTTACGACGCTACTTGATTACTATCACTTCATCTCGTTATTTTATCACGTTTATCGCCTAACAATGCATGCGTTGACATAAACCCATGATGAACATCACGTGTAATACCAAATAGCTCATAATTAAATCGTTAGAATGCGTTTACGACCTGAAAAACATGATGTTACATCTGAATTACACTATCCAATAAAGGTGAATCCTTCCATGGTCTTAAAAGCTGTTTCTTCCGTAATTAGTCCAACCCTCTACAATGACGGATTTTCTCGGTCGTAATGATGATAAGCTTCTGTACTGGCTGCCCCTAATCATATGCGGGGCTGTATTAGCACGACAATCCGGCTGTATTAGCACGCAAATCCGCGGCACTTTTCTGCAGGAGTATTTCCGAACCTCTTTGGTCGCGCGACGGGAGGACAAACATCGGAAAGGCGCCGGAAGATGCAAGTCACTTGTGAATGTGATCCGAGGGTGGATGGTCTTCATGCTTGTGCCTTTTCTGGCCGGATGATCACAACTGTGGTTTAACATTGAGTTGCACTATGTATAGGATGGTTGTGCGGTAGGCGATGGGGAAAGACGATAACAAATAAACGATTGTTTCATTTAGGGACTACAGTGAGGCAAACAGAATTTTCTGAGAAAAGGGGCAATAGTGTCCAGCTTACTTGAAATTTCCTTATAAAGAATGTTTGATACAAGTTGAATTTATCATTTGTTAACTTATTGTCGCTTGTATTGAAATATTGCATTGAGACTTACGTAACTTTTTATGTTTGTATATGATTTATGAATTCGCAATGTGACTATTAATAGTCACAACTTCACTAAATTTAACTTCATTTTACACAAAACAAGGTAAAATAAAAATATAAATGGAAAATTTGTCAATGAATTCAAACCATAAAATTGTTGGAAATGATTCTCGAATAAGGAAAAACTCTTTCATAACTGTTTTAATTTTAAGCATTTTGTGAAAACACCCATGCGTTACCCAAGACTCGAATACGCAGCCTTTGGCTTTGCAGAGCTTGAAACCCTCTGCCAAAAACGCCGCAGGAGTTATTGAGAGTTATTCAAACGACATGGGATGTTGAGTTTCCTTGTTACCTTCACATTAAGTAGAATTCGATGAATCCTACAAGGGGACAACCTTCCCAGGCTTCGGACGCGTTGCCTCGCTGCGCAGCCTCTGCGCCTCCGCGGCAGCCGTCGTCAGGAGCTTTTTCGGCTTATCATTATATTGCGGCGGCGGCGCGCGCTGCGCAGTAAAAAGCCGCGCTTTATGTGCGCAGATAGGCATCTGCGCGCTGCGCGTCCTGTGAGGAAGGGGGCGGGGCCGCGAGAGCCGCTGCCCCAGTGGCCCAGTGCGCGCGCCCGTCCCCAGACGGCGCGCCAAGCGCGGACGGCTGCCGCACAAATTATGACGAGCCGCTGAAGCTTATGGGTAAATGGAACATAAGTGGGTATATTTAATTACGTAATGTAATAAATAATTATTTATTACAGTAACAGCTGGGTGCCCTTCATTGCCAAGACCAATGCACCTTCTGTTCGAAGAGCCGTGTGTTCGAATCCCGCTTATGTGTGAATGTTTGCTAGCGTGTCGTGACATTTACTGCTCCATCATGTGTCACGCTTCAACCTTCTTCCTTCCATGTGAGGCCGGTTTAGGTTTACGTTAAATCCGGGCTGCCAATTCAATTGACGTCCAATGCAGAAACATTGTTTATGTTGAAATAATGCACTGTCAGTATTATGTATCACCCTAGAACGTCTAATCCTTTCCTTAATTACATCTTCAATGGCACCTGGGGAAAAGATAGAAATAGCTGGGGGCGAAGACCCGACTGTACCGTAGATGGTCATACATTTGACCACACGCGTCTCGAATCACAACGGATCTACTTTGGGAATTTTGCTCGGAGTTTTTGATCATGTACCCTAGAATTTGGCTCTCACCCCCCCCCCAGCGATTTCAGTATTTTCTTATATCTCAGGAAATTCATGTGTGGTCAGCATTACGCGAATTACACTCTCAGAGAGTTCCAGGTGGCTGTCAAACATTGGAACCAATCTCAGACTTCGCCGGCACAGGGATACAATTGTTAATAGCACGGTACGACATATATCTGAATTCTAGAGGTGATTATGTAGGAAAATAGTGCCACATAGACTGAATTTGCTACAATAATTTTTTCTATAAAATTCTTTTTGACGACCTACGGAAACTTATTTTCTGGATGCACCTCATAACACATCTATCATTCTTAGGAGTTAGATTTAACGACTTGAAATTTCCCCTCAGAGAAATATTTGAGATACAATTAAAAACATTGCGAAAGAAATTAGGAATACATTTGTTAAAAAAGCTGTAAAACGTACTACTTGCTTAAATTTGTCTGCATTTCAAAAACAGGTACTGATAAATGAATGCTCACAAACTTGTGTTTAGCTAAATATTTCTATCCGCTAATTTTTTTTATTATTATTTTTTTTCTTTTTCAATTTTTGAGTTGAGTCAATTTCGTAAGAAAATAAATATCGTAGGGCACGTCATGTAGACACCATTAGCTATTCTTTTATTCCGTAATGTATTTTTTTAGACACGCGCTTCATCATTGGAAGTGTGCGACGGCGGGGAAGGGGGCGAGACGGGCGCTTGCTTGTTCCCGGCCCCGCAAGGAGCGTTCACCAGGAGCGCAGGCAGCGCTGCGACGCGGCGCCCAGCCACTTGGTCGTTAAGAACATTGTATGCGCTTTAGCGCCCTGAGAGGCTCTTGTCACGCAGATTTGGAATTTACTCCTCCGCGCCGCCGCGCACGGCCACGCCGGGGATATTAACAGCGACCCGGGCGCCGCCCTCGCCGCCATTACAGCCTCTTCCGCGTCCCTCCCAGCCGTCTGCCGTCGCCGCCTCCGCCGCCGCCGCCGCGCGGTGTCATATACGTTCCACTTAGCGTCGCCCGCAATCCGCTTAGGCGCGGCGTCTGGGCGCCCAACTCGTCCGCCCCTCCCCTTTCCCCGCCCACCACTCTCGTCCCCGTCTCACTCCCCAACCCACCTTGCCTCTCGCCCGCCCCGACTTCTCACCCCACGTCCACCCGCATCACGCCCACCCGCCACTGCTCTTGCCCGACCCGCCTCACGCCCATCCGGCCGCCCGCCTTACCTTGCCCCTCACCCATCATGCTTCTCCCCTGCCCCGACATTCACCCAGCCCCGACTCGCCTCCGCCCGCATCATTTCCGCCGGGTCCCCCTTTTCCCCTCGACCTCCCCTCTTCTGGCCCGCCTCGCCTCGCTCCGCCACTTACCCAACCCGCTGCTCGTCCACCCCGCCTCTCGCCACCCCACCTCTGGCCCACGCCGCCTCTCGCCCACCCCACCTCTCGCGCACCCCACCCCTCGCCCACCCCGTCTCTCGTCCACCCCGCCTCTCGCCCACCCCGCCTCTCGCCTACCCCACCTTCGCCCACCCCGTCTCTCGTCCACCCCGCCTCTCGTCCGCCCCACCCCTCGCCCACCCCGCCTCTCGCCCACCCCGCCTTTTGACCAACCCGCCTCTCGACCAACCCGCCTCTCATCCACTTCACCTCTTCCTCATTCCGCCTCTCGCTCACCCCGTCCCCCATCCACCCCGCGCCTCACCTACCTCGCCTCCCGCCCACCTCTTCCGGGGCGGGGCGGGGTGGGCTGACTTGAGGTCACAGAGCGACACGTGGGCGCAACTGCGATTCTGCGAAACATCACCAACATTAGAGGATTCTATAACATGTCGGAGATTTCTTACCTGAAGCTCATTTCTAAGTTTTCTTCACAATATGTCACCGAAAGTATTTTCATCTTGAATGGGTTTTCGAATCATACGCTAAGTGGCGGTTCTGACAATCATCCGTTTACAAAGCCTCCGATGACTAAGCACAGTGGCTAATAGGGTTGCCCAAGCTCGTTAATAGTGAGAAGAAAATTATTGGCAGTCCGCAGCCCACCCTGAATGTTTGGTTTTAAGTTTCGAGTTTTTGAACGTTACAAATATAGATTCTATGATTGACAAAAAAGATTTTCTGATGCAAATACCTTTTACCAAATACCTTATACCTATTATTTCTGATGCTTTGACCTCGTATATTTGTTTGAAGCTTGGTGGAAGAAAAAAGGAAATCTGAAATTCCTCGCAAAGTTTTGAAAAAATTAAAAAGGAATAAAAGCACAAGGAAAAAAGACTGTGTTCAGTTGGCATTCCTTTCTTAATTTTTTCTAATCTAACCAGTTTATAAGGGAAACTTCCACATAACAAATATGGCTTACAGAATCTGCTATTCGGATTGACAAGTTTCTACTGACAAAATCGAAGAAGCTAACTTGTTAGTGTGACAAGGATCTACCTGATTTCTGCAGCAAGTAGAATATCCTCGTGCTTCAACCTACGAACAAAGAGATTCCGTAAAAAAATCACTACTTTAGGTGGAGATGTGAAAGAATGATCAGTTCCCCAAACTTGGACATCAATTTACTCGAAACGAACTGTAATGAAAACTGAATTGAGATGAAAAATGAATACATAATGAGTTTTCAGGGTAATGTACTCTGGTAAACTATATTTTTATTGAATTAAGTTATATCATACATTCCCTTGTATTACACTGAACTACTGCAAACACGAGTTATTTTTAGTTATCCTGTATATTACAACAAAGAACAAAAATATGTCTCCGCAAAATATCCAACTAATTACTAATAATGTATTAAAGATTAACCTCGCATATCAGCTATTTAGTATTTTTATATGTCAAGAAATACTTGCCAGTAGACTGAAACTGGGAATTATTCAGCAATCAAATTTAGAATTTTTACAAACATTTTTTATATTTGTGTAAGTGACTGTAACTAGTTGGCATCCAATGGTTTTTACCTAAGTAATAACGCAGTAAGTAGTCTAGGCCTTATTTTTGTTGTTATACAAATATGCATTTAGCACTATTTTCTCATTCGCATATTTATAAAAAATCTGCATTAAGAAAAGAACGAGATGTTAAAACCACATTATTAATCGGAGCCAAGATTGAAACAGAATTTCTCATTGGACGATGATTACTTTTGAAGTAGAACAGCCCTGCGCTTCTTAATTCCTTAATTGATCTCGTACAGTTTTCAGCTCAAAATCAACAATCATTTATCGTAATTATTATAAGAAATATTAGTGAAATAACCGGAAAACGGATGAAAGAGAGTATTTCTAACATCCTCTAACCCTAATCAGGTTAAACCGGTAGTTCGGAAAAAGTAGTACAAAGGGGAAAAATGATAATTTAGAATTTCAATCGTCTGAATGAAAAAGTATGTGGTAGTCTTTTCTGTAAATGCAAGCACATTTTAGTCCGGTCGCATTTTGGGAAAAATCATACACTCACGTTACACAGTACTGATAATTACCATTTGGAAAAAAGTAATTTTCACTGGATGAAATGAAATATGATTCTTCATAACACGCACGAATCAAGTTAGAAAATAAAAACGGAATAAAAATAAAAGAACGAAACAGCAGTTGTGTGTTCTCCGAAAACTTTCAATATTATAATAACATGACATAAAACACTGCTGCAAATATTAGCATGGGCGTATTTAATCTTTCAAATAATTAGAGGTGACATGATTCTCCTTTTTGTCTTTTCTCGATGTAATAAACTTTTGCACACAAAATTTGTCTGTTCATATAATGTGCACTAGTACTCTTATAAAGTATTTTTTGTCACAAGGTAAATATTCATTTACATCACAGAAGATAAATGCGAAGTATATTTGTTTCATTCTTGAATTCGTTAAAAAATTCATAATTATTTTGTATTGGGAAATGAGTCTGTGCACAGGGGTAAAAGGTCATGTTTCACTGAATTAATATTAAAAATTCAAATATTTCACAGCATAACTACACATAAATAATTAGCCGTAAGTCTGAGACAGTATGCATTCTCCCAAAACCAATGCAGTACAATCAAATTATATTAAGAAAATAAATAGTTCTTCCCAAATTTTGATGAAATATTTTAACCATTGCGTAATGCATACCTCTTATATCATTAAATACCGGGACATCAGTTGTGCAGTTCGTAAGCTTTTCCTGCAATAAAAGAGCGTGTCTCTCTTTCGTAGGTAGTTTTAGATCCATGACACATTTCGTTATTCTGTCTCCCTTTTTTGTCTGGATAATGCAAGTCAAAATTACGTGAGCTATGTATAAAGTTTTATACATTCAATAAATTTGTATAAAAGTGTTAATTCAGAGAATCATTCCCTTAGGCATTCAAAACAATGCATCCACAAGTTCATCGTAGTTCCTGAAATGAGAAAAGTGCAGTGAAAGTGTCAAATAGTTTCCGTGGCTAAGGCCGAATCAAAACCCAATATACTGTATTGTCATAAGTTTGATATATTCATATTCCAATTCAATTTTGTAACAAAAATTGCTCCAACATCTACATACATCTACACTTGATACAATACAAAAATTTCTCTAACACATCGTTTTCAGGCAAGTAGAAGACCAAAAACTTGCATTACAGTGTTAACCCAATGACGGGGCCTTGTGTCACGTGCCAGCGCGAGCAATGGATTCTCTTCCGCGGAGGTGTCTCGGGCGAAGTGTCGGCGTCGTTGGTTCGCGAGGCGGAGGACGGGCGGATGGGGCGCGCACAGCCTCCTGCAAGTGACGGAGCAATTCGTCTCGTGACAGTTGAAGTCTTTCTTTCGCACGCGCTCTTCTCGCGCTGCGACGCTGTGCCGCGCTGCCAAATACTCTTGCCTGGCCCCGCCCCTGGGCCCCGCCACTGGCCCCGCCACTGTCCAATTACCACTGCTGACTTCAATGTCTAGACGCATAAGTCAATGACTGACCTTTATTAGTGTTAATAAAAATGTACTGTGTCTTCATGAAGAGAAATAATTTATTACATATGCATTCTACGTAAACCACTCATCTAATTGCTTATTAGCAATAGTTCTGAATCTTTGGACAATTTAAATTTACATTGTAATACAATGCATACCTACATTTTCCCGTTTTCGCAAAATGAATCGTTTTTCTTTCAAAATAAAGTCCTTTGTATCCTTTTGGCTACTCCCGATGCGAAAACAACAGCATTCAGAAGTCCACTGAAACAACAGCTGCGCGGAACAGAATTTAGAAACAAAGGTGCGTCGGGGACGGGATTTGAAACGAGGACGATATATGAGTAGTTTATTCGTCTTCGCTTATTAATTCCCACGACTTCACTATAGTCATGTTTGGTACTCATAATTTTACACTTGTATTTGTGAACTGCGAACAACATAATTTTACACTTTTATCTGCTATTCTTTACGGGATGATTTTGTGACCTCAAGTATGGTATGTTAATGTTGTAAGAAGTACATTTGCTACATTGCCTTGTTCTCTAAAATATATAACTTGAATTTGCGCAGCTAGTAATGTGTTATGTATACAAGGCGATGCTTTGTTACTTTCTCTTAACTACTAACGAAGTAAAGAGAAAGAATAGTAATGATCTGGCAAATACATGGCGATTTTTCGGCAGCAAAAATCGTATTGTGGGGCTCAGATACTGAATAAGTGGATAAATATTTTAAAAGTTTTTAGTTTAGTTATCTTATAAAAGTTGTTTTATGCTTTCTCTAATAATCCACATTTTGTGAGAACTTGATACCGGAAAATTGGTTGACGACAAAACGTCCGTCCTGTGGTCCAAGCTAGCGCCTAAATCGTACTGACGATTGATATTTAAATATTTGCATTTCAAAGTCGTTATTTCCACATCGATCCGGCCGAACTCGATGCTCTAAGCGTTTCAAGAACTATTTTTTTTTATTTTTGAAGTTATCTCACATGAAGCCTTAAAAACATTTTCAATTTTCTTAATAAATAACTCCAAATGTTTGATTGTTTTTCCCTCCTCGGATACAGTCAAAGGCGCTTAAAAAATTGACGCAGGTCTCATTTTCGTGGAATTCTCAGAATTTTCAAATATTTCAAAAGTTTCAAATTATACGAAAGAATGTGTGATGTTTCGACACCATCTTTAACCTTTTTGTACGAAAAGAATATTGGATTCAATGACCAAAAACATTTTAAACTTTTGAAATATCGCAAAGGATTACATTGTATGCTTTAAGAATGAGAATGATGTGTTATGAGTTAAAACGATGTAGTTTTGAGGCACCTACTTGGCACCTACATGGCAAAGTCTCTTCTGCGTTGGCATAATTCCACGATTTTATTTCTTCGATAAGGCGCGATGGTTGTCGCTTTATAGAACCCAGGTTTTTATTGTTGAATTTGTGATAAAGGAATTATTTTGGTTGTGATTTTTGCTTTAAAGGAATTAATTTGAACAAATATTTCAATTTTTTCAGATATACTAATATTTACATGATAAAATATTATACATTTGTAACGTTATTAAAATTAAATATTTTTTAGATGTTTAATTTATAGACTTATTTCGTATCAAAAGGATTTGATCGCTATTTGTGGTATAATTATTCAAAAGTTGGAAGGTCACTTCCATGTAATAAATGCAGTCTTGTGTGAAATTATTCTTGCTTCCCTTTATAATACTCTACAGTTATGATTAAATCACGTTTGTTTGTTTGTTTTGTAGAAGTAAGAAACGACTACGAGTTCTGGCTTCCCAAATAATTAGATTAGTATCGCAGGCACTTTGTGTGAATTAGTTTAGACTTTTTCAAATGATAGCTGAAGAGCAGTAGAGTGTAAATTGCAATTTTATAAACACAAAAATATTTCACAACCGTTCACAATAATATGAAAAAGTAAGTGCTGTTTTATCACTACTAATTTTCTGTTATGTTTGTAGTTCCATGTGGTTCAGGTGGCAAGTTTTAGCTGTCGCAATTAACTGAAAATTGTCCCCACAAGTAAATTAAATGTATAATTTGTCACTATTTTGAATCTTAAATTTTCTTCCATAGAGCTCTAATGTAGAATCAGAAAAGCACAGTTCAGTAGTACAGGTAAACTCGTAGCTAGGTATGAGCTTGAGTTGAGGCTAGGTATGAGCTTATGAGTTGTCCTAGGTATTCGTTCTTTTTGTATTGCTAGAGTAACTTAGCTTATTTTCACAGCTTAAAAGTCGCATATGAACCATATTTGACCTTAAATATCAATGAAAAAATCGAATCAGAATTCAATATAAGCGACATACCATTCCCTTGAAAATGCGGCTAAAAGAAATTAACATTCCCATTCCCATTTCCAAAGAAACATGATAAGACACCTATTAAACCACTCTTATCACGAGTGCCGCGCCCCTCACATTCATACAATAGTTTGTGATGCACTAGTATCATTTGGATAAGCCAAGACTGGTACTGTCTGAGGCGATTTGCGTGTGTGGATGGCTGTGTGGAAGTGAAGGACGGTAGGACCGACAGGCGTGTACGCGGAAGGGAGGGAGCGCCTGTGCGGAATGCGATTAACAAGCGTTACGCGTAGAGGTCCATCCGAGAACAGTGATGTTCAGTCGGAGCGGGCCATGAGGGGAGGCAGGGCGAGATCGAGGGCTGGGGTGGGGTGGGGGATAGGGCGGGGGCGAGGCCCGAGAGGGAGGATGAACGGGGTCGGAGAGGGAAATCGCAGGGAGATGAGTGAGAAGTCTGGCAGGCGCGGGCTATCGGGCGGGGGAGTGACATGAGCAGGAGGAGATTGACGGGGAAGGTTGGGCGGGGAGAGGCGGGATGGGAGCGGTCTGAAAGAGGCGGGGCGGGGAGAGTTTGAGCTAGGAGGGGACAGACCAGAAGGTGAGGCCGGGCGGGGAAAGGTCTGGGAGGGAACAGACCTGCAGAGGAGAGACCGGACAGGGAAAGGTCTGAGAGGGGCAGGTCGGAAGAGGAGAGACCGGGCAGGTAGAGGTCTGGGATGGGCAGGTCGGAAGGGAAGAGATCGGGCAGGGAGAGGGCTGGGAGGGGACAGGCCATAAGGTGAAGCCGGGCTAGGAGAGGGCTGGGAGGGCTCAGGCCAGAATGTGAGGCCGGGCGGGGAGAGGGCTGGGAGGGGACAGACCACAAGAGGAGAGACCGGGCAGGAAGAGGTGTGGGAGGGGCAGGTCGGAAGAGGAGAGTCGGGGCGAGTGCATGGAGAGCACTTGGGCGTCGGGTGCGTCGCACTTTCGGCGCGCCTCGCACGTGGCCCTTCGCATCGAATAGGTAGCTCGCCGGCCGAGAGGCGCGCAGAGGGCGGAGGGCGGAGGGGCAAAGCGGCGTTCCGTGTCCGCGGATGGCAGACGCCGTGCCGCATCGATCTGGCTCGGGGATTGGCTCCCGCGGCGCGCCCTGCCACTGTGCGCGGAGCAGGATCGGCAGAGCCGCGAGCACTGACGAGGAGGATACGGGAAGGACGATGGGGGAGAGGGTGGTTGTGGAAGGGACGGGGGGAAGCGCGACTGTAGTGCGGGAGGATAAGTCGAGAGGAGGATGAGAAGTGGAACTGACAGGAAGGCAGCTGGAGCGGAGTCAGAAGCATACCCTTGCATTGCAATTGGAAAAGGATCATGAGGGGGACGATGGAGTTGGTGTCGGGGAGGTCATGTTGATTTACATCGGTGGACATTTTTGCGACAGATGTTTCTTCAGATATCGTCGTGTGTGACTGAAAGGAGTGTTTCTTGAAGGAGCCGAACGAAGAATATTCGTGGATCAACTGTCACTGGAGCACCCAGGAAGCCTGGCTTTTGCTGCCTGTATACCTGTCTCCGTTACCGAAAGGGAAACAATGCGGCGGAGATAAGAGATTTCCAGCCGACACAAGCCAGGCTTCCAGAACTCGCATGAGAGTGGAGAGGGTCTTTATAGTTGTAAAGTGCCCAATATTTTCCAAATGGGTTTTTAGAATTCAGTGATTGAAAGGGTTCAAAATAAGAAATCCAAGAGAACTCATAAGGCTTTTACACCCCCTGCCTTGGCCTAGTTAGATTCCGCATTCACAACATTTTCCTAAAATCAAAATATCCATTTACTGAATTTAATACAAAGCAACAAGTTCTGAAAATTTATTTCCCAACAGTAATATTAGGAACCACCTCTCTGGTGAAGAAATAATAAACTACAAGACTCAATGATAAAATTTATTGCTGATTTTACATAAGAAGTTAATTATATTTTTTTAATTTTTTAGACGTTTTACAAACAATAGATCTCATAGTATGAAATAAACAAAGTATTACAAATTTATTAGCACTTAAACTTAAGAAGTATGGAACTCGTAGAATCATATTTTCCAAATTTTATTTTTGACTGAACATATGAAATATCCGGTCACGGTCATGTAATATTTAAGTTATCATTTGAAACACGTAAAACAAATAATCATCTATAAATGCAGAACCGGCCTCTAGAATGGGCCATAGGAAGCGTCTAGCTAGCGGTCCTGGCATCGATTTCCAGTCGAGGCAAAACATTGAGTTGTAGCTTTGCTTTAAAATCGTTACAGTTTCTTTACTTCTGTGACGAAGAAAAGATCAGGCAGGCCGATTTTGCTGGTTGCGGTGAAAGGAGTAATTCACACTCGCTACATGTCGCTGTTCTCTTTTTCACAATCTTGGGAATTTAACAAGGCCAAGGCATGGCGGGCACTGTCAGCTGGCCGGCAAAGTCGAACTTTGGACCCAAAGGGCCAAATATATTCAAACCCACCAATTCTAAAGTAGCTAGATTTGTCATGAAGAGTATATTTACTGATTTTTCTGTGAAACTCCTGCCTTCGCTCCTTAAATTCCAAATACAATAAATTGATTTTTTAAATAATTCTTTGGTTTTGAAGTTAAGTAAAATCTTCGCATATGATTGAACCCAAATTATATGAAATTTCGCCTGAAAGGACAGTGTGTGTGGGTGGAGTACCAAAGCGAGAGAGAGAGTGAGAGACAGAGAGAGAGAGAGGGAGAGTGAGAGAGAGAGAGAGAGAGAGAGAGAGAGAGAATGGCTAAGAATGAGCGAGAGGAATCGAATGAGTTTTCTACTCCGCAGCTGCTGTTTCATTATGCATAATTAAAGGTCGGAAAAGGATTCAAACATATGATACGCGAGACTAATTTTCAGCCGCGAGTTCCTGATGACTCCGCAGAAGGCGGATTTCTAAAGAGCTCTATATTAACTTGCATGTAGATAATTCCGCAGCACAGTCGTGAAATCTGTTTCCGCGGAGTAGAATGAAAAGATGAACCCAGATCATCACTGCGGAATTTCATAATGAAGGTTATGCCTTGCTGATACAGAGTATAAAGGGAAGACGAATTATTCGGATAATTAGAAGCAAAATTTAATTAAGAGAATTTGAATTCAAACTTGGATGACACATGATCCGAGTTCTCCAATAATCTGATCATGGCATTTCATTCCTTGGAAGTTTCTTTCCTTATTAATTGCGACTATTTTAGCCGGTGACTTCCCGTTTCTTTGACTTCGTCGAATCACTTCTTTTATCCACGATTCTTGGAACCGCAAGGGCAAGTTACAGCTACGTACACGTGCGACCTCCACTGCTTTCACATTTAGAGATCTTAAACACTTCTGATGGACCATAATGCAGTAAAAAGAATGTAACGCAGCTTTGGAAGTCTCACATTGATCAAAACTAAGATTAATCATCAAAGAAATGAAATGTCGTAAGTTATAAATAATCCTTATTAAGGGAATAAGCAATACATACTCCCACACTATCCAGACGGTTTGGATATAGCTAAATGAATGGCGATAAATGGACATTTCCGACTTTTTTGGCTAATTTATGACTAATCATAGAACTGTCTGAAGTAAGA
>BLKR01000894.1:112500-382165 GCA_011170035.1 Teleogryllus occipitalis
TGGTAGCGCGAGTGCTTGTGACATGATGATCGCGCGTAGCGGAGACTATGAAAACAGCGCGTCCTGGCGGAGGGAGAGAGCGGATTTCGCAGCGCTGGGGGCGGTCGGCGGGGCGGGAGGAGGGGGGGACAGGGATTTGGCTCCAGCGCCGTGACTCGCCGCGCCCTCTCTCGCCTGCCCTCGTTTTGTCGCCTCGGCGTCCGACAGCGCTGGGGCTGAGATCTGAGTGGAGGCGGCCGAGGCAAAGAAAACTGGACGGCGAGCCTCAAGGGGTAGTACGTGTGTATTGTAGAAGCGATGGAGCTCCAACAAACGATGATACCAACCAAACCACTCTCTGAACACCTCTAGGTTACGGGATTGAAATACCAGCCGATTCTAGACGAATTTGTTGTGAACAACTTTAGTTCGTGGGAGGTTTTCTGAGTTTACTTGTTTTATCTGCGCCTCACTCCACCATTTCTCTGTCGTCATTTAAATTTTATTCACATCATTACCCATCAACCAAACACAACATCATTACCAATCATCTTTAGATGTAGGTTTAGGCACTGAGTATCATCCGAAAGACAGGAAGATAGTGGCAATGACTCCTATTCTCTGCGAGAAGATTATTTATTTTATATTTTCATTGCCGCTGAGATTTTCCTTTTTAAACTATTGCATCAATAATTATTCATAGTAGGAAATTTAATTGATTTAACTCGAAAATGTCATTCGTTCTTAAAGGGCTAACTGTTGGATTTCGAACACGAAATAATGCACCTCCTGTGTTCCTTTCAAAGATCGACTGAAGAGAGGGAGAGAGAGACAGACAGACAGACAGACAGAGAGACAGAGAGACAGAGAGAGACAGAGAGAGACAGAGAGAGAGAGAGAGAGAGAGTTAGTTATGTCGAGAGAGAACGTTGGAGTTCCCACGAAGTGATTTCGCATGGGGACGGTTTATAAATGTTTTCCAAACAACAGAAATCATCACAAAGGGGTTCACATGATTCTAATAGTAAAAGTCCTGAATTATGACAAATAAACTCCTAATCTAAACAAAGATGAAGGAATGAAACGAAGTAAGGACGTTTAAGGACCGTAGATAATCGTGTACGCCAAACAGTGTACGACAAAGTACGACCGTAAGTGACGCACTCGCGTCGCCGCCTTCCTCTCCCTTCCGCTCTGCAGCCATCGAGTGACGCATGGCGGCTCCCGCGAGCGCAATTAAGTTCCTTAAACGCGCGACAAAGCGCGCGACGGCGGTGCAGCGGGCGGCGCGGCTCGCCCTGCCGTGGGCGCGCGCACTAAATTACTCAGGAATTCATCCCGCGCTCTAATATGGCGGCGGCGATGACAAATTGCTGGGGCGCGCATCGCCAGGTATGACGGTCCTCCGCGTAGCAGCAGCGACTGCGTTCTTCTGTTGCCGGCAAACGGAGCACCGAGCCTTCCAACGCTACCTTAGGACACGCCGCTTGCTTCGGATGTTAGCGAAGCGCTAGAGCGAGTAAGCTAGAGTACAGAAAGGCGAGTAATTTACGTGGGCGATGGTACGCGTGTGCTCGCAAGATTATAGGTGTGTGAGAGGGTGGACTAGCAGGTACGTGGGCGTGTGGAGGAATGAGCGAGTGTACGTAATTATCTGGGCGAGTGGCTCAGTGGACAAGTGTGTGTGTGGTGAGTAGTCGCGTGTACGTGAGTGGGCGGGGTAGCGTGTGGACAAGTGTGTGAGAGGACGTGTGACCAAGTGAGGTAGTAGGTGGGATGGCGTGCGAACTCGTGGCGAGAATGTGGAGCTAGCAGACACTTGGACGAATGGCTGACTGGGCACGTGATTATCTGGGCGAGTATTCCAGGGTGGGTATCTGGGTGCGTGTGGGCGAGTGAGGGAGCTGGTGTGTAAGGATGGTGGCCTGCAGGGGATGGCTCGGGTCGCGGCCGTGGGACAGGGATGGCTCAATATGCACGTGCCGGGCGTGCTTCCTCGGACGCTCCCTCTCTCTCGCTCCTCACTCGCCCCGTCCGCCCACAGCGCACACACGACGACCGCGGCCCTGGAGTACTCCCTCCAACAAAACATGACAACTGGAATTCCAAGTGATCGTGTCCACGATCAACGATTCTCTCGTTTAGTCATAGACATTCGTTCGTAAGGCGAATGAACCGTAAGCTGCCAGCCGTCTGCACGTGCAGATTTCCAGAATGCAACATAACCTGAGCCACCCTTTCAAAGGGTAGAGTAGAGGTTTAATTGTGAAGTGTTTGTTTTATTAATAAAACCACGACAACACCCTGTGATTCCACGCGGAGGCGAATTTTTGCCCTGATTTTCTCCTCACACACCCCTACGTACATCTCTAACCAGCAACTACATTGAAACTCTTACACGTCTTCTATATTACTAATTTGCATTACGCGCAGATGTTGCAGTCTCCGACCATGTAAGTGGTGTCTATGGTTTTGTTAAGCACCCACGAACTCAGGAAGAAACAAAAACAAAGAAACGGTTTCCATTTGGAGTGAAAAATGCAAATATTCTATTGTGTTGTTCCACCTATTCTCATACTGTGTGTACCCATTGAATGATCATACTCAAAATGATTCTAAGAAACTATAGTTATTTTATTGCAACACTGACGATGTACTGTACGAGGGCCGTTCGGGCGATACAATATCTAGCGATAGGTTATCATTGGGGTGCGGCGGCCCCGGGACACGTGGTTCGCGCTGCCGCCATGAGATCGCATCGCAGAAAACATGTTTTGGAAATTTCTCAGAATATTCTAGACGGATCAGGAAATAAATCATCCGTCCCCACCAAACGCACGGACGGACGAACGCGCGCAGGCAGGTTACTCTAATGAGGATTGCACTCTGTGCTGGCGTCCCAGTACAGCATTTTTCCTGCTGCAGGCCACTAGTTTTTCTCTATTTCCTGATAAACACTGAACCTTTCGAATGAATGTTAGTAGGTATGTTGCAACGAAAGTTATTGAAATTATTTATTTCTACCGCAATGCAAGTAAAGCATGTGTAAATTATACTGTTGATTACATTGATTCATGAATTGTAATTGTACTGAAAACAAGTAAATATAGTTAAAAATAGGATTTATTTTTTATCAATGAATTACGTCCTGTGTCTGCATATCGTGCATTTATAAGTGTACTCTTTGCTTAATTGCAAATAATTCAACGTCTTTTCAGTTTACACTTTTCTGGTAAAGTATTTGGAGTTATAATTAAAAGACCAGACGTCTCTCAATTTTCTTTTACGATATTTTAGTTCCGCATTTTTCTCATTGCCTCCAGCAACACACCAGCGGATTACATTTAATGACCCAATTACAATACTCGGTTTCGTTTGCTTTTGAACGTAGCTCTTGATGGCATATTCGTTTGCTTTTGATCCCCTAGCCGGTAAAGCTGACACAGTAATTGTGATGTTAATAACCATTCCATCACTTAATGCGTTGATAATACTTCTAGTATTGGTGGAGCTACGGTTTGTGCATGGGATTCAAAGTCCAACTTCACGTGTAGTTAGCTGAGGGAGGAGAGGAGTGATAATACTATAATACTCGCATTGTCTGCCGGAATTAAGGGAATGAGAAGTCATCCGAACTCGCAAATTATTCCGATTATAGTACGGAAATCAATTGTATGTCTGACGCTAAGCGACTTGAAAATCTTCCTTTCGCTGAAAGGGAAGGGCGATCAGTGAAAATTGCCCTTTCGCCATTCTAATCACACCAACGTAACGATCGTGTGTTATAAGCAGGCAGATGGATCCATTTTCTGATATCCTGCAAGCAATACACCGCACAACGAGCAAATAATATGCGTATGTCGTATAATATTTAATAGTTCATTTAAAGTGCATGTGCATTTACATCCGAGAATTATGTTACTTGCCCGATTATTAAAATAAGAGCGTGTTATTTCCCCGAAAATATAAGAAAAATTACCAACTTCTTTATATGATTCCAAACATTTTTTTATAATGTTTATTACTTCACTTGTAAAACCGTTTATTAAACCAGGTGTGTCCAAACTAAACAGCTCTGTGAATCATTCAGTTTGTCATTTGTTATTTGCTGTACGTGAAATTAAGCATATCTGTCAAACATGAAAACCAGCTGATCTGTCACACGTGTCATGTGTAAATTACTGGCGTCCAATGTTGATTCGTTACGCAGGGGCGACGTCGATTGGGAAGGATAGAAAATCCTGGTTTTCATTGATGTAATGAAAAAACTCCAATTGAGGCACGTTTTCTGGTTAAATGCTTTTACCAATCTTCTTTTTTTAATTTCTTGTGATTTGAATATTCAGATTAATTAATAACATTATTTCTTTTATACTAGATTTGTGCAGTCATTAAATTTATTATATAATAAAATACAACTCTTTCAAGGTGAAGATCGGGACATGATCTCACGGAAAAATTCTAATTAAAGTTATTTATATACAAAACAGCAATAAAAAGTTAATTTGATGCAAGAGGGGAAAACACCTGCGCACATTTTCTTAAGGACCATCATTTTCGCTTTTACTTTCAATACATTGATAAATTTTGCAGAAAAGTACTTAATAATCCTTCTCGAATGCAGGCCACGACATTGGGGAAGAAAAGGGGACCGCCGAAAATACTTTACTTCACGGACCTTGTGAACGAGATGGAATGTACCTACTACCTCTTACACGGTTATGAATAGGGAGATCGAAAGTTCACTAAAAGTTAAATTAAATGTAATGTATGAAAATATAATATATGTTAATTTAAAATATTGTAATGTAATTCACATTATTTTAGTACAATTAACAATATTATTTACAGAAATAACTGGACATTCTTTGGTATTTAGTATACCTTTTATTAATTATTGCTCTAATTTCAATTCATCGATACCAAATTAATCTTAAATCAATTTATAATATTAATAAAATCATCGAGATATTGCAGGTTGATTTCCGAGGGTATTTGTCATTTTCGCAATTACTTATTTTCAATGTAATAACTCACCCATTTTCATAATGAAACAGGTCCTGGGAAATTTAATTATCAGATAATGAACCTCAGATAATTCAAGTTTGAGGTAAAAGTTATTTATGTTTCCTACTATAAAGTATGTCAAGCTAAAAATAAGTCGATTGTCTATCATTAAATTGTTCTATTGTCACGGTATCGTTGTTAAAGTTAAAATGTTTACACAGCGAGAAAATGAAATGAAGATATCTTGCGATAAGTGGTCAAGATGGAGACGTAGTAGGAGAGTGCGATAAAACGAGAATCTAGTTCACAGGTTTGGGAATAGATGGGGGGGGATGGCGTGTGTGCATAATGTAGGGGTTGCGGCGTGAACGGCCTAATTCGTCTCGCCATGGCTGTACCACTTCCGCTTCCGGCGCCGGCCTAGCACTAGTCCATCGCGCCATCCCTGCCCCCGTCGCCGTCCCCACCTTAACGCCGCGGGGCTGCAAGCGCTGCTCCTCATTATTAATGAGTGCTCCCGCATCGCCGACTCGCACTCCCTGCCTCCCCGCCACTGGCATCTCTGCCTCTCCTCTACCAACCGGAACCCGTACCGGGAGCGGCATCAACGGATGTCATTGCAGCGACTCAGACCGGGAGGTCCTAGGTTCGAGTCCCGACGGCGGCAGGAATTTCGACACTAGATTTTCAGCTGGATCGAATTCAGTCGCTGTCTGGAGGAGAATTACAGAGGTCGACTGCTCTGATCGATAGTTTTCCGTGGTTTCTCTGATCAACCAGGCGAATGCCGGAGCAATACCCTAACAAACGAGCCACGAATCCCGCGCGATCATTCCTTCCTCTTTCTTGTCCTATCCTCGCCCCTTACACGCCCACATTTACACTAACATGCACTACATTACCACACATGCCGGGAGACCGGTTGGGGACTTAGAAGTTGTCCCAGCTCGGGTAGTGGGACGATAGTTTGTTGCCGGATCTTGCCATCTAGTGGGGGGAAGATCACCACCCCCTCACGATGAAAAAACATGTTCTACACTTACGAGACTAATAACCGTATTAGTTGATGCGCCCAGTATTACTAACAACAAATCAATAAATCACCCGTCAGCGTCATCCTCGTCTCGGCCGCTTCAGCCACCGCTCCACCCGCTCCTTCGCCCCGCCACGCCCTCGGTTCAGTTGTTCTGCTTTGTGAACCTCTTTGCCCAGGTCCAGCGCACTTGCTTCTTAGCCAATGGTACGAGAAAGACTGCAACTGTTAGATTATCCTGCGACAGTATGTGAATTGAAGGATTCCGCACTTCCGATTCGTCTCAAACGAACCACAAGTTTTCTCAAAACGAGATACGGTATCCTCTGTTTTTGTTGTAATGAAAATAAATGTTCCTACAAGTACTTAGAGATAAACAATACATAATGCATTATTCTGTATTCTGCGTTTAGCCCCACTAGAAGTGTATTTCAATTTCTCAAAACACATCATTTGGTACGTTCTGCATTTCCCTCGATCTGGCTTTGCGGTTGTGCTACCAACCAAACTGTCGTCCTTGTCAAATGGATTCAATTTCCCTAATAATATTCGTCTTAATGACCTTCGCAGCATAGTGAAATTTCTACGTGTATTCTTTTGTGTAATGTTCAGTCGATTTGAATACAAATACGCAACTTTTAAGACCTACGAAAATTCAATATTCCAAACATTGTTTCGCTCGCTTCACTCTGTGAGTTGACACAGAAAAAGCAATTCGGCTAGTGTCGGTCGTAGTGTGAGAACTGGATGAGGTTTTCCATCATATGAGTCAACCAAAACCATCCCATAAGTTTTTTGTAGTTTTCCAGAGAAGAAATCAGATGTTGCCTTTCCAGAGTAGAAAGCATAATCGTGAACGAAGAAATTAAGATAAATATTCGATTTTACAATCTGATATATTCCTGTTAGCAAGAGTTTGTGGGACGATTATTACAGACAAACATATTGCACCCAATAAACATTTCCGATCTTGTTCGTACTTCTGCCTGGTGCATTATTTATCCTCGATGTAGTTCATTACCTTGTTGTCGTAACTGCAAAGTATCCATAAGTTGATTTGTTTGCTCCACAATATTGTGAATTAACACAGAAAAATAAATTTACAAAGCGTGAGCTGAGATGTGAAAACTAGGTTCTGAATCCCTGAGGTTTGCAGAAGATAATTCAACCAAAAGTATTTCATAAAGGCTTCATCCTTTCTAGATGGAATATTCACATTATATTAGTGTCATAACGAGATTCAAGCAAACCTTTACAAAATACATACCCAAAAAACTTATACAGAATATTTAATATTCCCATTCCTTTTTAATATCCTTATCAAATGTATTTGAAAAAATATCAGTACATAAAAATATTAAATAATTCTAATACCTACATTTTTACAGTTTTAGATGGAATATATAACAAATTTATTCAGGAAGGAAGTGAAAAGGAAATCTTGTAAAAGATTTGCAGGCAACGTTTACAGCCCGATCTGCAGTCGTTTCAGAGTCGTTGTGTATTCATGGCAGCATCTTTGCATTTCCTTAGCATAAGAAATAAATCCAATGAAAGGAACAAGGAAATTGAGATGTCAGTCGATCAACAAGTCTGCAAACGTGCACGCGATGCACGTCAGAAACATGTAGCGTTACATATCTGTTTGCATGAAAAGCAACTTTAGAAAACATTTTCTGGGAATAACTGAAGTGTTTCAAGTCTATCAAGTCAATTTTCTACACAACATTGCAATGCCAGTTGTAAACTCGTAATATAAAGTTCTTTTAAAAATCACAATGGAAGCAAACGAAATATCCGTCGTACAACCATTCCATGCTCTAAGAAAATCTCGCCATTTTGATATTGCAACAGGATTCACAGTTATGTCAGTGTTGAAGCGGTGTTCTCGCGCACGGACTGTCAGCCGCAAGTTTTTTTAAATTTTATTATCTTTGTTCTTGGGAATCATGTTATATTCCTACAAACAGTAATTTTAACCAATTCTTACAATTCAATTTCATTAGCGCAGTGAAATGGGAGTTATCGTAGTCCGGCGAGACTTCTTTCTTTACACATTTTTCTCAGAATGTTTGCATAAGGAAAGAACTGATACGCGAGTAATGTGAATGAAATGTATAAACTGAGAAGTGTGATGTACTGATTTCGTTTATTTCTATTCGCGTTCGTTCTCTTAAAAAATTGTTGTTAAACAATTCACGAAAATATACAATGTTGCAACCCTTTTCCAAACATTCAAAATTGGACTTCTATTGCTATTATTTTTTATTAAAATGCATTATAACACTCAAGCGCCTTTGGTAGGGAAAGGGAGTAGAAGGTGTGGGGCCAGAGAGAGAGAGAGAGAAAGAGAAAAAGGAAATGTGGCGAGAGATGGGAAGATGTCGCGAGGGAGGGAAAAATGAGAAGACGGAGAGAGAGGAAACGGTGCGGGGAGAGAGAGAGAACATATAAAGATGGAGGAAAACGGGGACAGGGAGAGGAAGATATGGAGAAGGAGGATGATGTGCAGAGGGAGGGAAACTGTAAAGAGGGAGGGGAAGACATGGAAAGAGAGGCGAGATCTAGAGAAGGAGGGGAAGGAGGGGAATGCGTGGAAAGGGAGATGAGACCTGGAGAGGGATATGCGAAGACGGAGGAGATATGAAGAGGGATAGGACGGTGCAGAGAGGAGGATGGGGAGGGTAGAGAAGGAGGGGAAGATGTCATGGGGGAGGGAAGGATGTGGAGAGAGAGAGGGAAAGGTGCGGAGAGGGGTGGTGATGTGGAGAGGGAGGAGAGTGAAGGGGAAGAAGGGGATGTGGGGAGGGTGGAAAAGGAGGAAAAGATGTGCGGGAGGGGAAGATGTGAAGAGGAAGGAGGGGATAGGGAGAGGGTGCGGAAAGGAGGGTGGGGAGGATGGGGAAGGAAGGAAGAAGTGGAGAGAGGGAAAGTTGCGGAGAAGAATGAAGATATGGAGAGGGATGAAGTTGTGGAGAGGGAGGGAAAGATGTAGAGAGAGAGGGGCGGGTGGAGAAGGAGGGGCGAGAAAGACGGTGCGAAGTGGGCGGCGGAGGTGTGAAGGCGCGAGCGGAGTGCAGGCGCGCGGGGCGTAACCGCGAGGCGTGCATCGTGACTTCATCATTCGCCCTCGCTTAATTACGCGTGCGGCGCCGGGCGGGCGCGGGGGCGGGATAGGGGGGTCCTCAGTGCGCTTCGCAGAGAGTTGCCTCGCAGGTGGAGGCCGCGCGCCGCCCCTCAGCTGTTCTAATTAGTGGCCGCGCCCTCCAGACCGCTCCCGTCGCGTCGCGGCGCGGCGCGGCGCGGCGCGGCGCTCCGCTCAGCCTCTTCCCCTCCCCCTCCCCCTCCCCTGCCCCCCCGCACGCGGCAGATGGGACTGCACGGTGGCGCTGCGGATCTAAGCCACCCTCGCGGTAAACGCACCATTTCGTGGGCTTATTCACGGTTCCACGGTACTCGTTTAGGCCTAGATACATCTTAGGGCTGGGGGCAATCAAGTATCTGTTGCAAGCTTGATTCGACATTTAAAATATGCAACATTACGAATAATGAAAAATGATTAAAAAATGCTCCTTTCTCTTTTTGGGATAATTCACGGAAATATCACTTCATTTTTGTTTTGTGCAATATTGACATATTACGTAATTAATATTGAGTATTACGTAAAACGTCCAAAAATTCTCTAACACGTGGTGTAACCAGAATTCCTGTTTTGTGGGTCCTTGATACCGAAATATCGATTGAAGGCTAAACATCCGTATGTCTGTGAGCACTATTAACACCTAAACCATACTTATATAGGATTATAATATATAGGAATAGGATTTTTATCAAAATGGATTTTCACTAGTCGATCTGGCTCGACTCCAAGCACTGCGATTTTGACAAATTTTCTTTAGCATTCCGGGCATTACATGAAGTCCCTCGGGCATTTTCAAAACTTTCTCAGAAATATCTCCAAATTTTTCTTTAATTCTTTGAAAGAATAGAATAAAATTCATTTCTAAAAATGAAATAGGTCCGATTTTCACTTATATCTCTGAATTTCCGAAACTTTTAAAAGATTGAATTTTTTCGGTGGATCCGTGCTATTACAATATAGATGATGAAGTTTTATTCTTAAAGTACAAGTTTTTCTCCATAGTTATTTCTTTTATAAAGACCACATACGTTTGTTGGAAATTTTAGTATTTTTCACACAATTTTGCGAGCAATATGATCAATATTAAAATTTAACTAAAACAAGATTTTCTCAAAAAGCTCCAAGTATTTTCTTTAAAATTTTGGTAGGAATTGTACTAAATATAAGATGACGTAAACGCATTTATTCTCTTGTCGTTTTTTTTTTTCCAAAAATTAAAAAAATATGATTTTTTGACGGGTCTTTCACGTCGTTAATATTAACTTTATCGGTAATTTGTTCATATTATTGCATAATATCTTATAAAATTTCTCGAAAACTCTTAAGTTTGACTTCAAATGTCCATATTTTCAGAAACGCTCAAACACCATTTCTCAAAAACGGCTCGAATTTTTTCTTCAAACTTTTTGTACGGATAGGGCTTTTTGCACTGTTAAGATGGCATACAATTTATTTTGCTGTATTCTGTATTTTTTTCAAAAATGACAAAAAGTAATTCTTTTAAAATATCTCTTACGCCTTTAATATGCAAATTTTAAGCAATTTGTTGACTTTTTGTATTTGTGTGTGGAAGCACTTCAAATGACTTCCAATAAAGTTTTCCAAAAACTCAATAGTTTTCTATGAAAGCTTCAAATTTTACATTTACAATACCGCTTAAACGTCATTTTGCCTGCTTGAGGTTTTTTCAACGAAAATTTCCACACGAGTTTTTACACTTCTTTAATATTTTAAAAGTAATATTTCGAATATACCATTAGCACACCGGAAAACTGAGAAAACTTTACAAAATGTATTTGGGCAGTTGGCAAGAGGATCGGCACCACACAAAAGTTAGCCCCTGCCAAAGAAATTAATAAACTAACTAATACCAGGAAGTCTGTACCATTCTGCAGTACCACTTTTTGTAATTGCGTAATTGATCAGAATAGATCAGATACTTGTCGCGATAGATTCCCCCATTCCGTATTTTGAATTAAAGCTTAGATCAGCCTCTATGCGAGCGTATGCTCCTAAAATGATAACGCAAGGAAAGTCAACGCCACTGGTATGATAGAGATTCATAGAGATTGTACTTTCAGCTGAAAGGCATAGCGGATTACATGTGCGGTTCTGGGAAGCCGATACAAAGGCTTCGGTAATAGCTTACAACACACAATTGGAAATATCCCGAGATGGTGCGTGAGGTAGTTTTGCCTCATCTCTCCAAATGTTTGAGACATTCAACAACGAACGCAAGTCGCGTGAGACACGCATTCCCTCAATCGACTTGTAGACTAATCACATCCCGGAATGGGCAGTTAGCGTAATTTTCTCGTTTCACCGATGCAAAAGTCACAGCAAATCTCAGGAAATGGTTCTTGATTACTTGAGTGATCATTTTCTTTCACTTTATTACAGTTCCACATCGAACCAAGTGATCTCACAGTTGAACCGAGAAAATCTTTGATATTGTGAACCTTGTGATTTTGGAGAAGCAATTTTCTGGCCATGCGTTAGAACAAAATGTGTGGTTACGAGAAAAGTATGAATATATTTTATGGAGAATATATTATTTTATCTTATCCGATCGCCTCTGTAAGCTGTTTACTTACGTGTTGGGAGTCGGTAAAATGACTCTTTATTACAGCCCTGAAATAAAATAGCTTTCAATTATCACGATAAACAACAGCAAATCTGCTGCCGGCGAACTAAACAATATAACGCACACACGAACAATATTAAAAAAAACAAAGGAATATACAAAGAAATATACTTATGCTTAATAATTTATTAATGTAAATAATACATTTACTATAATCATTCTTATCAAAAAACAAAATTGATATATACTTTCGTATACATTCCTACAAACCTGAATTAGGTATTGCTACTTACTTTTGCTGCAAAATAAGCTAATACAACTTCCTCGCGTTCTTAATATTTTTTCTGGCCTACACTCCTTGAAAATTTTATATTCTTTACGATATACAATATTTTATTAGATTTGCTGGGTACTCAATCTTCCATAACGTTTGCAGCTTCACTTTCAATACTTTCATGAATATGTTCCATTTTCTGAATAGGCACTGACTGTTTGCTCAAATATACCAAGGTCTCCAATGTATGGCCAAAATCAATATAATTCCATTCATCATTACGTCTACTTGTAGAAGAAAATAATCTCTAAACTTTGCAAAGGCGATCGGATAAGTTAAAATATTGTATAATACACGTGGCTGAAACACCATTATGTGTTCGTTAGTAATTATACACGCGCGCTAACGCACCCGTGAATAATTAACTTTCACCTAATGATATATTTCTGCCACTAATAAAATAAAATACTCATAATGATATTAATAAAAGTTACTGGATCAGATCTTCACCGATTTCAATTTTTAACAATTTTTATTTGAAAAGAAAAAGCATGGCTATCTCGCAACATACATTCCGTTTATCTTTTATTCAACGTTTCTAAAAAATTCTTTGCCGTTGCTCACAGGTCGACAGAGATTATTTAAATCTTAATTGGTACATGCAATTTTGTTTTTTGGGTTTTATGAAGACATTTGCGAAAAATAATATTTTCATGAATTTGCAACGATCATTTTTTTAATTTCTACACCATAAAAAATAATAGAGCAGTACCAAAATAATTTACCCAGAGATGACGCTCGTAAATTGTTTAGCAATTAATCTGCAGTTTACGATAATATTTATATGAAGACAATTGTGCCTGTTCTTATCCGCGGGATTGTGAGTAGCCAATGGTATAGAGATAATCATTTTTACCCACGAATGTTAAGAATAGTGAGGTTGCTTTTAAACATGCTATAGATCTATAACATGGAGTTGTCGGACCTTCATTTCTGAGGGACCCCGTACACCTGTGATCCTAAAAAGAAATAGACGGAACCCACGTTGCGAAATGTATTTTGGAGAACATGGCCGTTGCGGCATGATAAGGACGTGGTCTGTCGTATCATGCATAAATAAGGCGGAATTTTTTTCAGTGCTAGTGAAATTCATGTATGGCATGCATACAATTTTTTTAGCACTCCAAACTAATTGGATAGGACTCTAAAACCTAACTAAAATTCGATTTTTTCGCCTGGCCTTTTCAGTGATGAACTGGATGGTTCCCAGAAGTTTTCCATAGCTCATCTCTCTTTAACCCGACCGAACTGTGCTTATTTATAGTAAGAAACCACGAATGTAAAAACATGATTGATGGGCAAAAACTACAGGTAAAATTGAAAAAAAAATTCTATTGAGATTCTTCCTTGTGTTTTGGGAGCTAAAACACTCTGTACGAACCCCATGTGGCCAAAACAATCCCTGAAGGACGAATGAAAGTAGGTGCCGACATACGACAGAGAATTCCTTCGCCAGGGCAGCGTGAGGGCCCCGTCTCGATGTGTCTGCTAGGAAGTAAAGCAGGAAGCGGGCGCGAGGGGGCGGGGAGGAGGAGACCACCTCGCGGAGCCGACCGCACAGACGAGGAGGCGACTCGGGGGCGGGGCGGGGGTTGGCATGGGTTGGGCCCGGGGCTGCAGCCAGAACGAGGCGGTAGCGCAGCTTGGACGGAGCGAGGGTGGAGCCCACGAGAAGCGGGCAAGCGGAGCGAGGAGCAGCGGGGAAGTAGGGTGGAGGATGAGTAGAGGAGGAGCGAGAGCTAGGGCGGAAAGGGGATGGAGCGGGGACGGAGCTAGAGCGTGGCGGGTGGAGAAGGGAGGGGCGCAGCGGGGTGAGGCGGAGCGGGGTGGGGTGGGGACGGGTGGGGCGCAGCGGGGGGCAGAGAACGCAGTGGGGACGGAGAGGAGATAGAGACTGGGTGCAGCGGGGAAGGAGCTTGGGTGTGGCGGGGAGGAGCGGGGACTGCCGGTGCTCTAATTAGCTGCGCGTACTCCACGCGGTTGCACCCAGAGGCAGGGAGTGGGTCTCGGGTCGGACTCGGGAGGCACGCGACGGCTTAGCGCCGACGACATCGCATGCGACAGGCAACGCAGAGGAACGCGTTCCTTCAACACGTACGTTGTGCGTTCGAAGCGCACGCGTTTCCCAAAGTTTGAAACGAATTGGAGTTATCTTTGGACATAATAATAAAGAAAGGTTCATCACAAATAAATTAACTGTAGGCTTCCCTGAAAAAAATGGCAGGATTATTTTCTTTCTTCATTATGCTGATATAATAATGCATCAGTCAAATTTATTTAAACAATAAACAATGTTTTGTTCGAATAATACAACAACAGTTGCATGCTTTTAATGTTCTCGTATATCATGAATAACAATTCATTCACAAAATCTCAAAACCAAATTAAGAAATCATTAATGAAATTGTATTCGAAAATATATCGTGAAATGACCTCAAGTTTAATTCATAATATTTTACAAACTTAAAGATTTGTTTTTCTTTGCTTCTCAATAATTATTGTCACTCACCAACATTCACTTGATTTTCTCTGCCAAGTAAACTAATATAATGTATTACAATAACATTTCTACGAAACTAGCCATTAACAAAATACCTTTTTTCTACTCCCATTGTATAATGCAGTCATTTGTTGATTGCTACTAGTTGCATAATGATACTCATTACGATACAGATTTCATTATGATACAGGTTCTTGATCAATCACAGAGACGTTTACAAACCAAGTATTGACAATTAATCATTGAGTTCTAGTAAATGTTTCGTTCTATTGTGTACGTTAAAATTGCATTTGATATTATATTATGCTTGTAAATATTAATTTCTTTTATTATTATTACGTTTTTCGTGGAATGTTATTTAAATTAAATTGGATCGTAATTTCACTTTGATCCTATATGACTAGCGCTGTACTCCCTCGCAGGCCGACTAGTAAGCACAGCTTCTCGCGGAGGCATGCGAGGGTAGAGTTAGGTGGCCTTGGCTGAATCCTGCATGTCAACTGCCACGAAATGATTCAATGTAAAAGTTTAACTTATAAAAGTCGTAGAAAAAACACTGTATGAAACTCAATGTAATGAGTATTAATACACCCGTGTGAAGTTTACGATACTCGCTCGTACCTCGCTCGGGTCGTAATATCTCACTCGTGTATTAGTACCCATCATTACATCATCGTTTCATAACGCACTGTTTTGGAGTTTCTGTTTCGCCGACGTAGCAATGACGTATTTCTCCCCCGGAGAGGGTCAGCCATCGCAGAGGCGTGCGTCTTCCTCCGCCGCAGGTGCCTCGTGCCAAGAGCGATTTCTCATTCGCGGAGCTGCGCGCGGAAGTCGCGCCGAGGCAGTAGGCGGCTGCGCGACCCCCGGCGCCCGAAACTTTCTCAAACGCCCCGCGCGCGCGCGCGCGATTTTTGCTCGCCTCCGCGCGTGAGTGATTGCTGAACTCGGCACCGCGTGGCGGCGGAGGCGCCGGGAGGCTCCGTGCTTCAGACAATTTGTCTTGCCCTCCGGCGCGCAACTAAGCAAGTTGCAATGCTCTTCGAGTTCATTCCGAGTCACTGTTAAATGAATGGAGAAGTTTCGGAGCGCGATATTAAAGCAACAACGCAGGCTGCTGCTGACGGCTGAATACACGCGAGGCGCCGGGCACCTAAGTTCGCAGAATAGCACTTTCGCGGGTTTGCGCCAAAAGCGCGCGCGGGCGGGCGCGCAGGCGGACGAAGGAGATCCCCTGAAAGCGAGCGGGTTGGGAACGGCAGCCTGTGATAGGATATCGGCTCCGCGATGGCAAAGAGGTTCCTGGGAAGACACTCCAGTTGCAACAAGGCGGCGAATCGCACGGCGAGAGGTCCTGGCAAGCAACAGATAGCTTTTAGCCGGAGAATTCCGGGTTGCTTTCGGGGCCAGTTGTATGGGCGCGCGCAGGGCGGAAGTCTGGGCGCAATATCGCGGAGCGAAGGCGCAGCCCACAAGCACTATGCGCCTCCGCCCCGCCCCGCCCCGCCCCGCCCGCCTGCCCCGCCCCGCCCGCCCGCCCCGCCCCGCCCCGCCCCGCCCCGCCCCGCCCCGCCCCGCCCCGCCCCGCCCCGCCCCGCCCCGCCCCGCCCCGCCCCGCCACGCCCCGCCCCGTCCCGAACCTCTGAGCTGAGGAGGGGCGGGGAGGGCACAGCGAATGCGAAGAACGAATTCCAGGCGAGAGGAAGACGAGGGGGTGAGAGGACGCAGGAGAGGAGGACGGAGAGGGGGCGAGGCGCAGAAAGGCGACGGTCCTCGCTGTCTCCGCCGCGGGGGTGCGCGGCATTGAATGGCCCCCGAGGAGAGCCTTTCGGCGCTCGCCAAACGGGGAGGAGCCGGTACCCGGCCTCGCCCAGCCACATCGCGTCCCAACCTGTCCCCACACGATCCGCACCGCTCCTCTCTGCATCGTGCTTCCCCCCCATTTACAATTTAAAATTGCCAATTTTCGTTTTTAATTTTAATACTTAAAATTTGATACGAATGATTTTGTTTCGAAGTCATTGAGACAGTTCGTTTAGTGTTAAATTGTGCGAATGTATAAATGCCATTTATATTATGTTCCTGGAAATAAAAGTTGTATAATTATTAAGTGTATTTTAGCATTCCAATTTATACATTAGTTAATAGCAAAATAAGTCGATATCATACATTTGTGAGCTTTTCACTAATCCAATTAGAGCTCTTTGAATTGCAGATATACAACTCTCCCCTTTTTTGAAAATCTGAGAACTAAGCTAAGACCATCAGACGAAACCAAATAACAATTTTACGACGCCCAGAATTGTAAACATTCTTTGTCTTCTTGAATTTGTGATTTTGGGATTTGCAGAACTCTTTGTTAAACGCAACTCCATGAAATTCATGAAAGGGTGTTTATTCTTCAACCATACATCCTTCATCGATTACCATACCCCGGCGCCATTCGTGAATTCCTGCGTATGCGTAGATTTTAAATTATTCATGTGCATTTTTATTCGCAGAATCTGAATTCGCAGAATTGAGAAATACGGGAGGCCCCGGCGCCGGCAAATGCGCGTCAGGGCCTGCCCCGCCGCCTCCGGCTCCGCCACGAGGCGTCGCTGCTGCACGGGCGACGCAGGGTGGCGTTAGGAGGGGGGGAGCGGAAACAGGAAGGACAAACGAAGCGCACAAGTGTCGCGAGCGGCGAGAAATGGCATCAGAGGGAATGGGAGAAAGACGGGCGTCTAGGGTGGGCGCGGAGAGAGGGCAAGTGAGAGAAGGCACGAATGGGTGACGCAAGAGGTGACGTAAGTGGAATGTTTCAATTTTCCTTTGCATGTTCCTTTACTCATTTCGATTGGCTTTTGGCCTCCGCTAAGTAGTTGGGGTGTAGAGAAAAGAACTGCCTCCTGAGTCTATGGTTGGGGCACTTGTACATGACTCTAAACTACAATGCTGAAGATTATTACAAATTATAACTGTCAATTCTAATTTGTTACGTTTCGACGGGGTATAACAATAAAATTTGTTCCTATTTTCTTCCCAAATTATTTACGACTTTGGTTTTCAAAACGAACCACTCGATTATTACATTGTTAACCAAACCGTATTTTCTACCAAACAATAAAGGAATAAACGAAACTAATATCAATCAATACTGTGAAAATTATCAGAGACGACACTATAGAAAATATTTAAGAAAATAATATATAAACACGGAGAACAGATAAACAGTGTTCTTGAAAGGAATAATAGAAAAATTGTCCGTTGATTGAAATTAATTATACGTAAGGCCTTGGAACTATTATTGATTTTCCAGTACCTTCTCTCCTTCAAATGTGACGTTCCTTGGTGATCTTTACTACAAAGTTTTCAGCCTGAAGTACTGTCTTACACTTCTCAGCCTGAAATAGTGGTCCCTCGTGCTTTGGTTCCAGAGGGTGTTGGCATACTGATATCGCAGACTCGCAACCTTTTTGATATTGGCTTGCGCACATCTCGCGCTTCTTAGACATTCTTAGTCGCAGTGTTAGAGGACGTAAATTGCTTGTCTAGGCCCTCTCTAGCTGTCCAGTGAGTCTCGCCGTTTTATTTCGTCTACATCTACTTATCAGCGCTTTGGAATTGACGTGCAACCATCGTTCTTTGGTCGCCACCGATACCATTGTTTGATTGATATTTTTTCCAATGCGCCAAGTACTAAGTCATTCGTCACGTTACTGCAGTGCTTGTCACATCGCGAGGTGCGAAATTTTTCTGCCTGCTAGAACGAGAGGTTCAGCGCAAGATGCACGTCTGCTTGCGAAAGGTTTCCCTCCTTCAAGTATCTACATAAGCTGGGACCCGCAACAGTCAGGACAAGCTCTAACTGAAATTTAGGCAATTTATTTTCAGATCTTTGCACCTGTATACCAAGTGTTTGGAGAACGTGTAACAAGAAATGGTGACATTCAATGGCTTCCCAGATCCCCTGGTCGCGTGATTTCTTATTTGAGGGTCATCTTAATAGCAAAAAGTTCCTTAGTAGACCTACGATATCGGAAGAATTGAAAGCCAAGACCCGAGAAGCACTTTCCGAAATTCCAGTTGAGCCGTCAAACCATGAACAATGTAACGAAGAGACTGAAGGAATGTTTGCGTAGACAAGAAGCTCGCTCACCTTCAAGATGTAATCTTCAAAAAATAAATTGTTCTGTACGTACTCCAAAACACCATATTTTTACTATTAAATTAAAAACATATTGTTTCCAAAATTTATTTTCATGCAATTATTTAATTTTCAAAATTTACCATTTCTCTGAATCACCCTAGCTAGTGTCAAACACCCGCCACCGACGAGACTGGGACCCTGGAATCTGCAGGTGAGCGTCGCTGCAGTGGCAACCTTTGTTGCCCTGAGCCGGCGCTGCGAGCGCGAGGAGGCCGGTGATGAAGACGCGCCCTCGAACCCGGTGGGCGGTGAGCGGAGGCCACGAGCCACGAGCGAGCGGCGCGTACGGCCCAGGCGCGACCGCGGGGCGCGGCGCTGATAAATGGAGCAGATAATGGATTGAAGTAGACAAAGACATCCGCTGCGTCCAGGGGGCGAGCAGCGAGTTAGAAAAGGACGGAACACCAGATTTAAGTAAGAGCAGCTTGATTAGCGTAGTAAATGCTTTCGTCGCGTGCTACGAAGACATCTGACGAACAGGCTCACTGATTGAAATGTTCTTCTATGTTAGGGACTTGGAAGATGATCCGATTTCAATGCTCCTAATGGGATACGTCAGGAAATTCGACTAATTAGAAGTTCGGTTTTTCTCCTTTTCCTTCTTTCTTTTTTGTTGCGTTGAATGGGAAAATCAGATATTTTGAAAATAAAACGCGCAAGAAAGTTTTTTTTTTCTGTGTTAAGGAACACACTATGTTTGACAAACTCCAAAGCCTCTTGGATTATAAAATTGTTTCCTATATTATTTCAGTAGGATACATACCTTTTGCAGCTCTCACACGCAACCAATGTTTGTTAATGAGATCTCCAAAGAAATAGAATTTCACGTATGCGTGAGTAATTAAACTTTGATTTTAAAAATATGGAGGATTTGTCGAAAAAACGCATGTAAATATTCATGTGAAATGCAACCCGCAACACTTTGTCTAATTTTTTATTTTGTATCGTTAAATAACTTCTAAAAGAAGCGTTTTAAGGGCCTTAAAATCTAAACTTTTGAGGCAAAAGGCCTTAAATAAACGCTTCTTACACCACAATATACAGGATGAGATCTTCTTGAAAAATCTATTACATTTTTCCTGGTTCGACGTTTCTCGATTCTACCCCACCTGTTCAGAGCCTGAAGAATCTGCTACTGTATGTGAAATTAAACTAATTAGTTGATATTATACGCGAGTGAATTACACATAAGAACATCTCTGCTCGCTAATAACATTAAATAACAATACTTTGCATTGTCAAGGTTGTATTTTATTGTTATCAATTACAAAGAGACATATAGAACAAGTGATGGGAGGATAAAACGGTCTTGAAGAAAAACATATATTAAAAGCTTAATATGGAAATAAGAAAAGGGAAGATGGTAGAGTTTAATACGCAAGAGTTCTCGCACGGGTAGGATAGGTAACATTATAATTTAGTACGCTGTAGAAAAAAAGAGAACTTAATGTTTGTAAAATTAATTCTTATTTTACACTCCATCAGGCCCAATGAATTGTGAAGTTTTAAAGCTAAAAACATCATCCAAAATATATTAATAGTATTATTGACAATTTCGATATTCAACCTCAGGTTTTGCATTGGCACAAGGTCTGCATCGCACTATATTGCAGTGGCATCCCATGCATAGTAACATCGTGGGTAGGGGGACGCGGAGCGGTCGTTTTGTTGGGAGAAAATCGCGTGCTGTGGTCAACACGGGTCAACATCCCTTGAATCTGCCCCAACACGCGGGGGCAGGGGGAACCACAATTAAAATGTTAATCGCATTAGAAGCAGGCCCAGATGGCAGCGAATGCGACCGCTCGGTGGCGCTGGCGGGAGCGGTTCAGCTGTTGACAGCACCAACACACTCCTCATTTCGCCTGCAATATGTCGATGTGGAGCTTCGCGATTTGGCTCACATCACACCGACATTGTTTTCAAAAACGGAACTTTTATTACTTGCACTAAAGCAAGAAAATGCAGTGCACCTTGGAATGTGTGAGTTCACAGTATTGCAGTTTGTGCAGATGTTTATTATTGAAAAAATGTTGAAGTTTAATGCTAAAGACCAATATATTTCACTTGTTAGTGCCAAATTTAACGAAACTTTTAAATAATATTTTAGTTGAAGCTGTCTCCATTTTTATTATTGTGCTTAAGGAGTGACGCTGTTTCGGCGATTTTTACTTTATCATTACTACTTACACAGATTGTAATGCTGCAGAAAAAAAACGATACATTTTCGACTGAAAGACTCATATTACCAACCCTACTAATGAAAAGGTGCATAAATCCCTTAAGTAGTAAATTACTTACTTCAGAACATTGTCTAGTCAGAATCCACGTTTTGTGGATTCTTGATACCGAAATATCGATTGACGACTAAACGTCAATCCGTCTATCTGCCCGTCCGTCCGTCTCTCGGTTTATCTGCCTGCCCATCCGTACGTCTGCCCGCCCGCCTGCCCGCCCGTCCGTCCGTCTGCCCGTCCAACTGTGAACTACTAAATCGTAAGAAGGATTTTCCCAAAAATTTTTATTCGTCTATTGATTTTATTAATATCGCGGCCCCCTTGAATTTGAAATTGTGGAGTTCCGTGAGTTTAAACGTACGAGTATCTTTTGTTTACGACCCAGCTTTGTTCTTGCTCGCCGTCGTGTCCCTTGCTGAGCCTCCGCCACTCTCCCTAGAACGCCACGCCACGACGTCGCAGTACGGTAACTGCCTTCAATTGGCTATGTGCGAGGCTCATTTTAGCGCTAACAATATTGCGGTAAAATTTTTCCTCGTTTCATAATTTCCTGGCTGCCGTTTTCCTCGCCTGACTTAATACCTATTAATGCAATTACGTTTCGTATATCTTCCTTACGTTATGACGTCGTTTGTAGCACAAACTATTAACAAAATGGAATAAAATGTTTTGCAGCATCGAATGCAGAGCTAATGGAAAAATCTGGAAGAAATAAAGAACGTGTTTATGAAGTTGTAAAACACAAAGTTTATTGGCTCTTGGTATAATTCGGAGCGCTTTATTCCTCGGCGAAACGAGGGACCGGGTTGCGTCGGGCGTGGAGGGGAGGGGGGAGCTGAGATACAGCGCAGCAGAAGCAAAGGAGGACGCGCAAGAAATCGTACACCATTGCCGCTAGAGGGAGCTCAAAATATTATCTTTGTTGACTAACTTTCAAGCACAAAGTACATCTTTAGCTAGTGAAATAGAAATTACTATTTTAAAGGTAATATTTCCAGTACATACAGTGTTTTGAAATATGTCGCAATTTTGAAAGAAAAATTCTATTGAAATATGATTCCTTATAGAGACGACAGCGGCAACTACAAAATTTGTCAGTAAAAGTGTCCAGCTACGGCGCGCAACATAGGCTTCAGCGCGCCTGTAGTTCAAATTTAATCAATGTATGATCAAAGAATGAACTTTGTACTCGTAGCTCACAAACTGTACTTAATGTAACTTCTTAAAAATATATTGTACTATTAAAAAAATATTTTAAAAGGTAACAATTCAAATTTCCAGGCTTAAAATCTTTTTAATGGATACGGGCAGTAATTTTTAATCCATTCCAAACGTTCAAACTTTTTACGATAGGTTTTTTAAGAGATACGCGCCTTAATATTTCCGGCGAAGGAAAACGCGATATCTTAGGATTTTTTAGCGTGTTTCTTTACATTCCCGACCAGACTGAGTGACGTAGGGGATTGATAAATTTTCTCTTAATAACGGGGAACATTCGCTATGTAGGTACAAATCCCAAGTAAGAAATGGATGTCATGTTGTGACTGGGTTAATTCGTTGCTCCCAATGAGCCTTGAATTGCAAATAGTTCCCTCTGTGTGTGTGTGTGTGTGTGTGTGTGTGTGTGTGTGTGTGTGTGTGTGTGTGTGTGTGTGTGTGTGTGTGTGTGTGTGTGTAACTTAAGAATCTATCAGACGCAGCGTCAGCGTCAAGGTGAAGCCTGACTTCCTTCGTCTAAACAAGGTCAAATGTGGAGGAACGACATTCGCTTCTCCAAAGATAGTATGTACTAAATTAGATTTTTATGGCACACTCTGTGGAACAGAAATATGTTTTCTTTTCTCAGGTGTGAGCAATTTTGTGAATTGATAATAGGGGATTATTCGGTTCTAAAACAAAATAGATGACTTGAATTGGATTTCTCTAAAGATTTGCGTAATTTCTTATTCAAGTTTATAAAATAAGACAATGTTTACTACTATCCACTGCGTTGGAATCGGGTTTAAACTACTCAATAGCATTAATTAAATATTAATAAAAAAACAGTTTATGAGAGGATTGGTTAAATGAATGACCTGCACATATAACCTAGTCTAGCGAGTTATCGAGTTTACGTTAGTAGTAATTTTTGTGTGTAGACATTGATTGGTTCTTCTTTAATATCAACACATTAATTTTATGGAATTAGGACAGAACTTTCATGATTTAGATGCGTGAATATATCAAGCACAATTTTTCAAAGAACTTTGCAGATGCCTTTTTTGTTCTCGTCAACGTTTGCTCACTACGTACTACTGAGACCATTTGTGCGTTTCTCCAAATTAAATAGAAGCTTAGTTTATAGAGAAGTAACCACTTTATTTAGACACATTTTCCATCATTTCATACAGTTTATTACTTAGTTATTTCAGTAATATTAAATTGTGTGAAGCGATTTATTTTGCAATTTTTGGGTGATTTTTTATTTTCATTCACAAACATGAGTGAAATCTTTTTTTTTTAATTCAGCAATTTTTTATTGAATCTCTTCTAATATATTTATACGCTAACCAAGAATAAAGCATTACCAACACACCGCATAAAAGTTTTGTCATTTTATGTTATTAGAGTTCGTCGTTCCTGTCACATTAAATTCGAAGTTTAAACACATAGTAAAGTACAAAATAAATACAGAGCTTAAATAAAATTACTGATATGTAAGGTGGACATTGTTGGGAGTGTCGCGAGGCCCTGGCGGTGGTCGAGGCGAACGCGTGAGCAAAGGCGGAGGGCGCGCCGCATGAAAGGGAGTAGGCGCTCTGCAAATGACTGAATTCGCGCCCGCGATAAAGGGCGGCGCTGCCCCGTACTTCAAAGGGGTTATTGTTGGAGAAATTTGCGCTTCAGCTGGACGCTACAGCCAACGCGCCGGGCGCCCGACACCAACTTTTACGACAGTCGCCCACTCGACGCCCGGTCTCCGCCCTCCCCGGCTGGCTGGCCGCCGGCCGGCACCCGGCCTTCGCGGCCCGGCAGCCCGCGCGCCCAAGGAGCGACGGGGCCACGGGAGGGGGAATGGCGATGGCGGTGGTGACGAGCGGGGCGAGCAGATGCGGGATGACGACCGGCGATGACGGTGATGAGAAGTGAAAGAGGGCAAAATGGGGCGTTGGGCGATGATGAGAGATGGTGGACGGCGGTACACAGCGGATGACGACAGAGGACGACCGAGGACAATAGAGGACTGTAGTAGAAGGCAGTGAACGTCAGGAGGGGTGATAGGCAGTGGTGGGCGACGGTTGGCAGCAATAGGTGGCAGTGAGTGGCGGTGGGTTGCGATGGGCGGCGGTGGTTGGCGGTGGGTGTTGATGGAAGCGAGAATGCATGAGGTCATACCACTTGAACCTAGAGCAGAAAACAAGAACTGGTATAAAAATGATTCGGATGCACGCTCATAAACTCCTTTCAATTTGCGCCTTTGTTTTGAGAAAATTGTACGGACTTCATGCTTCGATGCGTATCGTGACAATGCGATTTACTTTTCAGCTTAGTATTGAGGAATTCATTTTAGATTCATATAAAACAATCAATATTATTTTCAATCCAGTTTTGTGAGATTCTACCTTATTTTTCATATATTGAATGTTAGCTCCAATGACTTTTCTCAAGAAGTATCAAGTCTTTTTCGATAATCTATATGTAAATAAAAGGGAATGTGCACAAGTGGTGTTGCACAAAGACGCAAAAACTACTCACCGATTTTGCTGAAATGTTTTCACTTTGTTCTTATTAGTAATGGGAGTGTTAAAGAGTGGTTTAAATTTAATCGGACATGTGGGAGCGTTGTTGATTTATTCGATTACGACGACTCAAGAACCCCTGCACTCTACGCAACCCGCCGCACAGTCAAGGATTATGCACGTTTACAAGTATTCTGGCCCTGCGATTATGAAATATAGGTCGGAATTATTGTTTGCATCTTCGACAAGTAAATCAAATTTCTCCAAGAAAGGGTCACGGGAAACGCATATCCAAATTTGAGTGAGAACGTTTTGACAAAAGAATACTTGACAACCATGTCCAAATCATGACATTGGACAAACACGTGCTTGCGAGAAAGTCTTTCATCTATTCGAATATTTCCGCAGCTTTGCATAAAACATGATTAGCACTCACGTGACCAGTAGTGTGTGATGTGTAATACATTTTAATAGTGAAGCCGGGTCCTCTAGAAGATTAAAATTTGTATCACTACTAGCACATTCCCAGATACACCAATCAAATTAATAATGATTTTAACTCGGTATTTGACATTAAATCGAACTGTGGGCAATTTCGAACACACGTTTCATTTCATAAGGGCTTTTACTTTCTTGCTACGGAGTAGAGAGAAAGTTATGTAATGATGAACAAAAAATGGGGAATTATCGGCAGAAAAACTCTTTTTACAGGGCCCTAGTAATGAAAAAGTAGATAGATCCAGTTGCTAAATTTAGGAAAAATCTTCCAACACGTAGAGTATCCAGAATACATGTTTTGTAGGTTCTTAATGCCGAAAAATCGAATGACGGCCAAATGACTGTCTGTCTTTAAACAACGTTAGCGGTTAAACCATTCAGCCGATTTTCTCCAAAATTGATATTCCCCAATCGATCTGGATAATGACACGGCCCCTTGAGTTTGATACCGATATTTTAATTTTGAGGGAATTTAGACAAAGCTCCGGAGACAATTTCCAAACTCTCACCGGGAGCGGTTGCTCAGTGTATCAACTGATGTCACTGCAGTGCCTCTTACCGGGAGGTCAGTTCAGGTCAGGTTCAGGTCAGTCAGGTTCGAGAGCCGACGGCATCAGGATTTTCGACACTAGCTTTTCGGCTAGGTCGAATTTAATCGTTATCTGGAGGAGAAGTCTAGCGGCCAACTGCTCTGATCGGTAGTTTTCCGTGGTATCACCGGAGCAGTATCCTAACAAACAGGCTACGGAGATCGCACGATCTTTCCTTCCACTTCCTTGTCCTATCTTTACCCCTTACACACACTTACACCAACATGCACTACACTACCACATATGCCGGAAGACCGGTCGGGGAGTTAGAACTTGTCTCGGCTGGGGCGGTGCCCCGCTGGTGGGAGGCACTTGGTTGGGAGAAACACCGTTAGTCGACGGTAGGTCTGCGCGGGATCTCGCCATTAAGTGGGGGAAGATCACCGTCACTTGTATATGAAGAGCATGCACTACACTTACGAGCTGTGGCGGCTCGTGGGTATTTGCACGTTCGCATGTGCACACCCAAATAAATACGTTGCTCAAACAATTCTTAACAAGAGAGGAATACAAATCCTCTCAGAGCGTTTTCGAAGTATGGTATTTGAAAACACGCGCCGTTAGGATGCTGCGATTGACAGTCCGCCGCCAATGCCCTTCGTGACAGACAGCTGGAGCACACTCGGGAAATGCGAGCGAGCCAAGGACGTCGGAGACTCTCGCCCGGCTGGAGGGTGAGAGGGGGAACAACGGTGGCTTATGGACGGTTGGAGCACTCTGCAGACCATGCGGATTGTACTGCACAGACGCAGTGGCGACCTCAGGAAGTGCCTTGACATGTCTTGAATGATATAACACTCGGCTAGCACAAGTTTTTAAGAGAAGTAAGTGAACGAAGATAGCTCTCAGCTTAAATGAGCTCTCATTCCTTCCAAAGCAGTTCTTTCTTAGCGCGCGAAACGCAAACGCATTGCCGTGCAGTGTTGCATGCATAAGTATAGTGTTAATCGAATGTTATTTGCTCATTTTATTATGTTTTAAAGTGAGTTTCAATTAAAAATCTATTCTGAAGCATGTGAAAATCCAAGTGTATTGTGTAAATGTGTATGTAGTAAGCTACTTTTAACTCGGCTTGAAAACCCGCATTAAAAGAAGAAACAGCGTTTACTGAAGCGGCATAGACTTTGTGTTTCGTCAATCAGTGTAGACGGCAACTATCCAGATTTCTTTGAGTATTGGGTATAGAAACTAGTAATTTTAACCATAAATTTGTACAGCGAGTTTATGGAAAATACTCTATAGTAAAAGTGCGAGTAAAAAAGTTTTGAATCAACGTGTCTCTTGACATCCTTTAAAAAAACGCTCTGGAACATATCGAATTATGCGGTAACACGACGCAAGTTGTAAATATTTTGGAGGAGCCCTTGCCGAACAAAGTCGAAGCCGGTGTTGCGAAAAGAAATGCGGCCAACCCTCATTGCCGATAAAAGGACCTGTTCAACATGCTATCAAACTTCACAACATGCCTTGTGTTTAATTGTTATTATTTATGAATATATGTGTATGCTTTTAATGTATGTCTGTATGTATGCGTATGTGTATGCTTGTAATGTATGCTTGTATGTTTGTGTGTGTGTGTGTGTGTGTGTGTGTGTGTGAGAGAGAGAGAGAGAGAGAGAGAGGGGGGAGGGAGGGAGGGAGAAAGGCGGAGAGAAGAGAAGCGTTGAGGCATTTTCTTATTGGATAGTGTGAAGGACGTTTAAGAGAACGGTGCCGGACTCATGTTCGTTCAAAAACTCTGATTTTTCTAAAATTGAAAAAGTTCCAAATTTGTTCAGAGTTTTCCTACAACTAGAATTTTAGAGAAATTTTTCTTGTAATGGAATGTGTCCCTTAAAGATAAATTTTGAAGTAAGGTTACGTTCAATTTTTCGAAAATTTAAGTACTTTTCCCGTAATTTTGCGTGAAAATACGAGCAAGAAAGTACGCGCTGTTTTACCACCACACGTTTTACTTTTTATTTAAGTGTTCAGCTGCTACAACGCAAGATCGTCCCCCCCTCTCTCTGCTGCCCGCGTCGCTTCTTACTCGCGCTTCTCCGTGAGTGTTGCTTCGGACGCATCTCCCTTCCGCGCAACGCCGCGTGGGTTCGAACCCGGTCCCGCCCCTCCTAATCCCGCCCCTTCCCATTAATGCTCCCTCCCAGCCCCAGCCTCCCCTCCCCGCTTCTTCCACTCCCAGCTCGCCCTGACCTGTCCCTACCCGCATCGAACAGCCCCGTCCCGACACGCTCCGCCTCATGGTCGCTCTCCGTCTCGCTGCCCCGTCCTGTCCGTCCCGTCCAATTCAGCCTCCGATCCGCCACGCTTCGCCCCGGCCCGCCTCACTATGCACCGCACCGTTCCGCCCCTGAGACAGGAAACGGGGAACTTGAGGATAGAGGTGAAAATGGAGGGGGTGGGGCTGGAGGTGGTGGCCGGAGCGGGGAAACGCGGGGTGGAGGCGGGGTAGCGAGTGCTCGCACAGCGCGTGCCCAAGCACATCCGGCATTTGTGTAAAGTGGAAGAACTCAGGGGAAGCGGGTACGCCTCTGTCAGACCACATGGCCAACGAATTCAGGACTGCCAGGAGAAACATTCACCGATGTCCCAAAGTAAATTTCTCCTTTCTTTTCTGGATAGACACCAAGAGTTCTTAAACATTGGGTGTCTACCCCAAGCAAGGCAGTGGCTATTGTCGCCACTATTGTTGGTACGGCTTCACATCATATAACGCATGAAATTTGGCAACGGAGTAGAAAAACGCTGTGATGAGGGCTGTAGATTGTTTGGCGTCCGTACGGAATGACTAGATTTATAAATGAACATTGATAATTACCGCTCAATGCTCCTTGTTTATAGCTGAGAGAAAAACACTTTTGTTATAAAGCACCTTTTTTGTAGAGAACTAAGGTTAATACGGCGTGTAAGTTTATTCAATCCTCGTATTTACAAGATGTTACTTATAAAAGACATTTTACTATCTTTGTAAAAAATATAAAATTAAAAATATCACGATTGACTTAGAATAATAAACTTAATGTGTGAACACTCTACGTATATACCTGCTGAACGCCATTCTTAATAAGTGCATATCATTCCAACAGAACATTCCAATTTTCTGTCTTTCATTGGTTATAAAACCGCCAAAAATTATTCAGAACGTTTATCCACAATTGCCAATCTCACACATTCTCATCTTTAAGAACGATCTGAAAGAAAAAAGCTTTCCTTAAACTTGGCAAAAGAACATCCGTTGTTTTCACTTAAATTCAAGTGTGATAACAAACATGACCTTCGTCCAAGAGATTGCCCTGCCTCTGCCCTGGATGGATCGCGCTCTCTCGAGTCTCCGCCTTCCTCTCGCTTCCGCATCGTCCACCGCCTCCCCGTCCCCATCTCCCGTCCCTGGGCGGCGCCGCCGGGATGATCAAATGCGCTATCAAAAAGCTGCCCGGAGAAATGGATTTCTCCTCTCTTCCTTTATGTGGCCACGTGGGCTTTGCCGACTTCTCACCTCGGCCGGGCCCCTGCTCTCCCGAGCAGCCACTGCGGCATTGTGCTCAAATGGATTGTTGCCACACGTTTTAACGCCGCACAAAGGAACATCAACGCAATTACATTTCCCGTACGCCTTCTTTCTTTTTGTTCATATTTCCTTCTATAAATCCTCTTCGTCTTTCTTTCGCCGCCGAAATCGATTTGCTGCTTCACACGTAGGCACGCCTTCGTGATTCATTAGCTTTGGACACTTCTTCAAAAGACGATTCACTCCGGAACAAAAAGAAGAGAGTCCCTTTCACTAGAGCAAGTGTATTTGATGGTCGAGACACTTGAAAGTACAAAATTATTCTTTTAGGGCATTAATTATACTTTCATAATTAATGACACAATTTCCATCCTTTGTTTTGTCACTTTAAAAGTAGGCCTCAACATTTTTAATGAGAGAAGGCTCTGCAGACCCTCGTTTAGAAGTTTGGGAGATTCAACTTTTATGTAAATGAAGAGTAAAATTTCTCTGCAGTGCACCAGTTGCTAATCGAGAGATGCATTTAGATTAAAACATACTTATTCATACTTCTGCAGAGGCTGCCGGCTGTCGTGAAAGCTCTCTCAGAGAATCTTTCGCCACTCAACACTTTCTCTTTCCAACGCGTTCTTTCCTCTGTTCGCAGAAACTTCTGATTCGCAGAGCTCTTGAACGGACTGGCCTCTCCGCAATGTGCATAGGACTGCCGGACCGATTTCATCTTCATGACATTGCTTTCTTGCGATAAATCAGAACAGCAGATTGTCAGTAAGATTTTTAATATGCAATAGGGCAGAAATATGGTTCAGAAAACATGTAGAAAAGGAATTTTGAATTTTAAAATATAGCAGCGGTAAAAACTATGAAAAAACTTCGAAGAGTATTATCATAGATATATAAAGAAGTGTTTAACATTTGATTTCTATTGTGATGTTTCCTGTCGCTACCTCCGTCAGGGACGGGCAGTTGATTGTGGTTCATTTGAAAGCTTGAGATGCGCGTAAATCTTTAAATCCCCACCCCTAGGATCAGCCAGAGGTTAAGAGAGTTTCTAGATGTTATTGTCGTTTTAGTGGTGGTATAGGAGAGTTTGACAACTCGTCATGTAGTTTTCAACGTCGAAACGCGCCGTAGGACCAAATGAACGATTGTAAAATATAAAAATTCGGACAACACCAAGTATCTTCAGTTATTCGTTAACTGAATCTGGTGTTTTATTTATTTACAAAAGTTCACCTTGGTGGACTTTCTTACCTAGGTTTAGATGCAAACAATTTAAGAACATCTACAACAGAGGTGCTCTACTAGCAAGGAAAATGTGAAAATGCCCTCGCGAGCCCTCTCGCTTCTGCCACGGAGCGAGTTGTCCTCCAAACCAAATGGGACGTGGAATAAGTAGTTGGCTACACGGAGGGGTAGTTTCTGCAAGGGAAGAGACTTGAAATTGCGTATTCGTACCAGAATTTGTTATCAAAGATCCAAAATACGGAATTTAGCTCTGGAAAGAAATTTACTTTTAAGCAGCATACAACTCTGTGCATTGAAAAGTGAATTAAAAGTTTTCTGAATCATGAATCATCTACAATTCAAAAATGCATACGTAATAAGAATAAACTATTAAAAATTAAAGAATAAACAATTAAATGATAACAACATTTTTAAATATATATTAAGGCATTACTCTTCCCATCATTAAATATATTATATATTAATGTGCGAACATTTAAATTCTTTTGGTTGCTGTGGGCAACGGGGCACGGGCAGGTGCGCTGGGACGCGCCGCCACAGAGAATGAATTGGGTTTGTTTGCGGTTGCGTCAATTGCCGCCAGGTGCGCCCGCGCTCACCGCAACCAGGGCGTCACCTCCCACGCGCTCTTCGCATCGCAGGCAGCGAATGACTCGCGCGAAGGACGCGCGCGTTCATTGCAGAGCGCGCTCGCCGGAAACTTACGTGGCGGGCAGATCTAGCCAAATTGGGAATCGCCTCACACGATGCAAGATTAGAGTGCGATAGTTGGTATGTCTACATAGGAATCACACTTGCATTCTGAAGCAGAGGAGACACAATTAGAGATATTTACCCGGAGCAATAAGGGCGAGGGAGGATCGAAGTTGCAATCTCGCGAAAGAGGCTTGGGGTGTGCGGCGCGGGGCAGGGCCGGGGGCAGAGGAAGAGGGCGCGCTCGAGGTGTCGCCGCCCCTCGGAACCCGAGACGCTGCGCCGCGCGGAGGGGGCGAGAGGGGGGCGTGGCGGCAAGGGGCACCCCTGGGGGCCGCCCACCGCTTCTTTCATTAGCCCGGACACCCTCCGCCGCCGGCTCACTTTTCATTAGGCGGCGCGGCGCGGCGCGGCGGTCGGGTCGCCCGGGTGGAGGCCGAGGCGAAGCCAGGCGAAGGAAGGACCGAGAGGCAACTGCCAGCCAGCAGTATCCGCCCGCCATCTCACTTTCAGAAAAAGACCACTTCTCTTATCCGATCCCATCCTCACAGTAATTGATCATTGACTATTCTCGATCTCTTCTCTCCTTTAAAATCGAGAACAGAAATTGAAAGAGACTTCCACGGAATAATTACCACCGAGTACAATGCGATGCTTACACTTTAAACAGCAATCGACATGCAATGCATTGGTGTGAGAACTAACGCTGAGTTATCACCAATAAAATATACATGACGAGAACACTAGGGCAAATGAAACAGCGAATTTACAAAGTTTTGGAGATAGACACGTTGTTCGAAAATTTAGATGTTAGAGTAAATAGGGTTTGACGGCAGCAGCTCAGCCCAGTAGGCGAAGCTCAGCCCAGAGCTCTAGCGGAGCCGACTCCAAGTGAAACGTAAGTCAACGAGTTGGAAAGCAGGGCGGGGTGGGGATGAGAGGGGCGGGGCGGGTGGGGCGTGGGGGGACGGAGGGGGCGTGGAGGGGCGGGATGGGTGGGTGAGTGGTGGGAGGAGGCGGGGGGGGGGAGGAACTCCATCGCTGCTGGGAGCAGGTCTTCCGCGCGCGGAGGGCGGAGTCTGTTACCTGACGGAGGTCGCGGTCTCTCAATCTCCCGGGCGCCAGCGGCGACAGTTGCGGTAACGAGACCCAACTGAAATTGCGCCGCGCCGCCCCGCCCCGTGCCTTTCCCCGCTCCCCCTTTTATCCAAGACGGAGCGGAGCGGGGCGGGGCGGGGCGGCCCGTGATGCGAGACATGCAATCTGCCTGGCGGCCGCGTTCCTGGCGGCCTGCGCTGCTGGCATCCGCCCCCCCCCCCCGAGCGCCAGGGTGGCCCAGGACGGCTCCCGCGCCGCGGACCGAAATTCATAAGCGGAGCGCGGTCGCGGGGGCTCCGGCCCGGACTTCTTCCGACGCCACGCCCCCCTCCCGCCACGAGCCAAGGAGGTTTGCATCGCTCGACGGCGGGACTAAAGGGACATCTCCATCACCCCCACAAGGCAGAAAATAAGGGCTTTTATGTTTCTCCTTCATCTAAGGCGCTACAACATTCTCTAGAATGTCTTAGCCTGTTCCATAACTGCCTTCAAATTTCCTCTACCTTGAACCACCTCATGCCAATTCCTAAACCCTAGTCTCCTAATGCTCTTCATAACATCCTTTTTCCATTTGATTTTCGCTCTCCCTTTCTTTCTTGCAGCAGTCGGGTATCAATCTTCTTGACCATTATTTCTTCTTGCATTCGACATAGGTGTTCAAACAAGCCAATATTTTATGTTTAGTAAATGAAATATTTGTAACAATATTACACACATATTTTGTTATGATTACTAGTTTGTTTTCGTTATCTAAATATAATCGATTATTAAGTTTTACAATCGAATGGTTCCTCTCGTTCCATTTTTTCATAATCATTAGAATCACATCATTATAATTTATTCGTTAAAACATTCATCTCAGGTTTGGTCAAAGATAATTTCGTTCTGAGTCTCGTAATAAATATTATGTATACACAAGATTATGAAAGTCTAATTTTTATACTTTTTCTAAGCCACAAATAAAACTATGTTTGCAAAAAGTCTCAGTTTATGTATGCAGCTGTTGCCGTTGAATACTAAAAACTTATTTAAGTTCTACGAACACGTTAGAACAGCGTTTGCATAATTATGTTTTTCGGAGACTTCCTAAGATCCTTAATTAGGCTGTGTAAAATGAAGGTTCACACTGTATTGCCCCAACTTCTTGAATTCAACTCCTGTGAGTTCCATCCGGATGGTCAAGATTGTTAAAGGGAGCAGCGACTCACAAAAGACCTTCATACATAGGGCACTATATTAAAGTTAACTCCCTCTAAGGAGATTGTCTCTTGTATCTCGTGTGTTTTTTGTAGTAAAGGGCGACACATTCTGGCTAATCTCAATTGGGTTCGTCTGAGAAGCCCAAAAATGCACATAAGAGTTCGGCGGTTGATCCGCACCGAACGGAACGGGGCATATGCAGCCAAGATCCAACGGTTTTTGCAACTTATTCTAGAAAAAGAATCTCACATAACCAGCTTTTTGCGCTTTAGAGCACTCTAGTAGTACAATTTAACAACGTAACAATGGTTTGACCTAAAAGTTGTAAATACATGGTATCAGAGAGTTCCAACAATGTCACCCGGAAGTTAGACCTCTTATCGAATTGGAAAGTCATGTATAACAGTAACTAGTAGGAAATTATTTAAAATAATGCAAATGTGAACACTTTTATTAGCTCGTAATGAACAGTTTTCGATTTTTCTCTCTCCTAAAATGTCGCAATTTTTTTGATGCATTTTCTTAAAATGTAGCCATCAAATAGTTGTTTCTCAGAACCACACTTCATTAGGAAGGTATCCAGGAGAAACCTGAATTCATATTGTTCGGTTGCCATTTCTCTACAAATATCCTCTCCTCGCACGTACCAATAACTGCCTTTGAGGACATACTTCTCTGTGGGCTAAATATTTAATTACACAGCTAGTTTATGAAATGGCATGTGACAGTAACAAGCGTTCACAAAGGAGTCGTAGCCATTACATTGGCGAGGGAAATGTAAATTCGTGGAAAGCATAAAATTGTACTGAATTTAAAATAATTTCAAGGGATTTTTTTGTAACATTACTCAAAACAACTGTCCCACTTTTTAATAAAATAGTATACGTTCCTATTCTCACTCAATTTCATCAAAACAGCTCTTTTTGATATTGCTATTCACTCTCCTGCACCCGACTAGAACACATTTCGCCCGTCGCAGTTTTATCGGAGTTTCACTGCAGTTTCGCTGCGTTCTCACGTCGCTTCTGACCGACTCAGTACTCGTGATGGATTGTTTCGTGTTTCCGGGCGCGTTCACTGTCAAGATTATTAGTCCCGTAAGTGTAATGCGTGTTTTTTCTTAAGGAGATGGTGGTGATCTTCCCCGTTAGATGTGAGCTCGGACGCCGACCTGCTCGAGGCTAGCGGGGTTTCCATAGTCAGGTATCTCCCACCATCGGGACACGGCCGCACTCGAAACAAGCTCTAATCCCCCAAATGGTCTCCTGCCATGTCTGGTAGTGTAGTGCATGTTAGTACAAGTGTGTATAAGAGATGACTCTTGTAAGCGTAAGTGTGTGCAAGTAAGGGTTAAGGATAGGACAAGGAAGCGGAAAGAAAAATCGCGCGCGGTTCGTGGCAAGTTTGTGAGGGTTCTGCTCCGGCATTCGAGTGGAGGTGATCGGAGGAGCACCACGGACACCTACCGATCAGAGCACCCGGTTGCTAGAATTTTCCTCTAGACCTAGCTATCTAGTTAATGTCGGAAATCCTGCCACCGTCGGGAGTGGAACTCTAGGACGTCCCATGTCAGAGGCACCGCAGTGACAACAGTTGATGCCCCGCGCCACCTCAGCCGGTGCAGTGTCCGTGGACCTGCCGTCTGCTTGGGTTGACTCCGCCGCCGCCGCCTCCGTCGTCGCCGCTGGCGACACCGCTGCCTCCGATTATCGGAAAGATTTGAACGACTGTACTGTGTATTGGGAAACAGTTGTGTTCTACACTCCGCAAATATTTTATTTTAAGGAAAACACATTTATTAGTCTGGAAATTTAATTAATGATTATTACCAGCCTTCAACAATTATCATCTATCTCGTCACTTTACTTTCACCTTCACTTCTTCACATATACATACTTATTCACATATGCCTTTAAAGGTTGTCTACTTCTCATCCAACAAATAATTCTTTGCTATTCCCGTTCTACAATTATTTTACTCCCTAAACATTTTGGCCGCAGGCCATGGCCTTATTGAGTTCTTCGTTCCAACATTTTTATACAAGAGAAGATGAAAGGCGGAAGGCCTTTGAAATCTGAAAACTCCTTGTTCCTTCTATGTAACTCTCCACCGGTCCCAGCCAGAAAACGAAAACCAAGGATCCAGATGTACCCTTCAGGAACACGTTAATTTTAGAGCTAACAATAGAACACTCTCATTTAAATATTATACGTTAATGACTTCATGTATCAATTAACACTAAAAAACTTGTTACTATTTATGTTTATGTTAAATTGTATGTTTTATAAGCATCCCTTGCACAGATGATAAGTATCTACACATAAATATTCTTCACAATTTATGTATAAATACTGAATGTGTGTCGTTGAAGGTGTAGGAGTTTCACAATATAGATTGAATTATTTAACGAGATGCTCGTTTTTCGAGTATAAATTTGCCATTCTACATCAATCGACGAAAGATGACAAGTCTAAATTTGTCATTTTACATCAATCAACGGACAATCATTTACCTTTTTGAGTACGAAATTTCAAGATCTCACTGAGACTAAAGAAACGCGCAAATAATTACGTCAATAGTTTTAAGTTACGAAGGGAGTTATTATGATTGATTGATTACTAGTGTTTCCGGGCACCTCAACTGCTAATGTCGTTATTCCTGTAATATTAGTGCATGTTTTGCTCAGGAGGTGGGTGCCTGTGATGTTCCCTCGCTGGATGGCGAGATCCAGCACCTTCGTAGGAAGGACGTCGGGTAGCGGGGTTTTCTTCAACCAGGTATCTCCCACGAGCGGGACATCGCCCTAGCTGGGACAAGATATAACCTTCCGACCGGTCTCCCGGCATGTATGTTAGTATGTCTGTAATTAAGGGTAAGAATAGCACAAGGAAGAAGAAGGAAAGATCGCGCGCGGTCCAAAGCCCGTTTATTACAGTACTGCTCTAGCATTCACCTGGTGTTGAACGGAGAAACCACTGATAACTGCCGATCAGATCAGCTAGTCTCTAGAATTCTCCTCGAAACAGCTACTGAATTCGACCCAGCTGACAAGCTAGGGTAAATTCTGCAATCATCGGGACTCGAACTTAGAAACTCCCAGTTAGAGGCACTGTAATGACATCAGCTGATGCCCTGAGCTACCTCTCCGGTGGAAGCTATTGTGAAATTTCACTTCGGACATCATATCTCTTTTCGAGAAACACAGCAATCCGAAGTGCGCGAGTATCTGACAGATGCAGCTGGACCGACGTGAGTGAAAATAATAAGAGCCTTATTTAGAAACGAGCCCTGGGGACGGGTTCGGTGCTGAAGCGACGGCCGCATCCTCCCTCGCACTTTCCCAATGCGCGGGTCCGGGGAGGGGGCGAGGGGGCGATCGGGCGGTGCGCCAGCGCCCATCGCGGGCGCCGCAGCGAGGGGGGAGGGAGCGGAGCGCGAACCGAACCGGCTCCCACGCCCTCGACACCACCCCCGCCCCGCCCCCGTCGCCAGATATTGGATTCGGATGGCGCCCGAGGGAGGGCCGGCGGCGGCGGCGGAGGGGCGGGACGGGGCGGGGGCGCAGGCGACGCCCGCGGTTCCCACCTGGGGCGCCCCGCGCGATCGAACCGGAGGCGGTCGCTAACGGGAGTCGAACGACAGACGCCCACGACGCCCGCCCGCCCGCCAGCAGTCGGCGCTTGGGGCGCGTGGGAGTGGGGGCGCCGGGGGAGGGGGCGACACGTGAGAGGCGCAGATTACCCCCGCGGGCGACTCTGCAGGCACCCTCACGCCAGCCCCCCCCCCCCAAGCCAACCATATACTTTAATTCACATTCGGAATCAGAGTCGTCTAATAGTCATCTTTTACTCTAATCGATATACCAATTCACAAAACACTTTTAAACAAAAATATAGAACTTCTGGTATCAAGGTAATGGACCAAAAGTGTTGCGAATATTTTGCATAATAATTGACATGAGACCTCAGAGACAAAGTGTGGTCACTAATTCATTTCGTGACCTAGAAAAAATGAGTACCAACCCTGAAAAAGAAGAACGTAAAAAAAACCATGATGAGGGAGCGCAAAAACGGGGCAATTGCAACAATAAATATAAAGAATATACTAATTAGAGGAAAGGGGATTTTATCAACAAACATTAAGTTGGTAAATTATAAGAAACAATACAGCCCAGTAATAAGCAGATAGTAAATGTGGAAGGTTAAACCTGAGCAGTAGTGAGTGTATCAAGCTGATTGAGGTCGTTCAAGAATATAATTTCATGTTTGGTCTATCCTAAAACGATGAATGGCTGTTAAATAAGGTTTTTAAAGTGTCATTGTAAAGTGTAAGTTTTTTGCGTGTGTTAGAATTTTATTTTTTCTGTAAGGAGAATCTTCAGCACATGCTAAATGCAGAAGAAAGAGATTAGAGGAAGTTGATTTCAATATTCATGCTAAATACGAAAAACCAAGACGAATATAGAATTTCATAAAACAGACTACGGCCTTCAAAAAAAAAAAACACACGAGATGAAGTAGTAAATCGAAAACTTTAAATGGACACGAAAAATACATAGATTGATGGATGCCGACGACACTAAAATTAAGCAACAGCATCAAAAAAAAGAGGAAGGTAGTATTGAAGCACAAAAGAGACACTGAGTAAACGGAGAGAAAAGTTCGCGAAAAGAAGAAAGCGATGCCGACACACGACGAAGGATATCCTCGTCGATTAACGTCCAACGTGAAGTCCGCGTCGCGACTTTAAAACGTGTTAATCACATATATCAAAGACTTACAAATTAACGTCGACGTCTAAAGTGTTGGGATTGAGCTCCAGTCAGCGAGTTAATTTGATTTCGCGGGCGCAAATTACATTCTGCCGCCGTTTGCGAGGTGCTCCGCCGCTCGTCCTTCCCCTCCCCCCGTCGCCCCCCCCCAATGCCAAGCCCGGGCCTTTCGCGAGAGGTGGACCCGGGAGGGGCCGGTGGGGCCAACGCTGAAAAGAGAGGTCCCAGGCTAGATGGTCGTGTATTTTTTGCCTTACGCCTGGCAAACGTAGGGCAGTCTCTGAAAACTCTATGAAATCTGTACTGAAAAGCCGAAATATTAAAAAATGAAGTTCCCGTTCGCGTAGGTCAGTTTGTGGCTATAAGAGCATTTCACTGCGATTTTCACCATGGCTTAGAATATTAAATCCATACGTTTTTGTGTATAAAACCATACACTTTTAAATAAATTAAATAGGAGAGTTTGTGATTGCAACTGTTTTTTCATAATCTCACATATTTTATAATTATATAAAAACAATAATTTTTTAAGTTTTGTCTGGATATCCACGGTTATCTCTGGAATAGCTAAACCTATCTGGATGAGGTTTTCACTAAAAGGCATTGCCACGCATTTTTTTAAATTATTGTTTTCTCTCATAGAATGATTGTTTCTTCATGGAAATATATTTTTATTCTTATCTTAATTAAGTTTTATTCACGTGTCATTGAAGAAGAGAAAATTTACTGTCTATACAAGATTTCGTAAAAGAATTGTTCTTATTCTCTTTTTCTACTTTTTAATTAAACTTGAATTACACACTATTTCCGTTTATCAAGCATTTTTCTAAAAGTGACTTTTCGGGAATCAATTGATCAAAGTGTAAAACTTTGAGAAAAACTGTTACAATTTCAAAAATAAAAATAAATTCTGATATAGCAATTAGTCTTTGAGTTATTGAAAGTAAAACTTGTCATCATAAGTTTGCCAGGAGTGTGCAAAAGTATATCTGTTTACAGGAGCCCATAGCAACGATGCTGGGAGCAACTACAGTCACAGCAAATACGTCAGGACGTTGCGCGATGGGGCAGGTGTAGAAGAAGCGTTTGCTGGCGGGGAGGGGGGAGGCAGGGCGGGCGGGCGGGTGGCACGGGGCAGAGCAGCGAGAGATCGGGCGGAACGGTGATCGTTGGAGGCGGGGCAGGGCAGACCAGGGCACAGTTACTCCAAGGTTTAATTCATTTATTTCCTTCCATTAGACGATTGTGATTAATATATTCCCGGGGAAAGAAACATACTTCAGCTCGTATAATATAACTAGAGGTTATACAACTGCACATATTTGTTTTCAAATTATTTGTAACTTTGGCAATTTTCGAACATTCAAAGAAATGAATGAAAATCGCACTAGTACAATTTTTATTAAAGTACTTAGCTCTTTCCTAGAAAAAAGAAAAAGATGTGAAGCTCTTTTTGAGAAAATTTTTCTTTAAAAATTGTTATTTTTTTACAGAAAATTAGGTAAAATCTTCTCTTTATTTCGAAACATTGTGCATTAACTTATTTAAAGATCTAATTTATGGAACATATTTCAATAATAAAAAAAAGGCTCCATCTTCTATATTGTAGTTATAGGGCGATGACGAAAACAATTTAAAGTTTTCAAAAATTCACAAAATTCAAAGAAATGAGACCTAAGACTTATTTTAACTATTTTGGGTCTACCAGAGAAACAATTTCATCCAAATATGTGGAGCAGCAGGACGAATAAATAGTAGTCCCTCATTTTTACACAATGGACAGATTAGGGCATGATGAATTACGTTCGGACCCATATGCAAAGTAAAAAATTACAATCGCACATTTTATTTCATATGCTTTGCCAGGACAGAATCTTCGCTGGATTGTGCTCCCTCACCAAGACTTCCAAGACGTCGCGCCCCCTGCGCCTCCGCGCGACGCCGCGCCACTGCTTCACGTGTGATCACTCCACGCTCTTAACAGCTACAACCTTCTACAACATATTTATGAATATTATTCTTATTTATGAATACTCATCTGTGATAGGCCAACCCTCTCCACGCGCCCTATGCGCAGAAGTTCCGCGACGTAACTGCTGTCAGAATAAAATTCAGTTCAGGTCCGTATGAGCGCACGCTCGTTGCCTTGAGCTCCGTGTGTAAATATAAGTTTTTCCCACGTAAAATCTCTTTCAATGAAGCGTTCAGCTTCAAGTTTGATGTTCACGCCGAATATTAATGTCTCATAATGAGCGTAATCTGAACACGCGGAAATAACACATTATTGTCAATCGCGAGTTAAGTTCAGTTCTGTGAAGCGTGTAACTTCTAACGTAAACTTTGTCAATCCCACGCCGAGGTTCAAGAGTGTAAGATTTTAAGTGTAACTACATGATGAACATTGTATATGTATGTATTTGTGCCAATGAGTTATGTGGTAATCAATAAAAGTGTTTTGTGCAATCACGTCTACCTTCAATTGAAGCCAGAAGCAGGCCTAGTAACCTGAAATTCGTGAACTAGTAGAAACTGAGCCATCAAAAGGGTTACAGACTGACAAGCACGAAGAACCAAAATAAAATAAAGTCCACTAATTCATCCTTAATACAAAGCGGCCTGTACAAATTATTTACTGATTTTTCTAGCTAAGAAACGCTTGTGATACATAAATAGATGTGATATGCCGATATCTAGCTAATGACGGTTATTTCAGCAGAAACGATGAGAAATGGACAGTGCGCGACAAAAATAGAGGTGTAGAAATGCATGAGGTAATGTAAAGTATTAGATATTTTTTTATTTATTATACTCGCATCAACCGAAGGCTCTTGGCGACTCTACAATATTTTACATATTCGATATTTGTTTTAACATTGATTGTACAAACAGTACAGTAATTACAATAGCAGTGAGATTTAAAAATTCATAACTTGGCACCCAATTTTGGTTAGTATGATAAAATGTACAGGAATTCACTTATACTATTTTCTTAAATATATTAGTTTTCAGGCAAAATCTTATACTATCCTGTTGATACGGCTTGGAGTGGATGATTACTCCGAATTTTTGATCTCCTGGTAGGTGCTTTCTCTCATCCTGAAACTTAGGACAGACGTTCGCTATATACGACACAGTTAGTTCAACCTCACAAAAGCCACAAAGGGGCCCGGGTAGTTTGTGAAACAGGTGTGAATTGGTTATGTTAGTATGTCCGGAACGAAGTCTGGATAGCACTAATTGTTCTCGCCTAGTCATTTGTTTGTCTATTTGTATTGAGAAGAAATTTGGTTGTGTTTAGTAGAGGTGACTGGCTTTGTATACGGTCCATTCTTGATCCCAGTCAAACATTCTTTTGTTCGTAAATTTTATGATGTCAGTTGTGGTGTTGATTAACTTGTGAACTATATTTTCTTGTTTGATGTTTACCAAGGAAGAAGCCGCCGTACTCCTCTCTTGAGTCATATTATTTTCCATCAATGTTAGGATCCCGGCAAATGAGATATCTTTTCCCTTCCATTATAATTGATGGTAGAGTTCAGTGACTGCAAGATTTCGTATTTGGATTTATCATGGTTTAACTGGAGTAGAGTGCTTAATGAATTAGTTACAATTGAGAAAGAAACGTGCTTAAGTTCTTTGAATAGTTTTAGAGCCTGCATGATTCTATATAATCCCGTAGTTGTTAAACCTACGTGTGGTTTGTATGTATACACTGTGCTGCGGTCAGCAGTATACATATTTACTTCCGGACAGTCAGTCTTGAGAATGGGCTTAATACCAATAATAGTGTGTGACTTATATTTCTCAGCAGAAACATCGAGAGTGGATATCTTATGTACTTCTGAGGATGAACTTTTCTCCAGTTTCAGTAAAGACAAGTCTAATTTGAATTCTTGTAAGAGCTAGGATTGTATTTTGCTTGGGCTGCAGTTTTCAATCTGAGAGAGTTGAGTATTTAAGTAATTTAAGAGGTTCCTTGATTTTTTGAAAAAAGTGAATGATTGATTTATGCATCTTAAATATATGACGATAGTGTGGTGATATATTGCCGGTTATAATTGGATTGATATACGATTTGGCTTTACTTGCATACTTCATGCAGACCAACATGACGTTTGATTTGTAGAGATGGCTGTTTGGCTTCAGTAAGTAAGCTACCAATTGCCATGGTTCGGAGGCATCCCGTGCATACACGAAGCGCTTGATTGAGTAGAGACACTAACTTGCTAAGAACACTTAGACTAGTTGAGTTGTAAACAATTAATCCACGATCGATCTTACTTCTAATAATTACTTTATAAGTAAGAAACAGAATGTATCGTAATGTATTCTATAGATGATATTTATTACATGTATTATACAGAATTCAAGTGTCCTATGGGAATACATGAAATCTCTGTATTTACCATCACTTGGAGAATTTGTTTCTGAAACAAGTAATCGCAAGTGAAAAAATTAGCCGTCGCTTTTGCCTAACAAGGAAATTGAAAAAAGTTATTTGTTTGCAAAAAGCCATTTAATTCTGCAATTTACGATGAAGACATTTTGTTGTAAGACATTTTGTTGGAATCCTGAGATGCTCTTTATTTATGAAATCATTTCCAAGCTGATAATATCATCCACTGCGAACCTGTATGGTCAAGAAAATAAGAAATCCCCTAGTATTATTCGAGATAGTTTTACCAATGGAGAAAAATTTAGGAATTCTATAATGTGTATCGGCGCTCATTGCCATTAGAATTCGTGTCTAAAAACACTGTAATCTCCAATTGTTCTGACAAGGGAATGTCTGTCGTGCCATGTCGAAACCTACCTTGATATCTCTCAGTAAAGGTCAGTGTCACTACGTGTTTTACGTGTCGAAAACATCAAGTTATTAAATAATAAATGAAATCTACAATTTACACGTAGTTTTGGCGTTTGTGAGTTACTCTGGTACAGCCCTGATCTGCCGTAAGAAAACGTAAATACAGTTCGGCAGCACATGCGAGCAGTGTGCTTGGGATTTCTTAAGAGCGCTGTTGAATTCTTCACTGCACGTAGCACTTGAAATCGTACGCCAATTTCAGTTTCTTTTATATGACTCCAATTTTATAGCCGCTTGCAGTTCCTTTCCGAAGCTAAAATTTCGCTTATAAACCACACGTAGTAGCTATGACTGAAAGACAGTGCGGACCATCGGAGCGTTGCCTAGTGAAGCCTTCAGCGCGAGCGCTGGCACCGAGCGCTCCCTGCTCGGCCGTCGACGCCTCCACTGCCACGTGGATGGCGCTAAGGTGGGCGTGGCGCAGGGCGAGCCGGACAATCGGGGAGCGAATGGGCGGGGTGCTGAAAGAGTCATGTTGGGGAGTGGGACGGGAAGAATAGCGGAGGCAGGGGGTCTGGCGAGGGACGGGCAGGATGGGGAGCAGAGAGGTGGCCGAGGAAGAGTGATGGAGTAGGGAGCGGAGCGGCGGGGAGAAAAACGGAGGGACAGAGCGGTTGGGGGGGAAGGGATGGGAGGAGCGGAGATGGGAGCGGAGCGGAGGGGCGTGGAGCGGAGCGAAGGGGCGTGGAACGGAGCGGAGGGGCGTGGAACGGAGCGGAGGGGTGTGGAGCTGAGCGGAGGGGCTTGGAGCTGAGCGGAGGGGCGTGGAGCGGAGTGGAGGGGCGTCGAGCGGAGCGGAGGGGCGTGGAGCGGAGCGGAGGGGCGTGGAGCGGAGCGGAGGAGAGGATAAACGCTGGCCCGCGCGCCTGCGGATCGCCCAGTTAACAGGGCGATGCTAATTTTATGATTACGACGCGACGCTCGCTCGCTCCCGCTCCGAGGCCAACGACGTCCTGCGGTTCCCCACATCTCACCCCCTACTCACTTTGCGTTCTATCTTAGGAAGATCTATGGAGAAGCTCCGTACTATTTAACAACACGACTGATTTTTGCTTTCTTCGCAACTACTTACGCACTATAGAAAATGTATTGTAATGTTGCGGAGAAAGACGAATTTTCAACACAAAAACTCGAATTGCCGAGCCCCGGTAACAAAAAAGTGAATAAATCTTGTCACAATATAGAGTAAATTATTTCCTCTCACATGTTGTGTAGTCAGAATCAATGTTTTGAACGTCCTTGAAACCGAAATCGATTGACGGCAAAATATCCGTCCGTCTGTCTAAAAACAACGCTAGCCGCTAAATCGTAAGCAGGATTTTCCCCAAAATTGATATTCCCCAATCGATCTGGGTGATGTCTCTGGCTCTTGAATATGAAACTGATATTTTAATTTTGGAGAGTACTTAATATGAAATCCCTGTAATTGTTCAAAATGATAAAAAAAGGGGCCAAATTTTCTAACATTTTGTTGCCGTTTGTCGTAAAGAACGCTTCAGAGAATGGAGTAGATATCGTTAAGATCCGTAATTTTTCCAAAATTGTAAAATTTCAATATTTTGGCGACGTTTTCTACAACTAGAATAGAAAAGAAAGGTTTTTACCTTCTTGGAATCTGATCTTTAAAAGCATAATTTGAAATAGTCGTGTTTGTATTGTAACGATACCGAATATTATACCCCGGCTCATCGCACACAAATGTTGCGTAATCACGCACTGGCGCTTTTGCGTCTTTTCTGAGCCGTCGGGCGGCTGATTCGTTACGCACCACTGCTGTCGCGACATCTCGGCGCCAAGCAAGAGGGGAGAAACTGTGTTTGTTTTCGCCAACGCCGACGCGGGTCTATCCCTGGGGATCTAGCTGGGAAGGGGGCTGCGCAGTTTGGAAACTCTGGGAGGGACCACCTGCGTTTATTTACGAAAAGTGTGCGAGTGAGAGCGCCTCAGTGGAAAATTCCGCTCGACACACCGACGAAACGCAAGATATTATTGGACCAAATTTAAGTAAGACGTAGGAACCTTTTGCCAATAGAAGCACATTTTAGAAAAATTTTGGAAACTTCTAGAACATTTGGGAAACTGGGGGGGGGGGGAGAAAAGACTTGAGAGCGCTGGCATGCGCCGAGCAGCCAGATGAGAACGGTGTGAGAGATCCCGGTAGGCGGAGCAGAAGGGTAGGAGAGGTGAGCGCTGAGGTGCGCTCAGCTCACAGAGCAGTAAAGCCGGAGAAGGGCAGTGTCCCTTTGTTTTAAATTGAGGACGAGTAGTTCCTCCTATTGCTCATTTGTCGAATATATTCTCTTTTGATCTCTGCCGATCACGCCCGCTTCGCCCGTCACAATTCACGCGACGAGTATAATCGCGTTACTGGACACCTGAATCTTGAGCTGTCGTCGCTTCTGGGTCGTCGCTTTCGTCGTCTTCATCACGCCGCCGCCGCCGCCGCCGCCGTCGCCGTGGCCACGCTGCGCCATCGCAACCACCGCTGCCGACGCGGGACTCAAAGGGCCTCCCCCGACACCCACGGGACACGCCGCCTGGTGTGAGGTTCGGCGACCTGTAGAGGTTGCCCACCCCAGCGGACCTGCCTGCGAACGGTGACTGTGTTTTGATTGTCGAGCTGCGGCAAGATCTTCAGTGCGCCCTTCAGGCGCGACGCTTGTTTAAAGAAACTCTTATCAAGGAAGTGCTCGCCGCGCATTGGCGACTTCCTTACATTACTAAGTTCCCTGTAATACATTAGTTTTATAGCATTAAAAATAGAAGAAATAATTACTAAGACCTTGATTTTTTGTATGCTTAAAATTTAAGTTTTTCATTAAAGTCCATTTGTGTTCTCAATAATTTTATTTTAAATTCATCATTTTTTTAAAATCCGTCCTCCATCTATTCTTCTTTAATTTACATGCTTCCTGAGCTAGCCGGCCACACGAGCCCAGGTAAGCAAAGGTAGGTCTGGGCGACCGGGTTCGGTGCAGTATAAAGTCATGTTTCGTAAATTTGAGTAGTATTTGTATATTTTTGCGTGAAATGTAGGGAGTTTTAAATTTTGTTTCAACACTTTTTTCTCAAAAAACGGCACTAATTTATTTATTAAATTTTGACCTCGGAAAATGTAAAGTACACTTCATAGAATGGCGAAGTTTAGATTATCGTTAAAATCTCTGAGTTTTGAAAAATTGCAAAACTTTAAACTTTTCGGAGCCTTCCTGCGAGTACATTAATGAAGATAAAATTATTTTTATTAATAAAATTTGATAATCAAAAACATAACTTTAAGTAAGGACATGTTCAATTTTTCGTAAATATAAGTATTGTTTGCGTAATTTGGCGTCTAACATGGGTAATTTTAAAATCGTAAATAATTATTTTCTCAGAAAGAGCTCCAATTTTTTATTTAATTGTTTCATATATGGAGGAAATAACGGCAGTGATGCTGATCACATTGTCTATAGACTCTGTATTTTCAAAAATTCTTCTTCTTCTTTTTCTTCGTCTTCTTCTTCTTCTTCTTCTTCTTCTTCTTTTTCTTCGTCTTCTTCTTCTTCTTCTTCTTCGTCTTCGTCTTCGTCTTCTTCTTCTTAGGCTAATAACCTGATCCGTCTTCACTCCAACCATCTTTTTCTTGGACGTCCTATTTCTCTTCTTCCTAGAGGTTTAAAGGTTATTCTTGTATTATCCATTCTATGTACATGTTGTATCCAGCGTTGTTAATTTTCTTTAATACGGTCATTCATGGAAAATATGTTTAGATCAGATCTAATCTCCTCATTTCTTATTTCAGCTATAATCGAGCAACCTTTCACTCTCCTGAGGAATTTCATCTCTGCTGTTTGTATTCGTTGTTGCTCTTTTGCTGTTAGACTCCATGATTCGCTTCCGTATGTTTATCATTGGTTCTGCCATTACCTTATAAAATATCATTCTAGTTTCTTTCATCGTTTTATTTGTTAAAGTTCTATGAACACAGCATGAAAAGTTCCAGGTGTCACTCCAATGGCAATATAATCTGAAATATGCTTGAAGATAATCTCTCTTTCCAAGATTCGACTGACTACTTCTGATGTTATTTAAGCATTAAATCTATTTTTAATTGCGTCATTTAATTGAGTTAAATGTGAAAACGAATAGATTTTAATTATGATATTTTTATTAAATATTATATTTTGATATTATGATATATTATTAAATATATTCAGTTATGATATTTTTCTATCCATTTGCATTTTCTTGCTAGCGGTATCAAGAATGCTTTTTTGTAAAATGTTAACGCCATACGAACCACCATTGTTGCTTGTTACAACCAATATTGTTGCAACGCCGCACCGCACAGATAACAGAAGGCGATAGTGACGACCACCGTTAGTTCGCGTTAATATAATCTACTAATTTTATTTACGGCTTAATTACACATCGCACATCGGTGGTACATTTATGTAGAACGTGAATGTAGTGAATTCAATAGCAGAAAGCTATTTTCGTTTAAAACGTTTGATAAAAAAAAACTAAACATGAATTTTTCGCGCTTCGTTTGTTTAAGAATTTTTCCAATGGTAGTTGAAGAATAAGAAAGAAATTGTCATATTATAATATTCCATCAACATGAACAGTATCAATTAGCTTTCATTGATTTTCTTTTCAATACTATATCAATACATATAAATACGTATTACCTGATCTGGCACTAATTATTTCTTTATATTAGACAGAACAGCTAAGGATTGTCACTCCTCAAAATTTTGCATTGCCTTCCCTCACAAAAAAATTAGTTAATTTTACTTTAGAATGCTTGGAAAAAAATAATTTCTTTCCCTTTCTCTCGAAATATGTGCTGGAATAAGAAAGTTAAACTATTCTTCATAGAGATGAAGAAAAATCCATATTTCTGTTTTATTAGCCCGCTCTTTCATAACGTAGAAAGTTCCTGCTTTGTAAAAGAAGACGTAGTACATGCGTTTGAATTTGCCTGTATAAACAAACGTTAAGTTTGTAAAGAATGTACTGAAGGAAGTTAATCTAAACATGATTTCATAAAAATCATAGACCTTGCTCATGAGGTGTAGTTGTTTAAGTTTAATAAAACGACTTCGCTTGAATGATCGTGGCTGAAGCTTTAAATACTATTAATACGTTTGCATCCACTCGTGAGTCAGAGACCAATTTACAGATGCGAGATTCGTTCGTCGCTGACGCCGTAGCCTGGTCTCCGTTTTGCTCCTCTTGAGTAGTCATGAAAGAGAGGAACTGACTTGCAGAATTAGTTTTCGCTCCGTCCTTTCCCTTGCAAAGATATTGATTTTATTAGAGCATTTTATACCCAGAAAATTCGTCGAGACCAACGAGGAATATCAACGCATTTTTTCTTTATAAGTTCAAAAGTATATTGCTACATATTTGCGAGCATTCCAAGCATATTTGGAAAGTAAGAAACCGATAACACTGAAATGAAGTTTCCATTTCTCGTCGGAAGGAACGTAACGAAATGGGGAAATTCAATTAATGTGATAGATGTAAGAGTTGGTCGGAGAGCTGTCCGGCGTCGAACAGTAGCGCGAGACAGCTCGTCGCATTCCGGACCCTCAAAACAAACTCGCACAGTGGTTCAAAGCGGAAGAAAGAAATCAAAACGAGATAGTATATTTTATACAGCACGCAGTATTTAGTGTTATGCACTGTCATTTTATCGAAGTTTTAAGCTGCATTAACGTATTTTGGAGATATCTAAAATTCAAATTAAAACAAAAATCGTGTTCGAGATACCAGTTGTAATATTTAAAAAAAATGAAATGATCATAATATATTTTTATGTCACATTCCGATATGTTCGAAAAATGCGTTTTATATGATTTAAGAATGTAAGAAGCTGTTCCAAAGTGTGAGGTGCCTGAAGGGCAATAAAATACGCATTGCTGGCTGTGGTGCCTTTGAGGGAAACCAGTTGCACCGACCCTGCGCCTATAGTGCGTTTGTGTCTGTGTGTTATTTCAGGTCGCATCAACATCTAGGTCCTTAGTCCCTAGGTCCTATTGGACTTAACGTTCTGGTAACTGTGAAGATTAAACGATATGGTGATGGTAAGGGGTGAAAGGACGAACACAAATACAACCCTGCCCGAGGCGGGACTCGAACTCGCAATCCTTCGGTCTGAGATTTTTAATACACTACCGCCTTGGCGATCTGGGCCAGCGGATCGGCAGCGCGCTGGTGTGACATTTATTTTGAAGTTTAGCGCGTTAAACCGCAGTTTCGACTGCGCCATTTACCCGCAGCGCAGGGCCTCTGCCCGACCACTGCGCCCCGCTCGGCGCCGCGTCAAAGCGCGAGCACCTTGGCTGGCGGGCGCAGCGACACGGCGCGGAGGGGCGGAGCGCCGACAGTTGCCCGAAATTACATTCCTCTTCTTCGCGCGACGAGACGGCGGCGCCGACGGCGAATTCCCGCGCATTTACCAACTCCGAAAGACTAAGCACTTGGCCTCCACGCCAATTACCGCGCACCGGCACTTGCGCTGCCCTCCCTCCCGGAAGCCGCTCCAAGCCTCGCCCGGCACCCCTCCCCGGCCGCCGTGACTCAGTGCCCTCGGCCGAGCACTTTTCGCTCGTGATGACAATACGAGCAAACACCTGACACACTGCGCTCCCAACCAGCAAATTTTGTCTTAGTTGCAGCGTTGCTCGAGCAAAATCGTTTCGTGCAGGTCGCTAATGTGTATCGTATTGTGAGGAATAATGACGCACAACTCTTCCAAAGGATTATTCGTAAATCGCGTCTTTCCTTTCGAAAACATTTTTTCAGGCATACTCCAATCTTCTTGATATCGTGAAAATCAACTATGATATAATTTTGACATCTTTCAGGAAGGTTCAATCAACGAACAATCCACAGTGGCCACTCCCCACACCCTTTTACATCCCATCCCTCTCCATCGGCCCCTCATCGTTCGTAAGTCGACTATTAGATCCATTCCAGCATCCTCACCAAACCTCGTGCCATCCCCGTCTCGCCGTTCCATCACCTACTTCATGCTATGCCATCCCAGTCATACCATACAGTCATCTTGGCCTCACTGGCCCTTTGATATACCCAACCCACCTTCCCCCATTCCTGCCGTCCTTGCCCGCTCACATCTCTTCGTTCTCAGCCTCCCTCCCTAGTGGTGGCAAATGTTACCAAAACATCGATACACCGATGTTTTGATACATCGCTAAAGGATTTTCGATGTCGATGAAAACATTAACGACAAAACATCAATGTTTAAAACATCCGTGTTTTAATTATAGACTAATAAACACGTTAGTTTCCGATACATTTTTATTACAGTAGGTAAAAGAGATATATTATAATGTTTGGTTAACAGCATGTTAGAAATGTGTGAAAATTATTATCGAATGTAAAGAATGCAATTAACAATATAGAACGTCGTGATTTGCTATCGATTTCGTGTTTCACTGTCGTTTCAGGCAATGACACGCCTGGCGATATCATACATTCATAACACGAGCATCTCCCAAACTTCCTCAGATTGCACGGGCGAAATGTGCAGCGTGATAATGACGATAACTCAAAACAACGATATTACTGTGGATTGCTGCTACTCTACAACGTGCTTAAACCCCTTTACTTAAAAAAAATAAAAATATGAACTAAAAAGCATCGATGTTTTTACAACAAAATATTGATGTAAAGAAAACATCGAATGCTAAATATCGATGTTAATATATCGATGTCTATGGTGGAAAACATCGATGCTTTTTTGCCATCCCTATCCCACCCTCGCTCTGCTGCAGCAGCTCCTTTCCGCGCCGCCCTCTGTGTGTGTCTCTCTCTCTTTCTGCCTTGCGGGTAGGAGAGGGATGGAGAGGGGGGTGAGGCGCGGTGGCGCATTCCCGATGCTTCCAGCGGTGATTTACGGTCGCTGAATCGAAGCGGCTGCGGCTGCAAACAAGAAAATTACACGTGACGCGCCGCCGCCTCAGAATAGCACGCCGCCTCGTTGCCCCTCCATGCAAAGCGCTTGCGTTTCTCCGAATACTTTGTTATTTTTCCTCCCTGATCTGTAGTACGAGGAGGGAAAACATTGGAATCAGCTGAACAACACGATGTCGAATGTTCGGTCGTTCAATCCGCGTTTAATGTTCCTTTTACCTGCAACTTTGCACACACCCGAGATCACGATATTTGAATTCGTGGGGATACTTTACATGAAACCTCCCGTGAAATTTTCAAAACTTTGTGGGAAAAACTTTCAATTGTTTCTTTAGATGTTTTATTTAAATAGAAAAAATATGGTTTATAAATGTGGTGTAGTTCACTTTTTACAGGTTCGAAACCTCTGAAATTTGGAACATTGCAAAAGTTCAAATTAATTTCCGAACCTTTCCTCCACAATTTTTTATAAGTAATTTATTCTTTATCCCAATAAAAGTATGTAATTTATCCCTCAAATTTTAGATAATTGAATGATATCATGCACTGTTTTTTTTAAAAAAGGATGAATAGTCGTTGGTAATGACAGGCGAAAGAAGAAGAAAAGTTTCGTTGTGACGCTCATTCCTTCTACATTGCTCTGGCGAGGGCGTTTCTACTGCCCAATGACACCCTTTGCAATACCATTGAAACATACGAGAGAGTAGTCTCCTATACTTATTGTCTGACTAGATATCGCTGACCCAACTCACCAGTTTTACCAAACTCTCAGTCCCTATACGACTCAGTTATTCAAACTTCCCTTACTGATGTCAAAATTACGTATTAATGTCCTTAAAAGTCAATATCGCACCGTCCTTTTTACGTTGGAAAACTGAATTGAAATCAATTAGTAGAAAAAATGGGTATAAGCCTTGGTACATTAAAATGTCTATATCTGTATATTCATAATTAAACTTTTCTACCATGTCGGAAAATGTTATCAACGATAAACGTTCCGAAAACTGCAAGTTCAGAGATGCAGGTACAAAAACGCTTTTAGACTTCCTACTAATTAACTGTCCAAATGTACGTAAGGTTTGAGTAGGAGCTACAGTCAAAATCGCTCTCGCGAAGAGGATGAGAACAACAGCGCAGGCATGGAGCGTTCACGCCAGTAAAACGCACGGCCGCAAGCGACGCTCTCCGGCGAAGTCGGCACCAAATGTCCAGAAGAAGGCAACTACAAATACTATAGCGATCTAGCGGCTGTTGCTCTCTTGAACGCAAAACTTGGAGTAGCAAGCGCCTGCATGAAGGATGAAGGCCAATGCTGGAGGGAATAGGGGAGCGCGGCTGAGCGGAAGGGGGAGACAGGGGTGGGAGGGATGGGATGGGGAAGGGTAGAGTGAAGAAGGGTACCGTGGAGTGTACTGGAGCCTGGAGAACTGGAACGACGTTCACCAGTCAGGGCCAAGAGAGGGCACTAGGGTTGTGCACTAAGGGGGTGTGGCGGGGCCAATCGGGTTCGATGTGTGGAGAGACGGAGTGAGGCTGGACGAGACGAGGTGGAAAGGAGTGGAGCAGAACAGGAAGGGGAAGGGTGGTGGACTGCCCCGGCATTCGGCTGCTGTTGATCGCGTAAACCACGGAAATATACCCATCAGAGAAGCCGGCTTTCAGAATTCTTCTTCAGACAATGGCTGAACTCGACCTAGCTCTTTAGCAAGTGTCGAAAATTCGTTACCGTCGGGACTGGAACCCTAGGACCTCTGATAAGAGTCGATGCTGAGACATCGGCAATGTTAAGATAAGCTCATTGCAATGGGATTAAGTAAAGTAAGCAATGTAGTTTAGCAATGGCATTAAGCTAAGCTCAGCTGATGGGCAGTCTAGATGCTGGGAGGGGGGACTTGCGGGCAGGGCGAGGTGGTGTGGGGATTGTGTGCGAATTGAGAAGGAGACGAATAGATTGATGGATTGTTAGTGATTCCGTCATTTACCGAGGTCATTTGTCCCGTTTTCATCGAGAGATGCCGGTGAACTTCCCCCGCTAGACCTACCGCCGACTAGCGGGATATTCCCAAACCGGATATCTCCACCAGCGAGACACCGCCCCAGCCGGGACAATCTCTAAGCTCCCGACCGGTCTCCCGGCATGTGTGGTAGTGTGGTGCATGTTAGTATAAGTGTGTGTGTAAGTGGTGAGGGTAGGACAAGGAAGAGGAAGGAATGATCGCGCGATCCGTGGCCCATTTTTTAGGGTACTGCTCCAGCATTCGCCTTGTGTTGATCGAAGAAACCACAGAAAACTACCGATCAGAGCAGCTGGCCGCTAGAACAATCCTCAGGCAACGACTGAATTCGACCTAGCTGAAAAGCTAGTGTCAAGAAATCCTGACAGGTCGGGACCTCGAAAATCCGGCCTGTCGGGACGCGAACCTAGGACTTCCCGGTCAGAGTGACATCAAATGATGCACTGAGCCACCGCTCCCGGTGCGATGAACTGGGGGAACGCAGGTTGGCTACCGCGGGGCGCGCTCTGCCGGGCGGGCCGGCAGCGGTCGCGTGTTCTCCTGCCTCAGCCAGCGCCCACCTAAGGGAGCTGACCCTACTCGACCGACCGCGCCAGCGCACTCGGCCGCGCACCGAAAAATCGCACGCCCGCGCCGCCCCGCGCCGCGCCCATCTGAAAACTATAAATATTCATACGCAACGCCATCATTTATATGCATAGAAATTCGAATTAGGAATACAACGCGCCATGATTCTTAACGAGCGCGGCCAAATTAACGCGGGTTTACAGGGAATTTAAATGGCATCGCGCTCGCCATCTCCAGAAGAGAAAAAAATTCAGTCCGCTAACACCTGGATTTCCATTTGCGAGCTGTCTGCACCCGATGTGCCGGAGATAAAAGTTCTTCTAGATTTTGAGGGTTTGAATGCGCCTTTGCTACTGCTCTTTTCATTCATTGACGCATATCGTAATCTGTTCTGGGCTGAGTTTGGTTAAAATGATTTATTGGAAGAGCTCTCGATTCAATTCTTTTGACGTGCGTTGATCAGGAACGTAAGGGACTGATATCTTTATGTCGATGGAATGTAACACTAATGGTTATGTACGTTTTTATTGAAGGTAAGAGAAATTCTAAATACTTCATTATGTTTTTTTGTGTATCTGCCAATGAAAAGAGTCCGCTTGCTTTCACCAGCCGAATATTTTGTTAAAATTTTCAAATACTTCCCACTTGGCAACCAAACCCGATTAATTTACACCACAACTTATCAAATCTTATAGTCCTACGTTTTCTCAAGATACACAAACCATCTCAGCATTATCAGAGCGTTACTATTGCCTTTCAGCTACTCTGAGTTTTCTAGATTTCTACTATCAATCACTGGCGACTGGCGGAGATGTACCCTACCAAACAGACCGCGGACCACGTGTGATCTTTCCTTTCCTTTGCATGTCCTGTCCTTCGCCCCCTCCCCCCACACTCACTGACACATACTGTACATACTTGAATATATACATACCCTTCACCACTACACATATTGAGACACCAGTTGGGAGCTCCAAGCTTCTTCGGGCGGGGCGGTTTCCCGCTGGTGGAGATACATGGTGGAAGAAACGCCGCCAGCCTATATGCAGGTCGGCGCCAGATCTCAATTCCCAGCGGAGGAGTAAGACTACCGCCTCCCGGAAGGCATAAAACTTACTGAACTATTGACAACCGCTGTTGGGGCACCCTGAAAACATTGTCGAACCAACCGAAAGGCACAGCGCAAAACATGCGTTTAAATGTCCAGAATAGCTCATCTAAAATACTAGGAACTGAAATGACGACATAGTCATTTGAATAATTGATTAGTGATTCCGGGCGCATTCTGCGAAAATGAGACAACTGTGTTAAGTCTGTCCCGCGAGAAGAGTGACGTGGCGGTATGTGCGGAGAACATCTCCCGTGCGCGGTCCGTGGACCTCATTGTGAATGAGCCCTGGCCCAGTGCAGCTATGCCATGCCTCATCACTGGCGCCCGCCACCCTGTGGCTAGTGATGGCAAATTTTACCAAAACATCCATATATCGATGTTTTGATACATCGCTAAAGGGTTTTGGATGTCGATGTAAACATCGATAAACATGTAAACATCGACGAGAAAACATCGATGTTTAAAACATCCATGTTTTAATTATAGATTAATAAACATGCTATTTTCTTATACATTTTTAATTACAGTACGTAAAAGAAATATAACTCATTGTTTGGTTAACAGCATGTTAGAAGTATGTAAAAATTATTATCGAATGTAAAGAATAAAATTAACAATAAATAACATTGTTTTGCTATGGATTTTGTGTTGCACTGTCGATTCAGGCAATGACACGCCTGGTGATAACATACATTCATAACAGGAACAGCTCCTAAACGTCCTCAGGTGGCACAGGCGAAATGTGCAGCGTGATAAAGAGGATGACGCTAAACAGCGATATTGCTGTGGATTGCTGCTACTCTACTACGCGCTTAAACTCCTTAATTAAAAAAATCAAAAATCAGAATTAAAAAACATCGATGTTTTTGCAACAAAATATCGATGTAAAAAAATAACGAAAGCATAATATCAATGATAATAAATCGATGTTTCTGGTGGACAACATCAATATTTTAAAAACATCGATTTTTTGCCATCCATCCCCGTCGCCCCTTCACTCATTCACCCTGGGCAGGGCTCACAGCAGCCTCTTTAGAACATGGCGCAGCCGCCACCACCCACACTCGCCCCTTGGCTTCCGCTCTCGCACCTCGGCCCTCGCTTCACATCTCCTTCCGCTTCGCTCTCATCTCCGTGTTCTCCCCACACTTTCGTTGCGCCCCTCAACCTCACCTTTAGTCACACTACCATTCCTTTGCCATTTCCGACCACCACCGTCTCCATATCCACTTCAGCCTCCGTGTCTTCGCAGTTTTACACGCACCTGCACCTCGCTCCGCCTTTGCCCCAAACTAGTCCTTTTACTACCGTTTCCCCTTTATGATGATCACCTACGTCTTCGTCTCATACACCCTCGCCTCAATGTTTCTGCCATTCCTCCTTCTCTCCAAGTGTTTTCCACCTCACCGTCTCAACCTCGTCCTTCCGTGCGTTCCCTCCCCCCCATCACGCCCACACACCACCCATCTTCTGCCCACCTCTAACCAGCCCGCATCTCCGTGGTGTCTTCTTCGCCTCAACCTCCGACACCGGCACTTCATCACAGTCTTTCCCACCTCCCCGCCACTACCTCCACGACAGCCCCTGGTTCCGGTAGGGATGGCGGCGCCGCCGGCGCGGCGGTCGTCGCAATTACACGGTCAACACTCGTCTCCCCCCCCCCCCAGCACCCGCCTCGGCAGACGCCCAGGCGCCGTCGCCGAATCCTGGAAGGCCCGGGCCTCCGCGGGCGCCCGGTAATGTATGTGCATTTTAGAGCCCCCACCCAGCGCGGCGCCGCGGGGCGGGGCGAGGAAGGGCCGGGAGAGGAGGGGAGGGGAGGGGCGGCTGTTTGTCCTGGCCGCGCCGCCAAGTCCCTCCACAATTAGCTGGGCCCTGCTGGACGTCGGCGTATTCGCAATGACGGCAATTCTCGTTAATAACGCTGCCCGCTGCGGTAATTAACAATAACGTGCCAGGGAGCGCACACCCCGCTTCCGGTGGTGAAAGGAGACGGCGAAGACCGGGAGGGAGACGGGCGACGGCGGTCGTGAGAATGCTTGCCTCACTCCAAATGAAGAGGTGACGTCGTGAAGAGGAGCAGGTACTCACTACTAGGAGAAGTTTCATTCAGGACAGCGGTTGAAAGATGAAAAGACACAACTGCAGAAAAATACGTTTTCGGATGAAAATTATTGTCGTAAACTGAGTGAATATAATTGAATCAAAGAAATAAGTAAGACAACAAAAAAATAAAGGATTGGGAAGTACGAGAGACGAAGACAAAGATTGACACGATATCCTGTATGACTTTTGAATTGAATAGTTAATATTTTTGACAGTTATTATTGATGATACATTTAATGCATCGTAAAAGGTTAACTAAAGTATTTTTTTTATTTGAATACACAATTAAAGACAAGAACAACTAATGACAGTCATAACCTGCCTTGATCTTTTTCTTCAGTGATGGTGGAGGTTACTTGTGGTTCTTTTAGGCTCTTATGGAGTTTTTAGATGAAGCAATTTTGGAAGTTACTCCAGAAATAAACAAACACATACGTTTCCTCGTTGTTTTGACCCTTGAATCTTCACTTGGTGCGTCTCTGCTCTGCCGTCAGATATCACAAACACAACTCTCGGCCGCATCGGCGGCGCCAGGATTGAGGTTCCTTGAGGAGGATGTCCACCTTCTCTACTGCACGCGCCACTCGGAAATAATGGCAAAAATCAGCGATGTTTTTAAGAGTAACTTCCTCTGTATTTATTTGCACAAACAGTTTCGAAATGCTTGTGAATTTAGGTATAAAGGGCTAATCGGAGGGAGATATGCTTGAGTGATGGATACGTATTCACAGTAAGATAATGAGAACAGGAAACTAATGGTGCTTCAACAGCACGTACTGTGCCAGTATACCAGACAATCGCTCTGCTACACTTGGGCAGACGCTTAAAAATCTATTTCTTTCATTATTTCCAACAAGCAATAGTAACAAATTCAGAGTTGAACGAAAATGAGAATTCTATTCTTTGTTGCCCTTGTTTTATCCCCTAGGAGAAATTTTAACGAAAAATTGTAAAAGTTTTTAAAAAATATGTTTTTTATAAATTGCATTAATTTTAAATTGAAGTTATAAGAAAGCTACTGGTTCTTTTCTAAAAATTGTGTGTATGATGTTTTTTAAGATCTAGTTTTTAAACGGATTTTTGATTTAAAAATATCAATTTTCAATGTAATTTTGAAATGTTAACATTATGCAATTTTCGAAAATACATAGAAATTCAGCGAGAATGGGTACAGGAACTTGAGGAAAAAATTTGCCCTTGTAAGCGAATGAAAATTTAAAGAAAATATTTTTAAAGTTGCCTAATTTTTCCGCAAAACTACGTTAAACCACTCATAATTTCGAAATATTGTACATGATAATATTTCAAGATTCGCCTTTTAAAGAACAGATTCCAAATAAAAGAAATGTTCTGTCTTTAATATTGTGGTTGTAGGAAGACGCTCCCCCCAAAAAGTTTTTACAGTGGAAAATCAGAGGATTTCACTAGTAGCCGAGACCTGCACCTATTCTTTTGCCCTTTTACGCTATCCAAAGACATAGTTTAATCAAAAAATTAAGAGAAAATATTTGAGAAACTTTTTAAAATGTTTTTCAGATTTCAAGTTAAGATGAACAAAGTGTCCGCCTGAAACTTTAAAAGTGTTCGAGTTCGTTCAGATCGATCGAGGTATATCAATATTGGAGAAAATTAGCTGAACTGTTTTAGGGCTAGCATTGTAAAGAGTAGAACAGGCAGGACAGAAGAGTGCAGAACAAGGTAGGGACAGATAAAACAGGGTGGGGAGGGCGGAGCAGACCGAAGCAGGGTGGGGAAGGTCAGGTATAGCAGAACAGGGCTGGACACGACAGGGACAGGACAGGACGGAGTGGGGTGGGCGGAAGACTCAGGGCATGGCCGAACAGGACAGGACAGAGCGGAGTGTGGCGGGGCGAGGCGGATCAGGGCATGGCATGGCAGAACAGGACAGGACGCTCTGGAGCAGGCGGGCGGCATGCCGCTCTGTTGCGCGGCCTTTACCCTGACGGCAGTATATGGCCGCGCCGCGCCGGGCCGGGGGCGGGGCTTCGTTGCCCCCAGGCGCGGGCTTGCCGCCCTGTGGCGCGGCCCTACCTGACGGGCCACAGGCGGAGGGCCGGGCGGGGTGGGGCAGCGGCTTCGCGCAGGTTCTGCGGCGCGGCCCTACCCTCCTGACGGCAGGCGGCCGCGCCGGGGCGGGCGGGGCGGGGCGGGACGGGACGGACGGGACGGGACGGGGCGGGGCGGGCGGGCGGGGCGGGGCGGGGCGGGCGGCGGGCGAGGCTTGCCGTTCTGTTGCGCGGCCTTACCCTCCCGACGGCAGGCGTGGGCCGCGCCGGGCCGGGCCGGGGCGGGGCTTCTTGCCGTTCTGTGGCGCGGGGCTTGCTGTTCTGTGGCGCGGCCCTACCCTCCTGACGGGCTGGCTGCGGGGCGGGGAGGCTGGGCGGGGGCGGGGCAGGGCGGGGCTCGCTGCCCTGTGGCGCGGCCCTACTCCTCCTGACGGCAGGCGTGGCTGCGCCGGGCGGGGCGGGGCGGGGCGTGGACGGCGGACGGGACGGACGGGCGGGCGGCGGGGCGGGGCGGGGCGGGCGGGGCGAGGCTTGTTGCCCTGTTGCGCGGCCCATCCTCCTGACGCAGGCGTGGCCGCGCCGGGCCGGCCGGGGCGGGCTTGCCGTTCTGTGGCGCGGGCTGCTGTTCTGTGGCGCGGCCCCACCCTCCTGACGGGCTATTGCGGGGGCGGGGGAGGGGCCGGGCGGGGTGGGGCAGGGCGGGCTTGTTGCCTCTGGTGGCGCCCTACTCCTCCTGACGGCGTGGCCGCGCCGGGGCGGGGCGGGGCGGGCGGCGGGACGGGACGGGACGGACGGGGCGGGGCGGGGCGGGGCGGGGCGGGGCGGGGCGGGGCGAGGTTTGCCGTTCTGTTGCGCGGCCTTTACTCCTCCCGGACGGCAGGCGTGGCCGCGCCGGGCCGGGCCGGGGCGGCTTGCCGTTCCAGGCGCGGGGCTTGCCGGGTTCGTGGCGCGGCCCTACCTCCTGACGGGCTACTGCGGGGCGGGAGTGGGCTGGGCGGGGTGGGGCAGGGCGGGGCTTGCCGTCTGTGGCGCGGCCCTACTCCTCCTCCTGACGGCAGGCGTGGCCGCGCCGGGGCGGGGCGGCGGGGCGTGGGACGGGACGGGACGGGACGGACGGACGGACGGACGTGCGGGGAGCGGGGCGGCGTGACGGACGCGACGCGACGGACGCGACGCGACGGGACGGACGGGACGGACGGACGGGACGGGACGGACGGGACGGACGGGGACGGACGGACGGACGGACGGGACGGACGGACGGGACGGACGGACGGACGGACGGACGGGACGGACGGGACGGGACGGGACGGACGGACGGACGGGGACGGGACGGGACGGGACGGACGGACGGACGGACGGGACGGACGGACGGACGGACGGACGGGACGGGACGGGACGGGACGGACGGACGGGACGGGACGGGACGGACGGGACGGACGGGGTCGGGGACGGACGGGACGGACGGACGGACGGACGGACGGACGGACGGGACGGACGGACGGACGGGACGGACGGGACGGGACGGACGGGACGGACGGGACGGACGGACGGACGGGACGGACGGACGGGACGGGCGGGGGTGGGGCAGGGCGCGGCTTGCCGTTCTGTGGCGCGGCCCTACTCCTCCTGACGGCAGGCGTGGCCGCGCCGGGGCGGGGCGGGGCGGGCGGACGGACGGACGGACGGGACGGGGGCGGGGCGTGGGGCGGGGCGGGGCGGGGCGGGGGCGGGGCGGGGCGAGGCTTCGTCAGTTCTGTTGCGGGGCGGCCTGGCCTCCGACGGCAGGCGTGGCCGCGCCGCCGGGGCGGCGGGGCTTGCCGTTCTGTGGCGCGGGCTTGCCGTTCTGTGGCGCGGCCCTACTCCTCCTGACGGCCATTGCGGCGGGAGGTGCTGGGGCGGGGTGGGGCAGGGCGGGGCTTGTTCTGGTGGCGCGGCCCTACCCTCCCGACGGCAGGCGCGGCCGCGCCGGGCCGGGAAGGGGCGGGGTGGGACGGGGCGGGGCGAGGCTTGCCAGTTCGTGGCGCGGCCCTCACTCTTCCTGACGGCAGGCGGCTGCGCCGGGCCGGGCCGGATGGGGCGGGGCGGGCGTTTCCGGAGGCCGCGTGGCTGGTCCGTGCGCATCGATTCCGCCTGCCGGGGCGGCGGAGGAACGGGTCCACGCGCGGAGTGCATGCCCCGCAGGGGACGCAGGTTGCGCTCTAGGGGGAGGCCTCGCAGAGGAAGGTCAGCCGCGAGGAAGACGGATGAACACCCGCAGAAATTCGCAGTCCCGTGATGAAGCAATTGCGTCTTTTGGGAGGACGTGGAGTTGGCGCACGGAAAGGGAATGGTGATAGAATCATTAAACTAGATTTTAAAAGTAACATTTGGTGTGAGAAATAAAATTATAATATCGACGTTTAAGAAAAATCCAAACACGCATTTTATAGGTGACGAAATTACTTCTTCCACATCAATTAACTGTATCAAATATTTCTATTTGCGTTTCTCATTGCCTCAAGGACTATTTTAATAAAGCTTCTGGCTTATATATCAGAATAAATGTCAAGTGATGAAGTAAACTAATAGTTCCTAAAAATTGAGATTTGAGATATTGTTTCTAATGCATATTTTTTTATATTACATAGATTTTTCATGTATTGAAATATATATATATATATATATATATATATATATATATATATATATATATATATATATATATATATTCTGAAACCTGTTTCAGTATATGTTGGTTTGTTCTCATTCTGGCAGAACTCGAAGCTTCATGATCGAGTTCTGGCGAACGCGGTGGCAAGTTTTTCAACACAGGCTGCTGTCATCAGCAGTTTCTGTAGTTTCCTCTTGATTAATTCCAGGGTGATACGGGAGAAGCATCCCCTCATAATACACACTGCTCTCCTTCGTCTTACAGTCCCCATTTCTGCCCTTAAAGGCAGAGAGGGGGCTACCCATATTCTCATAACGATCGGCAGTAATACAGAAAATTAACAATTGTCGAAGATCCGGGATACAGATGACATGTTGCGCGTTGTTTTTTGGGTTGGCAAGCAAAGTAGTAAAAACCAGTAACGATATAGATTTAGAATGCACTACGTGCAGCAACGTAAAATACGAAATAGTGCGTCATGCCATCAAGTTTTAAATGTAAAGAGTACGAGTTTTAAATCCCCATGAACGGATTAGGCAGTACTTTTTACGGTTTTCAATTGAAGGATTTTCATGAACAATAAAAATTTTATTTTTATTATTATACACACTTGTACTTCCCGCCAAAATTCCTCCGCATAGATGCCCAGCATGTACGGCAAAGCAAAGGCCGGGAGGGCGAGTAGGCGGCTGGCGGTGCAGAGGGCCGGGTAGGGGCGGGGAGGGATCGAAGGGGGGGAGGGAGGGGAGGGGAGCCGAGACGCGCCCAGCGGCGGAGAGGCGCTGTGCGTCTGACAGGGCTGATGAAAAACCCACCGAGCGACGGCCGGTCATTCATATGCAGGGAGCAGCGCGGCGCGGGGCAGAGGGGGAAGGCGGAGGGGAGGGGAGGGGAGGCGGCGCCGCCAAGAAGTGGACGTTGTCACGGCGTGTCCAGCGCCCACACCCACCACACCCCCGTCGCACAGTGGAGCAAAAGCGCGCCAACGGCGGCCATGGCAGCTTTCCAGAAACGAGTAAGCCCATAACAATTTTTAAAAAATTTGGTTTTTAAATATTGTAATTTCCTTTGATTTTTAAGGCAGACATTCACATTATAACAAATGTTATTAATGATTCTTTTACATGTAAAAATGTTTATGTACATGTATAAGAAAATGTATTAATGATTTTTTACATGTAAAAAATGTACAAGTACATGTGTAACAAATTTTATTTTTCATGTATAAAAATCATTAATAAAAATTGTTGTAATGTGAATGTCTATCTTCAAAATGAAAGGATATTACAAGATTTTTAAAAAATATTAAAAAAGGCAGTCTTTAATTACTTTCAAGAAATTTAACGTACGTAATTAAAAAATAGTACGTATACATTGATAACTTCTATTTATTCAACGTTGATCCTTTCTTTTCGGTTCGCCGGAGTGGCCAACGCGACGGTCATCTTCCGGTTCTTAAGGTAACGTTCCTTGGTTGGGGTTCCGGCGGTACTAGAGTGCAACTGAGTCAACCTACTCGGAGTACGCTTCCCCTTCTCAAACCTCATAGAGCGGTAGACTTCGACATCGTCTCTTCTCAAAATTCCAATTTGTAATTGTTCTGTCAGCATCAGCCCTTGAATGATGATGCCGAAATGTTGCTTTCCGGTTTCCGCACACTAAATGAGTACACTACGGTCTACCATGTGGCATAGGATCATTACAGAAAATCTCGTAGCTTGTTTATCGATTCGATTCCGTCTCCGCTAAGAGCTTACAAAAGCACGGTGACAACCCCTTTGTCCATTTCGGTTCTTCTACTTCTTTACAGGCTAAGCGAGCGTGTTGCATTAGTAGCGCCGACCAAACGTTACCCTAGACCCATTCTGAAAGTTACCAGGTAAGTCCTAGCGATTAGAAGAGGAACAACGTTTAGATATGATTCATGAGAGGCTAAGAATGTCTTCTACGCCACAAATAGAAATTGAAATATCCTTGCTTTACGCGATATTTGAGCATACAACCTGGTGCACACGTTCATCAGCGTTTTCAGGCTGAGAGATATAAAATTATTAAATATAAAAATATCTGTCTTCCATCTGCCTAACAAATTACACTCATTGTCACCCCTTAGTCATCTGGCCTCAAATAAGGCCGTCATGGTTTAATTTTTGGTCGGAGTGTTTAGTGTTTTAAATGATTTTAAGAATAAAGTAATTACGCCAATAAATACCATGGTTTTATGGAACTCTTTATAAATTTTCATCACCTGTACCTCCTTCAGAATACACTGTCTCTTCCTTTTTAAATCACAATTTCAAGGGCAAAAAACTTTAATCCAGTTGCAAACTGTACATTCTATCAGTCAATTTACATCTTCAATTGGGCATAATATTCAGGAAGGTGTGCACTTTGTGGCCACACGCTCTAGCTATTTATTTTACATTTTGGTAAAGTGACCACAATTTAAAGAAAATTGAGTCAAGTACTAATTACCGTACCATTTTTCACCAAAAGTTATGAAACCGAGCCGGTTTTTAGTCAACGAAATGCATAAAATGTATCATTAACAAAGAGCAGGTTAGCAATCTACAACTAATTGAACCTTTGAAAAACAAAATAGTTTTGAATTATAATAAAATGTAACAAGACGACGAGATTTTCATCGTCGCGATGTATTCGCTTAGTTTGTTTCTTAATGTTACATACATAGGTAATATTTGGCCTATGAAAATACATACATAGGTAATTTTTGCCTAGAGAAAAAATCAAAGATATTAATAAAGTAATACAAATTAATGTAAGTAAAATTTGTTACAATTTTAACATGAATGTAAATGAAATAATTTATTTTATTTCAGTTATATTCTTTAACTGCCGACGTGTATGGACGAGGTGGCTAAGAGCGTGTACCGACTCAGCGCTTCGGGCCGAAGGTCGCGGATTTGAATTCCACCTTGGATAGTTTTTTTCGGTCTCTTGTTATCTCATGAATGTGTTGTTGCGAGGGTCCTCGCGGTCTGCTGACCCCAGATCAGAGGAGACCGCCAGTGTATTGGCGACTAGTGAATGGTCGAATAATGCGTCTTGTTAGGGCGCACAGGCTGTGGCCGGATAAAAGACCCAGGAAACAAGTATTGTTTAACTAAAAACTCTCTTCTAGATAAAAAAGAATTAAAATATTAAAATACCATTTTACTTTCTCGCTACGGAGCAGAGAGAAAGTTATATAATGCTAAACGGCGAATTTTTGGCAGAAAAACGTTTATTACCGGGCCCTGGTAACGAAAAAGGGGATAAATAAAGTTGCTAAGTTTAGAAAAAAATCAGTTAATACGTGATGTAATCAGAATCTACATTTGGTTCTTGATGCCGAAAATTCGAATGACGACGAAGCGCTATGAACATCCGTCTATGAACAACGCAATGGCTAAACCGTTCAGCCGATTTTCTCCAAAAGAGATCTCCAGTCGATCTGGCTAATGCCGCGACCCCTGGAATTTGAAACCGATATTTTAATTTTAGCAGGTACTTTACATGATGCCCCTGCGACATTTTCCATATTTTCAGAAAAATGGCTCCAATGTTTTTAGTTGTTGTTGTTGTAGTTGGATAGAGCGCAAAAGGTTTAAGAGAATGGTGCAGGTCTCGTGTTCGTTAAAAACTGATTTTTCGTAAATTTCGAAAGATCAATTTTTTTCGGAGTCTTCCTAAAACTAAATTATTAAAGATAGAGATTTCCCCCTTGGTGAAATCTATTCGTTAAAGATAGATTTTGAAAAAAGGTCACAATTTGAGTACTTTTCGCGTATTTTTGCATGAAAATACGTGATGTTTTAGCACCATCAGTTTTCCTTCCTGCTTTCTTTAGCCTATATACCGGGAGCGGTGGCTCAGTGCATCAACTAATGCCACTGCAGTGGTCTGACCGGCAGGTTCTAGGTTCGAGTCCCGACGGCGACAGAATTTTCGACCCTAGCTTGTCAGCTAGGTCGGAGTCAGTCGCTGTCTGAAGGAGAATTCTAGCGGGCGGCTGCTCTGATCCGTAGTTTTCCGTGGTTTCTCTGATCAACACTTCGGGAATGCCAGAGCAGTACCCTAACAAACGGGCCACGATCCGCGCACAGTCTTTCTTACCTCTTCCTTGCCCTCTCCTCATCACTTACACACACACTTACACTAACATGCACTACACTACCACACATGGCGGGAGACCGGTTGGAGACTTAGAACTTAAAAACAGGTGGAAGATACCTGGTTGGGGAACGCCGCTAATCGACGGTAGGTCGGTGCCGGATCTCACCATCTAGTGGGGGAAGATCACAACCACCTCCAGATGAAAAAATGCATTACACTTACGGGAATAAATGACCTTAGTAGTTGACGCGATTGGAATCACAAACAATCAATCAATCAATCAATTATCCGACATTCGTGAGCACGCGCCTCGCGGTGTTCTGGAAGCACTGTCCCCTGGCCTAGAACTCCTGGGTCGCGCGTCGTTTTGCGTAAGCGCGCCAGAGGGGTGCCGTTCATTCGCGCAACATGCGCCATACACAACAACTCACACATCTCTACGCACGTCCGGCCACGCAACACGAGCAGTGAATTATCGCACAGGCATTTATACACTGTTTGTCCCCCAGGAGGGAAACCCGATGGTGAAGGGTGTCGTGGTTTCTGGTGGAGTGTCGTAGACGACTACCCGAACCCCGAGTCTCGCGGCGTCGCTCACGCCGTTAACCTGAAGAGGCAGGTAGTGGGAAGGCGATGCTAAGCTCCTGGTAGTCCGGTTCGCACAGCTACTCATCAGTTGGGCCTATGGCGAATCGACCTTTGGGCAGGATTGGGTGAAGGATGCTTTTCGGAGTGTTTCGGATCCCACATACAAACGTCCGGTGGGACAACTGATACCACCTTTCAGGTTGCCCAGGTTCCGGTGGTACCCACGTCGATAGCCTAAATGTGTACGCAGTGGGGAGACGGGATGGGGGCTCCGAGCCGCCAGGACCTTAGTTCGGGTTGGGATCTCGGCTTTGTCGTTGCAGTGGCTCGATTCTCTGGGCAAGGATGAAGGAACTTGTTCCCGGCGCATGTGAGTAGCGTATTGTTTTGACTCTGGCACTAGCCTGGATAGCTATGATATCTGAGCTAGCAGGGCGGCCCTTGCCCAGGCATTATATCAGGAGGTTGCCATGACAGTAAACTGGTTTCCGGCTCTATCCGGACATCAGCTCGTCGGCGTGCGTGCGCGTTGGAGGGGGTTGCAGATAGAAGGTGAAAAACCATAGGAGCCCACCCTGGGGACTTGCTCCCTTGATGAAGCAAGGTTCATGTGGAATTGTAGACCATATGGGGTTCACTACTATACGTTATTTGCATTCCTCGACGCTGAAACTACAATACATCTCAAAAGCAAAAACGCACTACTGCGTTCCACTATCTTTGGATTGGACGTGAACATTGCTCACATAAGTGTGTGAAGTGGTATTCATCTGCTCGAGAGCGAAGAATACGAGTTGCAAAGCCAAGAACTTGCAAAAACATTTCACAGATATAGAAATGTGTTAGTGTAAAGAGATGGAGGATCTCATTGACTCTTGCATTGCTTCCTCACCTGCATCAGCATTAGCTATCGCTACTTTCCAAGCACAGAGTACTAAAAGGAGAAAAAGTTAATATATTTTATAATTACAAATTACTGCAGTAATAACTCGTAAGCAATCCTTTTAACGAGCTTGTGTTCAGACTTAGCTCTTAACAGTTATTATTTGAAGTATTATTATAATATTCCTTTAAAGTCAAATCAACCAGCTAATATTTTGCTACTTATATAGCTAATTCAAGACAAGAGAAATTATAATATAAGCTACTACCTCTGCAAGCATTCCCTCCAGAATATACTCTTGTTGTTACACTGTAATATGCCATGCTCTGACCTCCAATCACTTTCTTTGAAGTATGACTGTGCTCAAAGAACCCACGAAAACAAATGCTAAATTGCACGGACAGCTGTTAGAAAACCTACGTTAGAAAACTTGAAAACGTTGGCGGAAGTTTTATGAAACGTTGAGGAAGACAATAAAGAAATGTAAATATCTCTGAATCTAAATATCTCCTACTGTCTCTGTAGAAAAGGCTTCTCTCTCTGTTTTCTGCCCAACAGTCTAGGTTAATAAAATTCCATCGAAGTGTTCAAAAATATTTTAGCTAATAAAACCTCACGATGTATGCTGAAAATATTAATGAAAAACATTTACTCTTTATCAAATTAAAATTAGTTTTAGATTGATGCAAATATATAACTTATTATATATCAAATAATTTTTAAACTTATTATGGGGATAAACCGCTTATTACAATGGATTACCATTCTTAAGCACATTGCACCGCGCAGCAACGCTTTCTTTGGAGCTCCCAAACCCTAATTTTTTTTCGCATCGTGCTGCTTATGAAACCCCTGGTGGCACTACATCGACCTCGTAGCTTCGAGCCGAGAAGAGCCTCGTTTGGGCCCACGTCGTAAAACTGCCCGCAGGCGCCCACCAGCCGTCCCCACCCACTACTCAAAAAGGACAATGTCACCCTCGCTAAACAAAGGTCGACAAAAGAAAAGCTCCCGGACATTAGTTGACAGTAGGCAGTATCCCCTGTGTTCTATTCCTCAAGTCAATTTGTTACGCCCTTAATCCGAACTAACCTCTTGTTCTACTGCGCAGAAATGAAGATAAACAATCAAAATCCAATGAGATGTTCTGAAATGTAGGTCAGGACGGGAGAGGGTTACAAAGTTAAAACAATAAATGTAAATGTCTAGAGTTCAGGTGGTGGTCGAGGAACCGCAAAATAGGAGCGGGAACTAAGAATGATAGGCGCAGATGCCAAGATATGAAAACAGATTAAGACTTCATACAGAAAGATTCTGGCTAGTAAAGAAAAACTCCGGAAGACATAGAGAGGGGTTAGAAAGATTCTGAGAGGCAAAGATTCAAGGAGGCATTGGCTTAAACCCACGGCGCTAACTATTGCAATAACAGACACTCACGTCTCACATTTTTACTGACATCTGTCACACACACGCTCCGGTGTCGTTAGATGGCCGGAAGCGTATATGAGGCCCTCGTGGTACGTGTAAGTCCAAAACACGTTATCGAATTTTTCCATCGACAACATATTCACCGTTCGTGTCTGGCCTCTACAGGCTAGTCTGGGGTTGGAAGAGGACATTTGCACAGGTGGACCTCGCCATTCATCATTGATTGATTGATTGTTAGTGATTCCGGCCACATCAACTACTGAGATCATTAGTCTGGTACGTGTAGTGCATGTTCTTCATCGGGAGGGGGCAGTGATCTTCCCCCACTGGATGGCGAGATTCGGCGCCGACCTACCGTCGACTAGCGGGGTTTTCCCCAACCAAGTATCTCCTATCATCGGAGCACTGCCACAGTTGGTACAAGTTCTAAGCCCCCGATCGATCTTCCGGCTTGAGTGGTAGTTTAGTGCATGTTAGTGTGTGTATGGAGGGGGTGAGGCTAGAACAAGGAAGAGGAAGGGAAGATTGCGTGCGGTCCCTGACCCGTTTATTATAGCACTGCTTGGACATTTGCCTGGAGTTGTTCGGAGAAACCACGGAAAACTACCAATCAGAGCAGCCGGCCTCTAGAATTTTTCTCCAGACAGCGACTGAATTCGACCTAGCTGAGAAGCTAGCGTCGAAAATCCTGCCACCGTCGGGACTCGAACCTAGAACCTCGCGGTCAGAGGCACTGCAGTGACATCAGTTGATGCACTCAGCAACCGCTCCCGGTGAAAGTTAGGAAATTGTCTCCGAGGCTTTGCCTAAATTCCCCCAAAATTAGAATATAATTTTCAAACTCAAGGGGCCGTGACATTAGCCAGATCGATTGGGGAATATCAATTTTGGAGAACGAATTTTTTGAATGGTTTAACCGCTAACGTTGTTTAAAGACAGACAGTCGTTTGGCCGTCATTCGATTTTTCGGCATTAAGAACCTAGAAAGCATGTATTCTAGATACTCTACGTGTTGGAAGATTTTTCCTAAATTTAGCAACTGGATCTATCTATTTTTTCATTACTAGGGCCCTGTAAAAAGAGTTTTTCTGCCGATTATTCGCCATTTTTTGTGCATCATTACATAACTTTCTCTCTACTCCCAGTGACATCAGATGATTCACCTCTCCCGGTTTCTCGTTCTGAATATATGCCGTTTCAACATATGGTCTCAATTCTATCACTAGTTAAAATTTATTAATTTTAATGGTTTGTGCCGTTCCTGTCGCATACTTGTTGCATTCTTTTTATTAATCCGAGAAGTACAGGGCGTGTGCATCGAGAGCATCCTCTGCGGCGGGGAGGCCTGGCGCTCGCTCCGAGGCCGGTTGATTGATTGATTGATTGATTGATTTTTTCGTGTTTCCGGGCACGTCAACTGCTTCGGTCATTAGTCCTGTAAGTGTAGAGCATGGTTTTTCTCGGGAGATGGCGGTGATTTTCCCTCGCTGGACGGCGAGATCCGGCACCGACCTACCGTCGGCTAGTGGAGTTTCCCCTAACCAGGACTCTCCCACCAGTAGGGCACCGCCCCAGCCGGAACAAGCTCAAAACTCCCGACCGGTCTCCCGGAATATGTGGTAGTGTAGTGTATGTTAGTGTAAGTGTGTGTGTAAGGGGAGAGGATAGGACAAGGAAGGGGAAGGACAGATCGCGCGCACTCCGTGGCCCGTTTGGTAGGGTACTGCTCGGGCATTCGCCTGGTGTTGATCAGAGAAACCACGGAAAACGATCGATCAGAGCAGCTAGAATTCTCCTCCAAACAGCGACTGAATTCGACCTAGCTGAAAAGCTAGTGTCTAAAATCCTGCCGCCGTGGGGAGTGGAACCTAGGCCCTCCCGGTCAGAGGCGCTGCAGTGGCATCAGTTGATGCACTGAGCCACCGCGCCGGGCTGGCGCCGGGTCTCGCTCTGGCGCACGTTGTTCGCGGGGCGCTGACGCGGCGCGCCCTTCTTTTGTCGCGAGGGCGCGCTGACGACGCTCGCGCCCGGCGACCCCGCCGCCCGCTCCGCGCCCCACCCCCGCGATCGCCCTCCTGCCTCCCATGCCAGGCGCACGCTCGGCCGCCTTCTAATGCAGCACGCGCTCACACACCGCTCATTGTTTGGATGATTATTTCGTGACTTCGCGCACAACGTCCAAGGTCATTAGTAGGGGGCGGATTTTAATGAAATTCCTTTTCTTCCTTTTCCCTTTAAAACAATTCATTTTAGTAAAGACATTAATTTTGTGTTATGACAAAAGCTAGTGACCCATTCTTTTATGGCATGTTTTTCGCGTTTTTCGTTGATTTATACTAATAAGTCACCTTTTTTGCATTTCCCATCTCTTTTAAAGCATTTTTTGCTGATTTAATCGATTTTAATATAATTTCAATGGTACTCGCTACAAATGATATTTACTAGATGCAGGAAATGTTCTCCACAGGATTACTCCGTAGCCTATTCGATTTCATCGCTCAGATATTGTAATTTCAGCAGTTGGATGTTCCAGTGACACCTATTAGCTCCATCGTCGGCTGATTTCGGAATAACTAAAGACCGAGGTTTCCTTGTAAAAATCGGTCCAAACTAAAAGTTTGCAAGCTGAATTCACTTGAACGAAAGGAAAAAGCCTCGATTACAACCGTAAAAAATCCAACAGCTTGAGTTGAGTCATCGAAAGTGGATTTGATCAACTTTCTAACGTCATTTTTCTTTGCTTTTAGGGTATATTAAAAACATTTTAAACATTTTAAAAACATTTAAATTTTATTGATCACTTTTGGCGATGTTTTAGATCGTCAAAATCCGCTCCTAGTCATTACTCATGTTTGTGTACTGCATGTTAAATCACAAAAGGTGGAGGTGTTCCTCTCGCACTAAAACGGGACATCCACCGTTGACTTACATGTCGGCTGGCTGAGTTTCCCCTTCAGGCATCCACCCAGCGGGCGTTGCTTCATCTCAGAAGAGTTCTAAGTTCTCGACATTTGTGGTAGTTTAGTGCGTGTAAGCTCATGCATGGGTGGATGAGAGGAGAAAAGACGAACGATGAGGAAAGAAAGATTGTGCGTGGTCCGTGACCCATTTCTTAAGGATCTGATCCGGCATTCATCCGGTTTCGATCGAAGAAACTAGGTAAAAATTCTCATTAGATGCACCTCTCAAAAGGAGTGCTAAGAAAGTTTTCTGGACAATTAAAAGAAAGTCAAGATGCTTATTTTACCTATCGTCCCCTTGCCAGAAAGTACCTGCCTAAAAGATCCAGGAAGTTTATGAGCAAGAAATCCATTAATCAGCACTGTTCAGTTACTCTTCGGTTTCCCTATTGCAGCAGCCATATTCCTCACGAACCACTAAATTGGTTTTGTCAATATTAATAGGGTATACAGATATCGTATGTAACCTTGCAAAGCAATAACTGGCAAATTTAACGATAAACTAAAGAGGGGTTCCGGCTTTTACTACCAGTGGGGAATGGTTTTGCGGAAGAAGCAAAGACACGGCGTGCATGAACCAAGTGTAAATGGAGAAGTCATGAGGTGACAATGTTGCTAGTGAAGAAGTTAAATTTGTAAAGTTACTGCCTTGTCATATATTTAATGCTGACAAAAGAAAGTTAAGTTTCATAATATACCCATCTAAAAAACTGGATTCGGTATCGAAAGGTCATATAGTAAAGAAAAAAGTGTAAACTTCCTTCTTGAAGCAATACATCTGGAGATTTAAAACTCCCACATTTGGTGACAAAGAAATCTGCCCATATCCAGGGTCATGAAAATGTTTATTCTAATGTGCTCAGTCTAGTACAAATCTCAAAAAGTTGCAAGGATGAATAGACACATATTTAATTTTTTTCCACACATTTGTGTCTTCATCAAAGAATTATTTGAGAGAATACATTTCAGTAAAACACGTGTTGTTCATAGACAATGAACTGCCACCCTCCACAGAATTGCGAGAGGATGACCCTTCTGTGAAATTTCGGTCCCCACATCACAGCATTGATTCATCCAATGGTCCGAAGAAGTCATTGAAGCTACAAAACAGGAGGGAAACTTTTATCTTGTCTCTTTTAGAACAACGAAAATGGGACCTGCCAGCTAACTTAATGGAACATTTATAAAGTTACAACAAACAGTGCAATTTTTTTGGCGGAAGAAGCTTGGAAAGAAATTTTGCCGACAACTCTTCAAAAAACTGTAACCTAGCATCCTCTTATCAGAAACAAGACAAAAATTAACGACTGCAAACGATGACACTGACTTCGTTCAAGATTTTCAACAGTTGGAGGGTTGTGCCGAAGGGAAGGAAAATGATATTTCCGAGTAGATGAATAGTGCCATTGCTGTTAAATGTTAAGTGAAGACGATATCTCAGAAGGATGCATTGCAAACCCGGTAACAGAGAATGGAAGTACAGAAAATGACTGCGGTGATACGAAAGAATCAGTTTGTCTATCACACGTTGAGCTGAATAGTGCTGAAGAAGTTAATGACGTACTTCGAGAAAGAAAACGATACACCATCTGCTGACATACTTAGTCCAAGCCGTCTACGAGATCGCACGCCAAATACTGTCCGTCTTCTTTAAATCAAAAAGGCATTATGGAATTTTTTCATTGTGTTTAAAAATATTATTCATGTTTGCTTTAAGTACCGTATGACATTTTATTTTATTTTATAGTTTTATGCACTAAACTTACGGGACTAATGACCTCAGTAGTTGACGCGTCCGGAATCACTAACAATCCAACATAAAAGTGAAGGAAAAGTTCTTTATAAGAAAAAAATTGTGAAATATTTATCATGAGAATTTTATAGCAAATAATATTTAATCCAGACTTCCGGTCATCCGGAAGGGATTCGAGTCCATCCATTTCGGATACGTCCGACTATTTTGTAAAAGCGTATCCCTATATGGTGGGTTTATAAAGCGAAGAACATAATACAGTAAAATCTGACTCGCGAAAGATACACTCTAAAAATAAAAATCGCACGGCTAGAATCCGAGGCCAGATAGTGCGAAGGAAAGCTACGAACTACGAAGGAAGCAAACGCACCGTGCGCCTAGACACATCACATTACGGCCCCAGGATGTGCTACGTAGCCCTATGCAGGGTCTTGCTATTTGGGTAAGCCGTGCAGTAACGCATTGGAGAGGCAGAGCAAGGCGAGTGGGGTGAAAGTCGTGCGCAGTGGGGGGGGGGAGGGTGGCAGTGGAGGGGAAAGGGGGGAGGCGAGGCCGCAGCACAGTGCCAAGTCGCTGCTCTCGGGCGCATTGAAATGTGCTGCCTGCCCGAGGGCCGGGTCGGAGGAGAAGCGCGGGAGTGTGGCGGCGGGGGCGGCGCGGAGCCGGGCGTGGTGTGGAGATGGGGCGGGGCGGGGCGGGGCGGGGCGGGGCGGGGTGAGGAGGAGGCGGGGTCGGAGTGGCGGATGGCGGGGGGAGGGGGAGGTGCGGTCGCCGCGAGAGCTCCCAACTTCTGCCGGCGCTGGATATTGCCTGGCGCGGCGCGGCGCGGCGTCGAGATATTGGCGCCTCTGCGGCGCGAGTCAACAGCGGAGACACCCTCTCCTCTCTTCTCCTCTCCTCTTCTCTCCTCCTCTGCAGGTGTCGGAGGTGTTTTCCGCTCCCCGCCCCCCATCCCGAACAAACTTCGCCGTTTCACGACAATGTCTCTTAGAACTGATATCAATGTACTACGAGCATTCAAATAATAACTGCCGAGCTCGAATTCCTTTGAATTCGGAAAATAGATTCATTACACGGAATGGATATTTTATACTAGCTTTTATTTCTATCAATATTATAAGTTAGAAGTCTATATGTAATAAATTATGAATAATAGTCAATCGGTTGAAATGATTACATATTATTATTACATTCTTAATATATTATTCATTAGACAATTTACATTATTATTGATATTTTATTACTTGAAAATAATAAAAGACTTGTCTTTCGAATTATTTTAACTGTGGCACACAATCACTTCCAATAACAATTCAGTACTTCTTGATCTATTATACCGTACCTAGAGTACGGAGTCATCTATACATACTATCGTCCTAAGCATACTATAATTTGAAGAGAAAATGACAAAGACACAAGTGTACCTTCGAAAATTTGACAAAAGGAATACTGTATAATAATGACTGGAACTATGAATAATTTGAGACTTTTCTTTCAATAATTTATGTTTCTAGTCATCAAAATCAAGAAATCATCGAAGTTTCCTTTTCCCAAAAGGAATTATATACGCGTCTCATGAGTATGAGCCTATTATAATTTCACGTTTGATGCACGCGAGAACATTTAATGAAGCAGAATCAAAAAACGAACCATTCAAATCCATAGCATACTTCTTGAAATACATTTCTTAGAAAGAAGCAAGTGATCGAACAAATAAACAAATGAACAGCAGGTCGTTGCGTCCATAAAGAAGGACCTCCATTCTTCGAGAGCAATTTGAATATTTCTTTGCTCGGGAACACGAAAGCTGTCTATCTTTTTCTTCCCCTCCGAGCACTTTGAAGACAGAAAGAAAATAACCTGGCCGGGAAAGAGCATCGGATCTTTTATCACTGCCGAAGCGGGCGCCCGGAAATACTTTTGATATCCGCCCATCAAAGCAGAAACAAGGCACCGACGGACGGCCTCAGACACACCCGAACAATAACGACGGGGAGGGGAAAGCGGCGACCCGACCGACGCGGCGGCCTAGCAGCGGCAAGGCAGCGGTCGCCCTACATTGTCCAGCGGTGAACACAAGACAGGGTTCCAAGGCAATGAAGTGAACTTTTAAAGAATCAACTGCAAGTCAGACGCTTGGAATGGAGAGCAGAAAGGTTAAGAGTAGGAGTAGGGGGTCGGTATCGGCCCTCATGGGTTCGATTGGGGCTGCACGTATGTAGCGGTGACTTTTAGGTATAATCAGTATCTCATTGATTACAAAAAATATTAATAAGTTGATAATTATTTGTTTTCTGATATTTATTATCTGTGTTTTATGTTTTAATCTAAAAATAAAGTACACGTTTGTTTTTCTTTCAGAATACTAATAGATCATTCACATATTGAATGAAAATCGAACAGTCGAGCAAATAAAATCTATGATTTTATTTCTTGGAACTTATTCATTTTTGTTAAATTGAAAATAATTGAAACAATATTTTTCCCAAATATTTTGTTCATATTCTCTATGTAATTATCTTTAAATATTTTATGCATCATTATTTGTATTAAGAATGTATTGTGTGCTGTACAAGAGGTCGATGAAGGGAAATAGTTATTTCAGGTGTCGATGAAAGCAAAAGGTTGGAAATCCACATGTTTGGGTAGCGCAATGATTCTATCTAATGTACTGTAGGCTGAATGGTGCAGCTGTGAAAGTCTGCTTTCTGTGACACCGACTATTGTCCCACTGGAAGTGCCTGTCGCTCATAGGGAATGTATTCAGTACCTGACAGCTGCAAACAATAATGGTGATCTGACGCGCGCTGTAAGATTTGGATGCACTGAGCTCATAAAGATAAGAGTAATCAAGTAATTGAGAATAACGTATTTTTTCAGAAGCATAAAGTTCAGAAGAAATCCGACCGGTATATTATTGAAAGTTATAAATAATTTTATAGTAGTCCATTGCTTTGAGAACGGTACCCAAGGAAATATAATCGTATCGTGACTCAATATTTCTGAACCTCAACTCCCCTTATCGGCATGGTCTTGCACATTGTCGTGGAGCATCAGAATAACTTTTGCTTTGATCTACGGACTAAGAATTATTTCCTGTAGTTCTTCCAAGGAAGTTTAATTGCTTCTTGGATATCAAAGTCCAGCGGATGTGCAAGAGAATATTCAGTGGTTTGTCGCACTCAGCATATCTATTTGAAAGCTACAGAGTATCCGAGAGATCCTGTCTGGTTCGCTTTAAGAGGGGAGTGCGTCCGCCTGGGCCCTCGAGTGTTCGTGCGCCGCGGCAGACTCCGATGCGGCGGCAGCGCGGAGACCGATTGGCGACGGGGGCCGGAGGAGCGATGGGGTGGGCGGGGTGGGGGAGGCAGCCAATGGCAGACGCTGGGCGGGGATAGCGTAGGCGGGGGCGGGGGCGGGGGCCTGCTGTGCGTGACAGACGGATGTAACGACTCCGTCACCGGAAACATAACTGTCGCATAAACGTCCGGGCGGAACCGAGCGGGAGCGCACGTGGCCCACACGTGCGATGGAATACGATGCGATGCGATGCGATGTGATGCGCTTGAATACGATGCGATGCGATGCGACAGATAGCGATGCAATGCGATGAGATAAGAGGACATTGGAGGTGATAGGGTTCGATACAGTAAAATGCGACGCTGTAGAATACGACGCGATGCGATAGGACGCATAATGATATGATGTGAAGCAGTAGAATGCAATACAATAGGTTGTGATGCGTGAGGATGAGAGGCAATGCCACAGCATAGAATGTGGGGCGAAGTTATGGGAAGGCAAAGGGAAATGACGCGATGGACAATGTGATGCGATCGAATGCAATGAGATAGGATGTGATGGGATAGCATATCATGAGATATTCTTGCCCTATACCGACACGTACATGCCCTGTGACTGCATGTACATGTAAAATCGAAATTAGATTAGTACACGTTAGTTGCCGATTCAGGATTTGGAAACCACTGATATCACATGTTTCCCCAAATTACGTATGGGTCATGCTAGCTTTTACACAGAACACCTATTTGTGTTTCAAAATACAGCAAATCATTACAACAAAATATAACATAGCAAATGTATTGCGCAGAGTGATTTTTACTTTTCCTCTGAATACTATAATAGTAGGAGGAAAACTATTGTAAACACCTCAACAATATGGTTTCAAATTTGTGGTCACAAAGACCGTGTTTACGGTTCTTTTGAACTGTAACTGTCCATATACGTCAAGATTATTAATGTCTATTATTGTTCTTCATTAGATCAAGATGGTTGCAGGAACACGCAAAGTTTGTACCCGATAATCGGGATATCAGTTTGGATGGATGGATGGACGGATGGACGGATGGACGGATGGACGGATGGACGGATGGACGGATGGACGGATGGACGGATGGACGGATGGACGGATGGATGGATGGATGGATGGATGGATGGATGGATGGATGGATGGATGGATGGATGGATGGAAGCGAGTGTCACACATACTTCTGTGGCTAAAAAATTGAAACTTCGTCTCTCACAAACTGAAAATTCAGAGTAATTTTGAAAATATCTGTATAATTTTGAGCCTTACTGTAATGTATTTAAATTAATTGCTATCTTATAAGGATAAATCAACCATTAAAACTATAATTAAAATGTAATAGGATTTGTATGTTAATGTTAAACACAAATTATCATTAATGTTAAATACAAATAGTGCTGCAATTTTTTCAATTGAATAACTCGAAAATGAAACTTATTTTTTGTTTAAATGCGAACTTATATATATATATATATATATATATATATATATATATATATATATATATATATATAGTAAAAAAATATTAAATTTATCAATTCAACAAAACTGACCAATACTGCTAAAGAATCATTATTTAATCTAAGAGTTTCAACCCCTCCCAGCGAAGGTAAAAAATGGGACCATTTATATCTTGGAATTACTAGGGTTAAGGGTACGTTCGTTGTGCGAGGATCAAACTGCGTTTTTCGGAATCCACGGGGCAGCTGACTGCGCCGGCAATCACCGCATCACCCAGCGCGTGCCCCAACGCCTGCAATGCGCGCTTTTTGCAATCACCCCCCTCCCCCACCCCCTCCCCTGCAGCAGTCAGACGTCAGAGAGCGTGGCGGCCGCCGAAACCAAATTTTGATATCAAAATTGCGGCGGCTCTCGCGGCTTAACCGGGTTAAAAACACATTACGTAAATGCCCCGGTGTTTTGAAGTGGCTCCGTAACTGCCTTTGCACGGTTTGTCATGTGCTTTCAGTCTAATGAACCACACGTCTGCCCCTAATTACGCGTCTATTTACAACCTTTAACGCACGCTCTATGTGCAACGTTTAAGCTGCGTTCATGCAAGCTTTGCTTAAGCTAACGCAATTATTTAGTTGTTATTACGTGCGTAACGTTTAATAATTCAATGATTACGAGTTGCAGTTTTAGTCTCGAGTTGGCAATTTATGCCGGTGTCAGCGCATCTGGCTCGCAAGTGCGCCAGACACGTAGTACTGACTCACGTTCATTGGACGGTGGGAGAGGGCAGCGTAGTTCACTGCACTGCCGGACCACGAGAACAGTTTCGATGACATAGAACAACCGCATCTATCTCCAATATTATACAGAGGTAAACATTAAACGATACAAGCATAAAAAGAAATGTTCTCGATTCATCGTAAAATAGGTATATTTTTACTATCTCGCACTTACTTCATAAGAAGAGAAAGTATTGTTATCGTGCGCCACAAAATTGCACATAGTCGATTGATTGTAAAATATGTCTGTTTGTCTGCCTGCTTACGGTCAACGCTAGCACCTAAACCGTTCAGCCGATTTTCTACAAAATCGATATTCCTTGACCGATTTAAAGTAACTCGATGCCCTCTCAGTTTTAAACGTATATTTTTAGGAGGTACTTAATTTTAAGCCTGAACTGTATTTTCAAAATTTTCTTAAAAATGGGACCACATTTTTGAATTAAATACTATCCTTGAATAGCCTAAAGGACGCTTAAAAGAATAGTCTCATTTTCGTTAGAGTCTTTGAATTTTCAAAAATTGCGAATTGAAAAACATTGCGAGAAAGTTTGTGTAGTTATATCACTACTAGTTTAATTATTTTCTACTGCCATCCAATTTATATGGATTCATATGAATACTACTAACAAAATAACAAGGTTACTTTTTCAATTGGTAAATATAAAACTAATGCGTGAGATTTTTATCACGAAATTATTCGTTAAAACGTAGTTTTGGAGGCTTATGTATGTGCATAGATCTCTCCCAGATTGCCAACTAAACATCTGAATAAATGAATTGGGTGTTAACGTGCAATACATCAATAATTCTTTGATAGGTGATCATAAGAATAGAAGTAATTTTTGGGCAAAAAAGAGATATGAACATTAATATCAACATCAGTTCAATGTCTGTCTGGTAAAAAGAGTGCCTGCTAAATACAATGCCTGCTATAAAACATTGTATTTATCTGACCACTGCAAATTTTGTAAACATTTTTAATGTACGATCTGGAACAGTTTTCTCCATACACTGTAAAATAAGCTTTTTTGACTTGTTTGGTTTTTTTGACTTTTTGATCGCCTATCAAAGAATTATCAACTGCAATAGATTACATTTTAAATATTAAAAACGAAATGTATGGTTATATCTCTCCAAGAATGAGTATGTCCTCTTCAGCTACTAATTAATTACTGTCCAAGAAAAAAGTTCATGTTTCTAATACTCGCGAATATAACCATTCGCATTAAGCGAGCGTCATAAGGAATATCAAACACTCATATGTTCTTCTACGTTTTAATTCCTTTCGTTAACCTTGTGATAGTCTCTAATTGATTCTCCCCAATGCCTCCCTCGAGAAATAAGCTCCAAGGATTACGCTACTACTATCAACGCCGGAAAGCCAGGCCAAAAATGCTTGCAGAGAGTATTGTTTTAAACGCGAGCAATAAGCAGGTATCCATTAAGTTAATCAATCATGGTGTCCATGATTCGAGCAACAGCGTATTTGTTTCCATAAAAAAATCCATCAACATATTTTGAATAATTTTAATGAATGAGTAATTTAATTATCATGCAATGTAGTTAAACACATTTTTGTAATATGTTTTCATAAATTTGGGAGCGGTTTGATATTAGTTTAAAGCGATAATTTCATATGGTCTACAAACTGTATAATGATCCATAAATTTTGCATTCAAAATAATTTCTTCTGGTTACGATTCAATACAGTGAACATTTGTAAAGAACTGCAAGAAAGTATAATTACTAACGATATGCAGTTTATATAGTGAATGTTGTTAAATTAAGTGATGCACTTTAGATTGTCAATATATCAGTATAAATTGTTTAAGTAAAAAAATATTCATGAAGGAGCACTAAGAAAATTCCCATTATGTTATATTAATAAATATACATGATCAAATTATACAAGAAATGTATATAAAAATGGATTATACACACACACATGTATATATATATATATATATATATATATATATATATATATATATATATGTGTGTGTATTTTAGGTTTTATTTTGGGGTCGTTTTAATCCAACTTTTGCCAGCTGGCGGTATTCTTAATCCTGGCTCTCTTTTTATTTCTTATCCACACCTGGGGGAAGGAAGACATCTGGCTAGCATGAAGTATTCCCATCACCGTAATAAGCTTATTTATCCAGCCTTTATTTCGTCCTACAGCTACAGAAACTGAGTCGATTTGTATTAAAAATCTACAGATGCATTTTTGGCACGGTCACGAATGGAACCCCAGGCCGCATCACAGACCGCTATAATGCTGTTCATGAGCCACCGAGGGACTCTATAAAAGAACTATACAAAACAAATTGATACGTATAAAATGTTCCCATAAAAATATGAACATCCTGCTTAAGAAAGCCATAAGTTTAAAAAGCAGCCAACAACGTAAAGTATGGTGCCGATTGTGAATCCTCCTGACTTCCTTCAGCATGAGTGTTTAGCTGTGCCCACTCGAGTTACTTGCCCGGCGCACGTACGAGCACGGGCTCCTCTCCTGGACTTTGCTTCCCATTTCCCCATCAAATCCACGAAGGGATGCAGATTCAAGAGAGTTGAGAGCTTCATGGAAAGCGTGGGAGCCCATTTGACTAAAAATGTCTTCAAGATGATTTACTCGGTTTAATTACAGAGTATACATTTGGAAAATGATAAATGTAACTTCTGTTTTGTTACTTTTTGATTTCATTTTCATTTAATTAAATTGAATAATACCCGTACATACCTTTCTTTAAAATGTTTGTGTATTGCTTTGTTCCATTTCTCCAAATAATGATCACAATGGTGCGCTTTATTCCAAATTTCATTTATAAACCAAATCAGATAAACTTTAAACATGCACGTCTACGGTAGAATCAGGGCCTTTTCGAGGTTCATTTGGAAGCGCTTTATTCGCAGCGAAGGAAGCTGGCAGCGACGCGCGCGCTGCGACACGGCGAGCGCTTGAGGCGAGGCGGGGCGGAGCGGGGCGGGGCGGGGCGGGGAGATCCGTTCGAACGCGAACCGATTTCCGCTGAGCGGCAGCAACGCCTCCGTCGCCCCATCGCCCATCGCCCATCGCCCGGCGCGCAGGAGCCTGTTCCACTCAATGGGCGAGGAAGACGCCGCCCATCGGCGCACAATGCGCTCTAAACAACGCCACCCCGCGCCCTCCGCCTCGCGGGCAAACAAATGGCAAGTAATTCGATTGAAGAAATTGTCCTCGGCCCGCCCCGCTCGGGCGGGCGGTGGGGGAAGGGAAGGGCGGGGTGCGAGCAACGTGGATGGCAGTGAGGGCCAGTGCGAACGGAGCAGGTGATTGCGTCAAGCGAGAGCACAGAGCGAGGGCCGCGGGGCAGGTGGAAGGGGAGGAGTGAGGAACGAAAGGGCTAGGAAGGGAGCCGGGAATGAGTCAAGCCTGTTACGAAAGGAGCGCATGAGGTGAGTGCGTCAGTGGCAGCAGAAGGAACGGAACCCAGTAAAGCAGACTTTTTACACACAATCTTACCTCTGTGGTTGAGAACAAGGCGAGGAAACAAATAAGATAAAGTTGATTGATTGATTGTTAGTGATTCCGGGAGCGTTAACTACTGCGGTCATTAGTCCGGTAAGGGCAGTGCATGTTATTCATCGGGAGGTGGCGGTGATCCTTCCCCCACTGGATGGCCAGATTCGCCGCCGACCTACCGTCGATTAGCGAGGTTTTCCTCAACCACCATCATGGCCTCCCCAGCCGGGACAAGTCCCCAACCGGCATGTGCGGTAGTGTATTGCATGGTAGTGCAAGTGTGTTGTGAGGGGTGACGATAGGACAAAGAAGAGGGAGGAAAGATCGCGCGCGGTCCGTGGCCCGTTTGGTAGGGCACTGCTCCGGCATTCGCCTGGTGTTGATCGGAGAAACCACGGAAAATTATCTATCAGAGCAGCCGGCCGCTAGAATTCTCCTCCAGACAGCGATTGAATTCGACCTGGCTGAAAAGCTAGCGGTGAAAATCCAGCCACCGTCGGAACTCGAACGTAGGACCTCCCGGTCAGAGGACATCAGTTTATGCACTGAGTCAGCGCTCCCGGTTGAGATAAAGTGAAGAGATGGGATTTTACGTCACAATGTATTCTATAGATGCGTAGATACCAAGCTTCTTGACAACAGAATTAAGCTTAAAAATATTAAATACTTCCTACCTTCTCTATCAAATGATGGCACGGATATCGGCACGCGTCAAGGCAGAGGCAAGAGCACTGGTTGAGCACCGGGGGAGGGACAAAGGAGCGGAGGGAGCAGCAGTAGGCGCTTCCTTCTCCGGATATTGTTTCTATTGCGAGACCGAGCGCCCCCGCGCTGCACTCTGCGCAACGCCCCGCCGCACCGCCCCCACATGCCCTCGCCGGGGCTGCCCTACGCCCGAATATTTCTTCGCTCCAAACGACCTTTTAAAAACCGCGTTTGGGGACGCATCCTGCCAGTAAAGTACCTACATTTCCCCACCTTGAGAGCAAAGGAGAAGGCGGAGGAGATGGAGGTGGAGGACGCGGACGAAGACGAGGTGGAGGGAGGGGTAGCGGAGGAAGAGAAGAAGGAGAAAGATAAGAAGGAGGAATAGGCGGAGGAGGTGAATTAGGAGTCAGAGGAGGACGATTAGGAGGAGGAGGCAGAGGGTAAGGTAGCGGAGGAAGAAGAGGAGAATTAGGATTAGAAGGAGGAGGAAAATGAGTCGGAGGAGGAGGACTAGGAGGAGGAGTCGGAGGAGGAGGAGGAGGAGGAGGCGGAGGAGGACTAGAAAGAGGTGGAGTCGGTGGAGGAGCGGGCAGACGACACATTAAAGGGGAAGGGTCCTCAGCACTGTAGGAGGGTAGATGAGTGGCGCAGGTAAAAAGAGGAACGTGTGGTTAGTTGTGTGATTAACTGAAAAGCTCTTGAGATATGGCTGCTATCTGTAAGTGATATCGACGTTTTGGTAGCATTTCTACAGCCCCAAAACACAAAGTAACTACTGCCAATGAAATGGATTTTGAGTCGGGTCGGAATGCCGAGTGAATATTTCCTCTTAATTATTTGAAAGGCTGTGCGGTCTTGTAGCCGTCTTAAAACTTGATAACCACGAGACGGAAGAAGATGCTGATTAGCCCCGAGCCGTGGGCCAGAGGAGTGGCTCAGGAGGGAAGGAGCGGCGAGGCGGCCCGAGGGGAAAGGCGCCGCGGCTCCGCCTAACAAGTGCCCGGATCCATACTTAACGCGCTGCGCTCGGCGCTTGTCTGGCAGCGGCGGCGCCTCCCGGGCGACGGGCGCGCAGACAGCGCGACGGACGCCAGGCGAAGCCAGGCGGTGGGATAGGCAAACAAATTGCAAGCACTGGCGCTAACGGAAGCGAGAGGATTACACTGGCACACAGAAATTATAAACATCAAGAGAGCACACGCGTATATCAGAGAAATTGTGAGGAATTACAAGTTAAAGGAGAATACAAGTAGCAATAAAAGCTGCAGGTAAAAAATGAGAAAATAATCTTTAGAACGAAATAAGAAACCAGAGTACTGAAGGTAAAAAAAGTGATGACAAAAGAGATGTAGGGAAAAGCTTTTTGAAACACAGAAAGCCAGAAGAGATATTTCTAAAAGGGCATTAGATGAAAAGGAGAGGATCATACTAAAAGTTATATTGATTGAGCGGAAAATTGATATTAGTGAACATGGCAATGACATTTTTGACAGTTTTCATTTACGCTTTTAGCACCAACAAAATTAGGTGTTGTTACGAGTTGTCTGGATAGGTTTATCATTTTATTTTTACTTATTTTGCTTTTACTACCTCCAGCTTCTTTTGTAAAAATATCAGATTCAAAACTCGTCATAAAAATGTTCTCTGGTCACTAACGTTTTAATTTGATTTTTGTTGATTATTTCGAATAAAATAATACAAAAGAATGACATTTATTTGCATGGCAATACACATTCTTCGTCCAAACATTAACATCGTCCAGGATGCGCTGAATGATGAAGTCCTCATTGAGCTGCAAGACCTGCACTCACAACGTCGCCACATCAGACATCAAACTTCATCCCCTTCGACAGAACGGGGCCGCACGAAGCTTCTTTCAATTCAGTTCAGAGCATTGGACCCAGAGAACACAGAGTCTATATCCAGTTTGCCAGCGTTCCATTCGCCGCCGCCCGCCAAAGCCCAGATTTGTTATCTGAGTCTCCTTTGCTCCGACTGCGAAGGCAGTAATTGATATCGAGCAACTGCAGAAAGAGTCGCGGATTTCCACGTTTCCGCTCCGCTTCCCATTGGAGACAGTCACGCCACGTCGGCGCGCAACCCCCACCCCCACCCCCGCTCCCGCCCCCGCCCCCGCCCCCGCCCCGGCCCTCGCCCCCAGCACGTAGCAATTTCTCAATTTCTGTATCGCAAGCACTTCGATCTTTTCCGGCCACCGCACCGCCGCCGCCGCCGCCGCCACCGCCGCTGTCTTCGGCCGTAATCCAGGTCATCAGGTCGTTAAGGGGCGGAATTCAATACTGCGCGGGACGGGTTTCGAGCATGCACTTTGATCCTCCGACGCCATTTGTCGGAGCGAACAAGGCAGCGTGGCGGAGATGGAGGCTGGAAGAATTATTACGAAAAAGGCCCGAATGGAACGTGAAATGGTATAGAAGGAAAGAGTAGATATAATGAAATGACAGTATATAATTCAATTCAATTTTATTTGCTTAAAGTATTCTCATATTACTATTTCTGTGTTCAGCACACCGCTCTATCACAAACAAGTTGAATTACAAAACTCTTCCGGTAATACATTTCTGTTAATACGAAATAATTTTACAAAATTGTTCTTAACGTTTACGGATTTATTTCAATCAACATAGTTAAGATAAAACACAAACGATATATATATATATATATATATATATATATATATATATATATATATATATATATATATATATATACATAAAACAAAACAAAAATAAACAGAAATAAACGAAACAAGTACTCAAAGCCATAAAAACGGTAATAGCTTTAATTTGCCTCAAAGATAGTTAGCAGATACTCCACGGAATATACAGAATTCATTAAGTGTCTACATGAAAGTGAAGAAGTAGAGAGAGAATGGTCAACAGCAAACACAAGACAAAAGCTGAGAATTTGGAAGGAACAAATAAGATAAAATACAATATGAAAAAAAGTCGAAAAGGAATGGCAATAATGGCGGAAGAATCAACTTTCAGCAAGAAATGCACGTGTCTTTGAATACGTTAATTAAAGGCTACATCGAAAAGTAATAAGGCACCCTAGACTGTCCCAACCGCTGTTCTCAGCTGCTGGTAGGGGATGATAATGAAGGGAATAATGAATGCATGAAGATGCTAAGGCTGGCAAAGGAGCGGTGTGAACCGGTAGCGGTTGGTGTAGCCGCCGTCCGAGAAGCCAAAGAAGCAAAGGGCGTCGGAATGAAAGTGAGGATGAGGAACGACGCTGGGAGGGAGAGAGAGAGGGTCTTTCAATTGCCGGCATCATGGCTAGAGGTCGGCGCATGCAGTGGAATTATGCGGAAGAAAGACTAGCGGTGCATAACGACCCACACGCACTCGCGGCGCTAATGAGACGGAGAAGGGGTACGGCAATGTCCAGCGGGGTCGGGATGCTGCAAAGCCTGGCAGATGCGGAGTAATGGGGTGAGGCTGGGACTGGGCAAGGGCAAAACGGCGCAAGGGTGGAGCGAGGACAGAGAGGAGGCGGCATGATGGTAGAACGAGAGTGGAGCGAGGGCTGAGCTAGGGCAGAGGGAGAGCGGAGCGATAGGGAAGCGAGAGTGGGGCGAGACCAGAGGGAGGGCAGAGCGAGGGCAGAGTGGGTGCAGGGCGAGGGCAGAGCGAGGGCAGAGTCTGGGAAGAGCAGAGGTGCAGTGAGGGCAGAGCGAGGATGGAGCGAGAGCACGAGGGCGGAGGGAGAAGAGAGGGAGAGCGGGGCGAGAACAGAGTGAGGTCAGATTGCGGGCAGGGAGAGGGTGGGACAGAGTCATGGCGGGGGCATGGTTGCGGTCGGATGAGGGTGGGACATGATGGGTGTTACCGTGTGTAGAATGTCGAGAGGACTATGACGCAGAAGGTGGGGGTGGGTTTGGGGAAGAAATATGGTTGACGGGGGGATATGATGGGGCGAGGAGGGAGTTGGGCTGTTAGAACGCGCGTTGCCCATTAGGTCACCGCCCCTCCCTCATAAGCGCGTGCAGGACAGCGGTTCTTCACCTGTGCTACCTAAAAACGCAGGAGGCGTGGTCTCCATGCAGAAAAAAGGCTCGTTTTCGTTACGTGTGCTGCCACTGGCGCCGCTGGCACCTGTTAGCTTTTGTCAGTCGGCTCAGTCGCAGCTGGGAACTCGAGTGCTCAATGTAATTGGGTAAAAAATGTTGAGTCGCATATTCAATTTCCGTCAACGTTGTTGGCCAACGATACTCAGATGTATCATGAACCTCAAATATTTTCCCTCGCATTTGTTAAAGATATTTTAAACGATAAACTGTGCTACTACAGCTATGGAAGTCACAGATCAGCTGCAAATAGCTTATGAAGATTGGAATGAATATCCTCATAATACTCTCTTCCCATCATGAATTAATAGTAATAATATGAAACACAAATACCCCTGTTGATTAATATTTCTCTTTATTTTTGCTAGCTTAGTTTTTTAAATTTCTGTACCCAATAATACTCTTTATTTCGTGTTTGCCATTACTTACATATTCACAGGGCTGTTTCATTTACTTACTTGATTGAAACAAACAGTTCCACTCCAAAGAAATAAATTTACTACAACTTGATTTTACATTGTAACAATCAAAATCAAAATTAATTATTTCTACCTCATTGTTCTGCCCCCCTTCCTTGACGGTTGAAATATTGGGTTACATGATTGTGTCGTAATCGTCGCAGTTTTCAAATTAGACTGTTAACTGAAAGGAAGGGGCAGCAGAAGTACGCACGTTCAATGTGTCAATAGTTTTTAATATTGTAAATAATGTAAATAATTGCATTGTATAAATAATTCTCGTACAATTTATCCTTATTGGCTGCAACCCTACTACTTCCATGATATTTTCTTACATAAATTACGGTTCTGTTAATTTCACCACTGAAGTATCGCCTATCCTGACTTTCTACCGATAATAATAATAATAATAATAATAATAATAATAATAATAATAATAATAATAATAATAATAAACCTCCTCTACCGATCGTTTAATGTCTCCATTGTTTCAATAGCATTTTGATACTTTGCTGACCTTCTCCAATTGCACAATACTAATATATTTTTTTTACTATCTCAATAACGACCTATTATTAATAACACTTCAAATATTAATTTAAATACAATTTTACTATTATGAAATATTTTTAAAAAAAGCGTCGTATACCATAGCACCTTGACGTTGCCTCTTAATTGCTCTTGCAATAGAAATGGCGGGAAATTGGTGAGCTACGAAGCGGAAGTTAGCGCGCTAGACTCGGTTCTGCGGGAGCCACGAGAGAGAGGTGTCAACAAGGGGAAAAGCGCGCTGTCCGCTCAGTACGAGAGAACGTGATGAGTGAGCCGGTCGAATCTTGGAGCTGCAAAAGAACATTCGCACAATAGAGAGAATAGGTAATAATGCTGTGATATTGAATGTGATAGAATGAATTATTCCTATTGAATGAAATATGTGAGGTACTAATGCAGCGTTGAAGCAAATGAGAAAGTAATTGTAAACTGAGAATGAACGTGTGGCCCGCGAAGACAGTGATGGAACGGTTGAACGATAGAATGAGAAAATGATAGAAGAGAGTCGTCGATGCTCAAGGGGCATATATATATATATATATATATATATATATATATATATATATATATATATATATATATATATCGTTAATCAGAATGGTAGAAGTCATATTTTTATTCATTGATAAAAATGCTTGCGAGCACACACTTTGCGATATTTGAAACATTCCATAACAACAGTATGAGTGAGTTGATCGTATTTAATTCCCTGGCCAAACCTTCTAAATAAACGCTTTTCAAAGATCTGTGATTCAACGCGTCCCGTATTTTTATCACTATCTACCAGTCCCGATAACCATCTATTGATTTAGTTGCAGAAATGGATGAAAGGTAGCTCCTAGAAAAGAAGTGTACCGTGGTATGAAAACATGGATTATGAATGAAATGGGAGTCTCAAGAATGATCTAGAAGGATCTAGACTACATCAGATACTTTTAGGGGGACTAAATGCTTTTTTAAGAACATTGAAAGAAAATTTCGCGTACTGAAACAACCAAATCGTCCAGAAAATTTACATAATATCAACAAAATTATGCAATGTTTACCACAAGTTAGAATGTCATTTATCAACCCATTCGCAGAAAAATTGAAGACAATAACCAACAAATCTTTCGCAGATTAATGAACAAAAACTATGGTGAATAGAAGATGATATTTTGAAGATATTTTGCCAAGCCAATACCGCTAAGGAGGCTCAGTTGCGCTTCTATCCGGAAATGACAATGTCAAAATAATGTGATAATGTTTCTGTTTTTGTTATTTTTCCACCAATACTAATGGTAAGGCATTTTATACATCACTGGCTCCAAAGGCACAAATGTTAATTAAGGACGCAAGTTTGGTATGAATATGAAATAAAAAATCTTTTAAATCACGCAATGATTGTCTGTATTACGTTGCTTTACAAAATCAATTTTTAGGCAATTAGATTTCTATTTTCGTTTTACATACTACCTGGTACCAATGAAATAAAACGAAAATAGAAAACTGAATGTCTAATAATTGATTTGGAAACTTTTATAAAGAAAAAAGTGGCTTATATAAAACTTATGATTCAGAGTATATACATTTACTAAATATTTCAACTTTACATGAATTTGTGTCTCAGAATAAATATTGAGAGTAAAAAATAACGGCTTTTTTCCAATGAACATTTTGATACATTTTGTGTAACGAAGTTTCTCACATGTGATATTTGCCCGTGATTGTTTGGCATTACCGTAAGCTCAGGTATTCGGCAAATACATGAAATATCCTTGTGTGCGCCAGAACCTCTACTGTGTATCAGTCATCGAAAGGTCACATGTGTAAATCCGTTGACGTTGTAAACTTGAATTAAATTTCTCAGTACACGACCATTGGCAAAATGTGATCATTCTTTACATGCCCATAAAGTTTGTAAAATTTATCCTGAGGCCCGTTCATGAACTTAATCCAAGTCCGTTATCTACCAGGGAAAATATCTGTGAAAGATCTGTATTGTGCCATGAAATTACCCAACATGACATTTTGGTAAGCGTTTATTATGCTTTTTTGTAAACTCTGTACATCAATCTGTTAGTATCAACAATTTACCGCCTACTATGGAGATAGGGCCCTTATATACGTCAACCCCGCGCAACCCCGAAGGCACAATCCCCTTCGACCCACGCAGGTGGGGCATAGGGCACGCTTTCTCGCACGCTCAGCCACGCTCGGCCACGCTCAGCCACGCTCCACGGAGCCGCAGGCTCATTTCCTGACCGCAATCTCGACGGCCCTGCACCGCGGCGGCCGCCGCCCCCGGCCACCGCCTTCTCAATATCCTCTCTCGCAGAAGCAATTTTGTAAATACCAGGCGGAGCCTCGCCAGGCGCCAGAATTATTAAACACACAACGAAAGCGGAGCCACTCTCAATATTTCAGTCGCAACAAATACGCCGGCGTTGTGTTGGCGGGCGCCCGGGGGGAGCTGGGGGGCGGGGGCGGGTGCGGGGCGGATGCGCTAATAAAACATAGGCTTCCGTCGCGACCTGTCTCATGAATTATTCCCTTTAATTCCCGTCGCCCGTGCTCGAGGACGCGGAGCGCCTTCGGTCTAGGGGCGGTCGGGCTAGATCTCAATAAAGCACGCATCTGACGCCTCGCGCGCACACGCGCACACGCGCACGCTCGCCGGCGCACAGTGCGTTTAGCGCAGCTCGCAAATGGCGACCGCCACGCAGCGCAGCGCTCAGCTATTCACAAAAGAATGGAACTCCCCGCTCGCTTCGCGAAGAGTTGGGCGCTCCGAGCCCCGCGCCGAGGGACAGACGGGCGGCGTGGCGAGCTGTCTTTTATTTTGGGCGCGGAAGCGTCCACACGCTCGTTGCAGTGGTGACCGGTCGAACTTTCTTGAGCCCCCAAATACTCTACGGTTGGAATCGAATCGTTATTCCTCGATTTTTCTATAGTGGCCGATGGCATTAGTCATTGTTATATGCCTTGTAAAATGAATCATTGTAACAGTGGTAAGCACATTTCAGAGGCCACGAGCCCCATTGAGAAGGACGTTTGCAAATGATGGTTAATGGTTTGTAAATTATGGTTATTAATGGTTAATGAAAAAGATTAATTTTATAAGGCGGGAGGTGTAACAAACATCAAATGTGTTCGCACACTATAGAAAATCGAAATATAATACTCCCATGACTGACAATACACGAGCAACGGTGAAGCCTACAACGGACGGATAATGTCTACAGTATTTGTCATATAAATTTCGGCGCGCCTGCGTCTTCATCACACCTGTGTAGGCGCGTGGAAATATAGTAGCGAATTAGTTGTGTACATATTTACATTAGAGTAGCAGGGGAACGTTTTAACTACGTTTGGTGTGGTCATAAACCTAGGTTTGATGTGGTCGAGAAAAGATGGCAAAGCACTATCTGAACATAAAGGGAAATTATAAAAATAATCACCATTATAAAAGAAAAAATATGTACAGTAGAAAATCTTAAAATAATCCTTCCTGTGTTCGCGATGTAACCAACTATTCGATTTTTTTAAATTTCCGAGTTACACTTCGATTGTAGTCGACATTCAATAGATATATATCCAGTCGCTAAGTCAACTTGCAGACACTACAGGGCAGTTGTTAGATCTGATCGATAAGCCAAGAGAGAAAAGTGATAAAATATAGTGTGAGCAATGGTTTTGTTTGTAAATAACATAGTCATGAAAATCATGTGCGAAAAAGGTAATGAATACGTGCGTTGAAAGAAATACTAAAAATGCAATAATAATAATAATAATAATAATAATAATAATAATAATAATAATAATAATAATAATAATAATAATAATAAGGAAATACAATAAAGAGTTAATATTTGTTTTTTTCTTTCACTAAAGTAACTTCTAATTATGTGATCTCATTGGTGGTTAAAAGAATTAAATTAGAAGAAAGAATTAAAGAATTTTATCCTATAAGCTCATTTTAGAGTATGTGCGACTGAAAAGGTTATCTAGCGTTAGCTAAAGACCTTTTTTAACTAGAATGTTATGCATGCACAATAAATGTAGAGCATACAAACTATTTTCCTCATTTAAACTTGGTAGAACGGTTACATCACGTGATGTGTGAAATCAATACCTTTTTTGTAATATATGCAAAAGAAATTGTTTATTTACCAGAGAATTAAAGGAGATTTTCAATAACAAATGAACACCTAACATTTGTTATGAGGCTGTCAGGAATGTTCATTGAACTTTTTCGTCCCATAAAAATTTCGCCCAAAATTATTTTTCCAACGCACTTGCGTCCACTGGTTGTAGTTTGTAGCATTACTGTTCAACAGTGAATTTTGCCCATAGAAGTTTCAGTGTACAAAAACTTTGTTCAATATATTTATTATTATCGTGATGAAAGAGTAGTGAAATAGAGTAAGTCCGTGCATTTTCGTCCATTAGTAAATTTCACCCTGACATTTTTCAATCCTAGTAATAGTGATCCAATATACATATTGTACGACTGTGGCAGAGTGATATACGGATATTTATTAAAATAAATAATCTAGAACTTGTCGAACACAATTGTAAGTCATTACAATGAATTGGAGAAAATGAACAATTGGAACAAAGCTTGAGAGCAGTTTTAAACCACCTAAAACTGCACGAAAACTTGTAGAACAGCAAAATTGATTGTTTTTTTAATTTACACATCAATAAACTCTAATATATTTGTGATTTCCGTGATGTAATAAGTGTCTACCATTCTAGTACGTTTATAAATCTTGTTATAATACTTATTCGGCATAACTCCAAACATTAAAAAATAGGAACCAAATAAGGTAGGGAGAAAATACCTACACGAAGAAATTTCACATAGGGCTTAAAAGAACTGACCCAAATATTTATAGGTACTGTATATTTGTAGGTACTGACACACACAGTTATAACTGGATTGATTCATTAGTGATTTCGAGCGCGCCAACTGCTAAGTTTATTATTCCTTTAAGTGTAGTGCATGTTTAATCACTGAAGGTGGCGGTAATCTCCCCCCCTTGGATGTCAAGGTCTGGCGCAGACCTACTCGTCAGCTTGCGAGATTTTTCGTAACCAGGTATCTCTTGCTAGTGAGGCACCGCCCCAGCCGGAATAGGCTCAAATCTCACGACTGTTCTCCCGGCATTTGCATAGCATTGCATTGTGTAGTGCATACACGGAAAAGCTAATGTGTTTAAGTAAGGGGTACAGATAGGGAAAGAAAGGGGAAGGAATGATGGCGCGCGGTTCATGGCCTGTTTGTTAGGTTACCGCATCGAAATTCTGGTGTTGGTCAAAGAACAAAACATTAGGGAAAACTACCGATCAGAGTGGCCGACCGCTGGAATTCTCTTCCAGACAGCGCGCAGCGTCTGAATTCGATCTTGCTGTGCATTAGCGACTGTCGAAAATCCTGCCACCATCGCGACTCAAATCATAGGACTTCCTGGCCAAACAAAGTTCTAACTGAACAAAGGTGCGCTAAGACTCAAGTGAAAGTACAATAATGTATTGGACAAACATTCTGTTAACCATTATGACAGCATCCCGGAATTTTCACGAAAAAATTAGAACGCAGCCCCAAAATGCACCCGCGCCATTTTTTATCCGCCTTCACTTGTTACGGATCGTTACGACGCGCGCGCGCTTTCTCTGCTTGAAGAGGAGCTACCGTGAGCCTCCGGCGGGCGGCGCGAGGAGCGCTGGCGGCGCGGGGGCGAGCAAATTGGATTTACGCGTGAATCTTGTCGCCCAGGAGCCCACGAGGTCTTAGCGCCGAGGAGGAAGTCCATTAAATGAATATGGACCACTTTCGGGGGCGCTTGGCGTAAGAACCAGTTTCAGAGTGTGTACATTACCGGCGGACGTCAAATAGCGACATTGAAATTTAATAGATGCAGCAAAAATTGATTTGATTTCATTTGATTTATGTTTTTCCATAAAACACTAAAAACGAAATGTGGTAAATGGAGGAGACGTGTAATATGCGCAGGTTTTCTTGAGCTCCGGAAACCCTTCCCTTCCCTTTCATTACACATAGATGAATGACAAATAGAGGTGCCAAGACAGTGAGTTTAGCAACAATTGAAAACTATAAATTTCTCCTTACGAGTTAAATAAAAATGATTAAAATTACATATATACTTTTACAGTATTCCAAACAAAATAGCAACCCCCATTCCCGGCTCAACTACAATCGCAACAAGCAAAATGAAAGCTCAACACATCGTGCTCGTAACAGCAACTCGGAAGGAGAGGTAAAAGTTTGATTTCAAATGAGAAGAGATTAAATTGTAGTATTTTCAATTTTAATACAAATAACAAATAAATGTTAAGATACTACAATGGTCATAAAATGAGACTCACATGTTTGGTACTTCAAATCTATGTGTGCGAAAAAAACGTTTTCACTTTAATTATACAAATTATTTTTTCTTGACAACGTTTTTCAAGTTTTTGACATTAACCCTAGATGGCAGTAAAGACTGGCGCGATGCTTTTCTCTTACTCGAACAGGTGTATTATGCTTGTGTTCGAATATGAAACCCAATATATAAACATCGGAAGATGGGAATAACCTGGACAACAGAACTCAACCCAATGAACAAAGATTCTAGAAATTCGCTGAACAATCTCGTAGGCGAAAGACAACGGGATGATCAGGTGACAATAGACCAAATCCTACCGCTGCGACTACTTATGGCCAGGGCTGGAAGGGGGGCGGCGTCAAAGTTTTCCGAGGTCGACTGAGAAATTCCGATGGTAACTTTAGTCGGTAATTCCCTCCTTCTTTTCCCGATCAATGTAAAATTATATTCACCGATTGCTGCCAACCTCTCATCTACTCGGATCAAACTCCATTTAACTTCAATACACTGCAGCGCTTCTGACCGGGAGGTCATAGGTTCCAGTCCTGACGGCGGCAGGATTTTCTATATTGGCTTTTCAGCTAGGTCGAATTCAGTCGCTGCCTGGAGGAGTATTCTAGCGGCCGGCTGCCAGAATATGCGGTATTTTTCCGTGGTTTCTCCGATCAACACCAAGCGAATGTCGGAGCAGTACCCTAACAAACGCGCCATGGACCGCGCGCGATCTTTCCTTCATCTTCCTTGTCCTATCCTCACCCCTTACACACACACACACACACACACACACACCTACACTAACATGCACTTAACTACCACACATGCCGGGAGACCGGTCGGGGACTTAAAACTTGTCCCGGCTGGGGCGGTGCCCCGCTGGTGGGAGATACCTGGTTGGGAAAAACTCCGCTAATGGACGGTAGGTCGGCGCCGAATCTGATCATCCAGCGGGGAAAGACCACCGACACCTCCCAAGCAAAAACACACACTACACTCGAGGGACTAATGACCATAGTAGTTAACGCGTTCGGAATCATTAATCAATCAATTAATTGCAATACATTTTTCGAATTTGTATAATATGCAAATCTAAATGAAGTCGTAGGCTTCCGCGGCCAGAATCAATACAATCTTGGCTGTCCGGATGAAGCCGCGTTTGGCTACGATTTGCGATTGTTATAAATAAACAGAAACATTCCGAACCCTGATGAAGATCACGCGTGTGGCTACGATTTGCGATTGTTATAAATAAACAGAAACATTCCGAACCCTGATGAAGATCACGCGTGTGGCTACGATTGGCGATTGTTATAAATAAACAGAAACATTGGCTACGATTGGCGATTGTTATAAATAAACAGAAACATTCCGAACCCTGATGAAGATCACGACATGTTAATCGAAATGTCGGAACCACAAAAATTAACGCGGCGTCACCCGGACAGCCAAGATTGTATTGAATATGTAAATCTCTTTCCAGTTTAACGTCCCTTCGGTACTTGCCAAGTTTAACGCCCCCTCCCAACCCATCGCCCGGGGAATACACCTGGTTTGACTCCCCTACTTGAGTCCCTGGCGCACAAGAAACAACATTTATGTTCAGGAGCAAAACAAAGGGCCAGCATTTACGCGATGGATGGGGTAAACCTAGACGAAACTAGTGGCATGTACTACATTCACCCAAAATTACTCATGTTTCGAAAAGTACTCCAATTTTCGAAAAATTGTACATGTCAAAATCTATCTTTAACGATCAGATTTCATTAATGGAACAAGTCTCGATCTTCATAATTGTAGTTGTAGAAATACATTGAAAACTTTTGAATTTTCGCAATTTTCAAAAATAGCAGGATTTTCATCAACATGAGACCTGCACCATTCTCTTAAACTTCGTTCACACTATCCAACAAAAAAATTTAATAAAAAACGATGGAGATATTTTTTGAAAATTTTGGCAATGTTCCAAGGACTTCATGAAAACTACCCCGAAAAATAAAATATGAAATCTAAGAGGCCGCGACATCAGCTAGATCGAATGGGGAACATCAGTTTTGGAGCAAATTGTTTGTACGGTCCAGTCGCTGGCATTGTTCACAAACGGCCAGACGACCAAATAGACAGATGTTTTGCCGTCAATTGGTTTTTCAGTATCGAGGACCCACGACATATGGATTCTTGCTACTTTACCTGTTAGAAGATTTATTTTCTAAACTTAGCAACTGGATTTATCCACTTTTTCGTTACTAGGACCCTGTATAAGAGATTTTGGCCAAAAATTCGCGGTATTTTCGTGCAGCATTACATAACTTTCTTTCTACCGCGTAAGTGGTATTGAGAAAGTAGAAACAGATCGAGATGGGACGCAATCGCATACAGCGCTCGAGGTGTCGGAAGGTAATTCCTGCTCCACGGCGATTTGTCTTCGGAAAGTTTTGGAGTAATTTTTCGGTCACGCAGGGATTCACAAACGATATCTACGGACTTCTTTCAAAGGCAAAATATGCATCGCCTCCGCAATATTTATGACTGTCGTTGGCAGCGGGAGACCGATGGCGTAAACACGAGGAGGAGAGGGGGCTGAGAGAGGAGAGAGTCATCTGCGCCTGTGGGATTCTCATCCGGGGGACTAATCTTGTAAGAGTTATTACCTCATTTCATTTATTGAAGATTTCTCTGCCATATTTCACGCTAGTCTCATTTCAATTTCCCTTGTGTTCAGATAGAAAGTAATAACGCAAAGAAAGGATACGTAAAAGTAACATACTATACAGCATAAATTCTTTAAGGTTGTAAAACAATTATTCATGAAAGTCAGAATGATCAAATTAAGTTTTAATTTACAAAAAAAACTATTCGCTTCTCCTCTTAATTTAATGTTTCAAAAAGCAAGTAATGAAAGTAATATTGGGATAAAAGTATATCAAAAATATAATGTAAAATTGCCTTGTTACCCAGTCCTCTCTTCTAATCTACGATAAAAGTTTGTATGTGATTAGTTCGTTCTGTTTCTATTTACGCCGTCAGGTCACCTTGTAAAACTCATTAGCTTCACCTTTCTTACAAATACCTTGGCGGGTGACCTTTGCGAACGTCCTAGTTACAGTTATAAAATTGTTTGAGTTTCACAAATGACAGGCGCGCAAAGCAGACCGCAGTGATATACGGAAGTCTCCGGACGGAGCGAACTCTGCTAATAGGAATCCGCAGTGAGAAAGTGGCAATAAACAACCCAATTTTAATAAAAGCTGCCGCTGCAGCCGCAGCCGACGCAACTTCTGTTTTAAGCTCAACTTTGCGGCGGAGCTTATTGCGACCCGCGGCGCCGCGCGCGCCATCTGTCGGCACCTGCCCCACCTCGCGAGGCCTCGCCCGCTGCTTAGGCCGCGATTTGCGCGGCTGCCTCCCCCCCTCCTACCAGCCTCCTTCCCCCCCCCCCACCGCCTCGCTGCCCCGCAGACCTCGCACGTCCAGGCATGCATAACATTTCCTGCTCCAATATCAGAGTTCTCAGCAACTAATTCGAAAAGCTTCAAAGGAAAGTTCAAATAAGGGAGAATTAACACGCGTTGTATACCGTTTTCCGAAACGAAGCAATGTTAAAATCAAAATCAAGATTACACGCAATGACGGTATTGAATTTGGATATCTTCTTGAATATGGGCACAATAGTCTACAAATCAAGGATTACATATCTCAGATTATAAATTACGTTACTTCAGGTGAAGCTTGTTTGCTACCAATGATACTAGTAATTGGAACATACGAGAAGTAGTTTTGATATTTCAAATCTCAAAAATACTGGTAATAACCTGTACACTGGAAAGGTTATGAATCACTTTTACTCACGTCCCGACTTGTACTCTCCTAGCTAAAGTTGTTCATTTAATGTAGAGTAAAATATCGTAAACCTTACTGTACCATTTTAGCTATAAATTAAATAAAACTATTTTTATTTTAAGTATTATTTAAAGTATTTAGAGTAAATAAATTATTCATTAAATTATACATCGAAATTGGTGATATCTCGGTGCTTCAACGAGTTGAAATTAACCGTTATGGAATGGTAACGTTATCAATTGCAATTCAAAATTGTACAAATATTACCAATTTTGGATAACATATTATAATTCTTGGAACTTCATATACAATTATACAGCCAATACACTTTTAGATAATTTATATCTTAAAAAAGAGCACTGAACAAAATAACAATATTGTTGTCATTCACGAAAAAAATCAATGATTCCATTGGGATTAATTTTTCTTCACACTATAATGAATTATATTATATTAAGCACAGACATATGAATTACGTTAAGCCCAGACAATGGTGCATCCTTTGTAAAGTGTCTGCGGTTATAGATAGATATTAATTATTTCCGCAGGTATGTTTATGCAATCTTGAAGAAGAACACTGCAATTTATAAACATTACAGTTAAGGATAATACATACATTTTTAATTTTAAAATTATAATAGTAATAATAATAATGACAATAACAGCAAAAATGATATCATTGGTAACAATAAAATCAATAATAATAACAATAATACAAACATTAATAACAATAATTCTAGTTACTCTACATTTTATGGCTATCCTATACAGATATATTAAACTATTAAATACGTGTCTTTTTAACTACATTTCAGCGTGCCATTTCACAATAGACACAACACTTCAGTACAAATCATACATTATAAATTATATCATTGTGTATTTAATAGAGCAATAATAATAATATAATATTTTTAATAAGCATAACTTGCTAATTAATAAAATTTACAAATATTAATTAATTTACTTTTAAACTTTTGAACATCTACAGGAAAGAGTTGAATGGCAGTCGCAGGCTACAAATTCAAATTCGTTTATTGTTCTATTTTGTAAAGGAAGCTTCTCCAACACCTGTTCTCTGTGACCTGAACTGAATTTTGTGCTTGTGATCCCCTCTACTAAAGTACGTGGGTCTACCAAGTTGACCCGAGATGAAGATACATTTCCAAGCTAGATTACCGGCATATGCCTTGTTTATAGCACAGTAAAACCTTGGAAAGCAAGTTGACAAGCTCGTCTCTGAATTCTATCCGAATTTTCCTTTTGTAAATTTTTGATGTGTTGCAACAAACTGAATCGTATTCCATTAATAAACGAACTAGAGATGACAAATTTTATTTAAATTTCTCTTTTAGACAATCTACGTAGTAAACTCAAAGACCTCCTGACTTTCCCTGCAGCAAAATTTTACACGATTTTCCCAACCCAATTTACTGCCAAAAGTTATTCCCAGGTCCTAACAAGACTTGGAATATTTTCGTTGCCTAAAAGCTATTGTTTCACGGTAATTACGGACCCTACCAAACGTGTTGGTTTTGTTTTTCAGATTCTTTATTGTCATGCGATTTTTTTCGCCAGGAAATGTATAAGTCTAAGTATATCCACCTACAAAATATATTTGTCTACATTTAATGGAATAAATCGATTTATAATAGAGTCATCTACGAATAATTATAGCTTTGAAAATAAATAATCTAGCACGTCATTCGCGAACGGGAGGAAGAGTTGAGCTCCAATGACACTCACTTGAGGGAACCCTGAACTTTGCTAAGGTAAAAACTGTTGTCCAACTGAAACTTTCTGTGTCCTATCTAGAAGAAGTTTATCCTATCTCGACGAAGTTCCCTGCCATCACTCAAAACCTGATTGCAGTGACTTAGAAAACTTTTGAAGATTTTTCCACGTGCAACTTTATTTCACAATTCCATTTTTGAAACAATTCCTCAGATCAAGATTGATAATGTGGAAATAACAAGTTTCTTACTTATATGAACATTTTGAAACTAGAGGTGCTGCAACAGCACAAACATTTTATGAAAACTACGATACGTGTATTCTTAAGATCTGTTCTTTGACTTTTCTCCTGAGGACTGAGGTGTTTCGAAATAAGCATACACGAGCTGTTTATTGAAAATAAAAAGTTCATACGAACTTATTGTCAATAAGAAGAGTATACTCAAATATACACAATTTCTTATATTCATGTTCAATGAGCCATTTATAAGAATGAATTACTTCCTGCAACTTTCTCTGGAAAAAAGATTTTGTCTTTGAAATTTTCTCATATTGTACTACACCAATGTGACAATTTAATAATTACAAGAAGAATATGAGCAATTGAAATTACTATTACAACAGGAAAAATATTTACACTTTACAAAACAATTAAGCTTAAGAACAACATTGGCCATTGTTTTAATACAATTTTGCTTTAATAAGAAAAATCTTTAATAAGGACAAAGTTTAAAAACGTTTGGAGCCATCGAGAAAATTTTGAAAAGGTTGTTGAGGCTATATGTAAAGTACAATCAAAATAAAAATATTCGTTTCAAACTTGCAGGGCCTCGAGTTCATTCAGATCGATAAGGGAATATCAACTTTGAAGAAAATTGAGTGAACGTTTTGGCGCTAACCTTGACCACAGACGGATGGACAGACACTTTGACGTCAATCGATTTGGGGGTGTGAATGACCTAGAAAACATGGATTCTGACCACACAATATGTCAGAAAAAGTAATTTACTACTTATAGGAACAATAGTTACACATTTTCTTTTGAACTAGAATCCGAAAATAAGAGTTTTTCTGTTGGAAAATCGCCGTTTTTACAATACTTGCTCTACTCTGGCAGCATTACAATACATTCTCTACATTGTGTAATTGGTACGACCCAGCAAACGTGTGGTTTCATCTCAAAAGAAAAAAATCTTCATTTTTAGGAATTTAAAAAAAGTATTCGAATGAATCACATTTTGAGAACTCTATCTCATGAACGACGCGTCAAACTCCGTAGCTTGAGGACGGCACAACGTTCCACAAAAAAGCTTGTGATGTGCAAAGTTTGTCGGTGTGTTTACATGGCGGATCTTCCCCCAAGCAAATTTTGCGCTACGTTAATATTTGGTTTGTATACATGTTTTTAATAAAATACAGATGAACTAGGATGATTCCTGGTAGCTCAAAATTTGGGATGCATAGTTTCCTTAGAAGAACTTTCAAAATATTAATGCATGTACAAAATCCCTTTAGGGGCTACCCAACATACAAACACTGCTCCAAGCTTTTCGCATCAATAATGTTCTAGGCTACATCATGGGTCGGAAAACTGTTGACCGAAGTATTCAATCTAAGAATTTCAGTGGTGAAAGCAGACTTTATTTTGCTTTTACATACATTCACCCGTCAAAGCCCAAACGTAAAATAAATCAGTTTTAATTAATTTACTGTTTAGAATATATCAATTAACATTGAATAATAAGATTTCCATTGACACATTAGTGAAATGATACGAGAAAAAAAATAAAATGGTGTCACCTAGAGGTGACATTGGGCACTACGAATATAGGTTACTAGAAAATCAGTCCTGTTCTAGAAAAATAATACCGAAAAGAAAATCGTACATTTGCGTGAGATCAAACCATCAATGCACATGTAAACTCACATTGCATCGCTTCTACATAATCCATGTGCGCAGATGACACTCCACCCACAGCTTTCCAGTATAATATTCCTTTTCATGTGCACCTGCCGCAACAACTAATCGCACTCAGCGAGAATTCTTGCTGAATTTCTATGAGTATGCTTTCCACACTTACAATATACTTGCACAATATTTCTTCGAAATTCACAATAAGTCAAGTTATTTTCTGTACTAATTTTTCTCAACAATAACCAGGCATTTTGACATACTGTGCCTAGTTCCAAGACAAAAATTTGAATGATGTAGATGATTTTTTTCTAGAAATTTGTTTCTTCACATACTGTATTAGACATTAGGTCTTCGTGCACATCTGAGTTGGTTTCCCAAAATATTCTAATATTTTGTGGAGTCATATTCCCTGTCTGTAGTGGTAGTTGTAGTGCAGTGTATGCCATCACCTAATCCGTATCAATGTCAAGAACATGATTCCTCTGCAAAGCTTGTAGTTTGCTCATCTCACATATGTAATTTATTATATTCGCATTGTACATACGTTCAAAACATTGATTCAGTATGAGCTCTTCAACTTATTTTCCAATATTTTCAACATTGTCACCACATGCTGAACGAGAAATAAAAAGACATTTATCGTCTGATCATTTATGATTACAACTTTTATTTGAATATTTCATTTTCTTAGTTTTTACGGAAGAGGGAGAATTTCGTTCTTTCGTGGAGAGAATTGGTGGATTTGGTTCATCAGCTGCTGAGGTCAGATTTATTTCTACTCTCGATCTCAACATCTTATCTGCAAGATGTTTCACTTGAGGAGTTTTCACATCCCCACTTTCTTCGTGAGAAGTCCATCTTCAGAAGGAAAAATCTTGGTCATCTATCAACTCATCGTTTTTTTTAATCCAAACACTAGAACTTCGTGCAAAGTCAAGTTATAAATTAAAAAGAAATTATTTTGATACGACAATCTTTCAGTAAGTACAAACTCATGATCGTTATTCAGAAGCACATAAATGTAAGTGAACGGGAGTACATGTGTCCAACGTCACCTATAGGTAATACTTCACATTTCTGACGTAACACTGCACACAAATACAAAAAAGTCATTAAACTAATAATATGAATTGTTTTTACCAAAGAAATAAAGATTTTCAAACATTAAATATATTATCTTTCATTACAATTTTTCTTCACCAAAAGTAATTATCTTGCAATAAATCACTTTCCTCTAGAACTGCTTCCACGATATTGATAATTTTATCGCTCTACTGAGAGCAAGGCAAAATATAATCGTCTTATCTCATTCTAAGAACTATATTTAATAATCCGACATGGAAATATCGGTTAAAAGTATAGACTGGACCAAAGGAAAGCAAAATTATTATGCATCACCTGTAGGTGACATTGGGCTTTCACGGGTTAAAACAAAGGACATCGCTGAGAATAAAGTTAATTAATAAAATTACAGAAGTATGTTGAAATTATATTTCACAATCGATCAGAATGGTATGACAGGTCCTCGAATTCAACCCATACTTTTAATTTTCCTTTGAATTCATTTTTAAAATGTTTTAAAAACGGCTCAAAATATTCATTTTAATTTTTTGTTAGAATAAAGCGAAGTTCACTTTCAAACATGGCGTACGTACGATATTCAGCATAACCACTCAATTTTTTAAAATAAAAGTTAAAACCCCTTCTAAAACTATATTAATGAAGTTTGAGTACTTTTTCGTAATGAAATGTGTTTCTCACAAATCAATATTTAAATGGGGTCTGTACTGTTTTATACATATGAGTAATTTGTGTGTAATTTTTAGTGCACGGTAAGGCCTAGGGATTGGTTAGAAACAATGTTGAAAGGTTATTCAGAAGGAACAGGGGGAACTCCATGTTCCCATAACAACTAAAGTCATCCGCATTTTACAGTAATTTCCAGCTCTTAGCTCCTATTGACCACCACTTTGCATCATCGAGTTCGCAAGTAGATATTTCATTCTCATTGTCAGGAAACGTTTTTAACTCAAAATGAAATTTAACCAACAGATTGGTTGTCATCATTTATTTTCTCGCATATTACATACGTAGTATAGATAGTTATGTAATGCTGCAGCAAAAAAGGTAGTTTTACGGCAGAGAAAATCGTATTGCAGGCCTCAGATGCGGAAAAGTTGATAATTATTGTTCCGTAAGAATAGATTATTTCCGCTAATACGTTGTGTAGTCAGACTCCACGTTTTGAGGGTCATTAATACCGAAAAATTGGTATTGCCGGCAAATCTTCGCGCGTCTGTTCATTTGTTTGTTTCTTTGTTCGTTAATCTATTCTCTAAATATTTTTTCTTATAACATTTTGGCAAAGGTTTTATTAACGAAAATATTAATTTCTTCGCGCACTTAAGATTTGGAAGGTGGAATGCTTAGCAATAGGTGGCAACAATTTTGGAAAAGCAGTGTATCTGGCTTAGCGTGTGAATAAATTGGAAGTGGACTGTGTAATGAAATGGTATTGTAACCGTACCTCCTCACCTCACCGTACCGATTACAAAAGTAGATCTGTCATTTGCCTACTTCGCGACGTGTGATTACACCGTCACGCATCCCTGGGAATATCTCAATTTACAGATAAACTTCCCTATTGGTAGTGGGTTCGTCTTTGTTAAACTACTGATCAATTAACAAGCCAACACAATTTTTCAGTTTTAAATGACAAATAACATATATTCTATTGAATGAAAATCACTGTACAAATGAAATTCACAGATCCTCCTATGTTCTCATTTTTCGTAAAATCATGGTAACTAATTCCCTACCTAAACTGCAGTTTTTCACTAAAGTAATAATAACTCAGATCCCTGTTTACAAGAAAACAAGCAATGGATACATATTTACACTTCACAAAGAATATCACACATGAGACACACAAATCATAGTACAAATATTCATCCTGTAAAAGAAAAATACATACACACAATACTCGAAATTCACTACTACCTTTTAAATCACTAATTACGTTACACTCAATAGTCACATTTGACCTTCGGCTTCTACATAGCCTTTCGACACAAAATTTTGTTTCATAACGTCTCTTAAATGATTTGAATCATTAAAATATGACTCTAAATAAATAATTCTGTACAAAACAACTTCTATCATAAACATAAAGAATTACTTTAATCTGATTCTTGTTACGACTGTCGAAAAGAAATAAAACCACTGGCTAGCAAGACCAATGTTCTCAGAAACTTGCCCGATCAACGTCTGTTTTTGAGGGAAGCTCACATTACAACGTTTTGGCTAGTATAATGATAATCCTATCTCACAAGTTTTTTCCAGACTGAAATCTAATGAGTGTTCTTTCTGTGACTCACAACCGGCGAATTCCTCAAGTTGGTCCCGCGCTGTGTAGCTGGCCCGTCACGCGACCCTCGCGCCTCAAGGTCGTCGTTCTTCTGCAAGGTCCGTGCGTTGCCCGTCGCGTCGAAACTGGAGTGTTCCGAACACCGTCTCCCCGTCGTTCGGCGAAAATTCACCACAGCTTTCGCAGAGGCGATGGTCGCATCAGAATGCGAGTCCGAAACTCCAAGTTATGACTTCGTAATAGCAAAAGTCAAACTAGTTGTTGGATAATCCTTCTTTCTCATAACTCAAAATTCCATAATAGGATTTCCAAAGTGAAATTCCCAAAAATAAGAATAAAGAATATATGAAAAGTATGAAATATATTAAAGCTGTAACAAAGAAGAAACATGTCCTATGTTATAATAGTTCTCTTTTCTACCAACAAGAATGCAGCAACGTGGTTTTACAGATTCATTTCGATCTATTGCCGCCGTCGTTCTTTCGTTCATTGCATTCTTGTTTAATATTCATTTACTAATTCCATGTAATCTCACGATATTCACAGTACGTAAATCCATTAAAAGTGCTCAGTCAATTACCTTTTATTAAAGCTTTTGTGTTCCGCAATCTTCGCGTGTCCCTCGTCGACTATGTGGCGTACTCGTAGGCAACCGTTCTCCTCGATGTCTCGAACCAGAAAGAGAGCGAGCTCTTTTGACGCAAGTTCACGCCACGTCCGTATTTCCACGAAAATTTCCTGATTGGCTACGGTCTGAGTGCGTTCAGAAATCCTTCTCTGACTTACGCCATCTCTTCGCCACTGTAGAAACTACGTGTAGGGCCTAATGTCGGGTATTATTGCTTCCATTTTCCGTTGGTTATAAATGTGATCGGCGACAAGCGGTTACATAAGCCCCTCCCTTAAAAAAGATTTTTCTCGCGATAGAAAATTCCGAAAAAATCTTACAGCATGGTTGACTTCACATACCCCTTTGCATTCTACGGTGCTTCTCTACTTTACTTCATTCTTGAAATGGCTTTAAATTATAAAAATTAAATCTTCCGATGCTGCGTCCATTGTCATCCACTAACTCCGCAACATCTGGTTTCATACACAAACCTTGAGTAGATAATTGGTAACCTAGAAAGTCCACTTGTTTCCTACAGAAACTAGATTTTTCTACGTTTAACTGGAGATGGTTATCAATCAAGATCTTAAACAAATTTTCTAAATAACATAAGTGCTCTTGAAATGTTGCCGCAAACAAGATAATATCATCCATATACCCTAATGAGGCATGATACAATTTTTTTTTGATAATATTATCCAAGCATTGGATTAATGCGGCAGCTGAGTTCTTTAAACCAAACGGAACTCGCTGATATACATAGCTTATACCCCGGTACACGAAGCCAGTATACTTCTGCGAATCCTTAGCTATAGGAATCTGCCAGTATGATGCTGTGAAATCGGTACTGCTGATCCACCTAACACCTTGAAGCTTCGCTAACATCTCCTCTATCTTGGGAGGTCTATCTCGGTATGGGATCGTTTTCGCATTCAATTTCCGAGCATCTAAACATAGGCGTAATCTCCCATTTTTCTTTTTTACAATGACTATTGGATTCAAATATGGAGTCCTTTCTTTCTTAATGATTTTATCGTTTAACATGGACTGAATAAGTTCGTCCACTTCTCCCCGATATGCAACTGGTATAGGGTAGTTATGCGATGCATATGGCCGTTCATCAGATAATTCAATATGAAATTCAAAATCTTTTATGGGCTCTTCACATTTCTAAAAAACTCGTTGATATTTTAATAACAATTCTAACAGTTCTTCCTGTTGTTGTCAGTTTAAATTCCCATTATTCCTCACAGCATTTTCTAACAAAGTGGGAATATTGTTGACCTCAATACAGTTCGCATGGTATATTAGATGTTCATCTTCATCAAATGGATGATAGTGGATTATGCCGTTCCTTGGAATTTGCAAACAATTTCTCGCCATGTCAATGATTACTTTATGGTCATAGAGGAAGTCTACTCCCAGGATCAGTGGTACAATAACTCCTTCGCTACTATACAGACAGTCTCGTATACCTTCTTTCCTATTGTCAGCTGCAATAGTACTTGTCGGTAGATAGGCCGCGACTTCTTCTTATTCGCTCCCATCAGATACGACTTCCGCATAGGGAATTGTGGTATTGCTTCTGCCATCCCTGAAAGTTCATCCAACAAACTTTCCACTATTACCGAGCAAGTGCATCCCGTGTCGACTAATGCTAGGACCTTTTTCCCTTCGCATTCTATTTCTATCAATGGGCATTTGCGTTTCGTAATCTTTACATTCGTAAATAAATCTTTTTGCGTTTCCAAAGCGGAATGTACAACTGCCATGGACCTGAAAGTCACCTCTTCGACATCAATGGAAGAATGGTTTGTTTCGGGGCGACCATTCGAGACAAACCTTATTAGTTTAATTCCGTGATCAATGGGTTAGAATCACGTGACGTCGATGGTCCATACTCATATCTGTCATTACTTGAATTGGTCGTAGTTGAGGTAAAAACTTTGGTTAGTTGACTTCCCGTTTCCACTGAAGTTTTGCTCTGCTTCGGACGGGTCGAACTAGTTTCTCCCTCTCTGTTGTGGCCTAGTCTCTTCCCCTGCTGTTTACTATAATTACCGTTATTGTGTCCCTCTTGCGCGGTAACTATAATAGCACTTGAAGTGGGTGGTGACTTCGCTTTAAATTTTTCTGTCATTTCATATGATGCATCGTACAATCCAAGTTGGCAAATTAGTTTTTCTGAAGACATCGGTAATTGACTCTTCAACAAATTTTGTATGCCTACCGGGAAATGTCTGGTCAATAAACATACAATTTCATCCTCTGAAATGGGTGGCGTACACAAACTGAGACCTGCTAGCTTCTCTGTTGCATAATCTTGCATGCTAACCGTCCCCTTTCGCCAGGTACTGTACATCAAATTTAACCTAAAGTTAATTTGGGTCTCGTAATTCCAATAGCGATTGAAGAATTTTTCCTTAAATTCTCGAAACGTAGCTGGTAACGGATCCAATGTATCAGCCCACAATTTCGCACTAGATTGTAACATTTGGTAGATAATTCTGACCTTCTTGCTTTCAGGAAAATGGAAAGGTCAGGTGGAATTTGCACGATTCCACCTCGGTTTGGTATGCCATGGCCAATGGCTTAGAAACAAAAAAGAAATTAAATTTCTTTAGAAACAAAAATTTGATTTATTAAAATGGTAACAGAGTACAAAACGTCATTACAGATATAAACTAAAATCTAACTAAACAAATACGTTATATATTCTTCATCTACCTGAATATTATTTCAATACACTAGGACAAAATGTAATGTACCAGCTGATTGGCACATTCAATTGGGTGGTAGTTGTTTGGCAGACTGTCATTATGAAATTTATATTCACAACAACGGAAAATATGTTAGCATTTCTTCACAAGTACATTGTTCATTACTTATAATTTATTGAATTGAAACAGCGATAGGGCACATTCAATGTAAAGTGTATAGTGATTATTTCTTTGCTCGGTGTTATCGAAATGATAGGGTTTAAAATAGCCATGTTTACGATAAGAATTACGAGAGCATGACTCATTCAACCCCATCCGTTCTTTACTGGTATATTACAGCTCCCATCCACGCAGAACAGATCACTTCGCGTTATGGACGTCGGAATAGCCAGGGTCGGTTTGCATCGATCTCCGAAACTTTGACGTATGCGAATAAACGAGCCATCCGCACAGAGCGCCGCCTTCCTGGGCAGCGACAAATGGAAGATCCACGCGAGTCCGAGCGGAGGCTATCAGGTTGAAGCACCGCCGCGTGACGCGGAATGGCGCCCAAACGGAAACAAAACGAGGCGCCCTGCCAGCGTTTGCTCAAGGTCCGTCTGCTCGCACATTTCGGATCGCATAAATGCATTCGCCCCACACATTAATGGAATAAATTACTACAGTATATATGGAAATTATTCAGGTGCGTGAGGATAATCAATTTTCACGCATATTTGTAACGAACTGCGAGTATCTGATCCAAAACGTTGCGCTTAATGGAACCATTCTCTTTCTAAAGGGAGCAAGCAGCTCTCGAGAATGATGGATTACAATAGACAATAAAACATTGATAATATTTAATTCTTACCACTAAAACACCATTCGGCATATAAAAATACTCACAGCCTAATTATAATAATAAACTATTGTTCTCTATATTTTCTAACCAAAAATACCATCTATGTTGTTACCAATTTTACATGTCAAGTGTACAAACTATCCAGAAAAAAATGAGAGTTTTAGGTAAAAATAGTGGACATAACCATTTAACATCTTTACAATTTCGAGCTCATGGTTTTCGATTTCTGCATTTCTCAAAAGCAGAACGTTTAAAAAGAATCTTATCTTGGTTTGAAATATGCATGCAATGAATATTTCTGAGTTGTTTCTTTCAACTCCTTTTGGTCATTAGAAAGACATTGAAATGGACAGAGAATCTATTCATACTTATTATTTCCGAATATTACATAACTAATGGAATTTTGATTTCAGAAATATTGTTTTTCAGATACTTTAAGTTACGATACTTACAATATGAATATGTTTCAATTGTTCATAGAAATATATACAGACCCAAGGTAATGTCAAGAATAAATATTTCCTGAATGGGGATTATTTTTCTTTAAAAATATTATATTTTCTTATAGCTGACTCGTTTGCATACTTTTTAGATTACAAATTACGTACTCAAAATTTTCAAAATTGACTTAAACACAACAATAATCTTCCTGATTAATATTATAACCAAGACAATTAAAACATTATTACCCTTTAAAATATAATATAACTGTGTATATTTCTTGCGATGCGAATCATTGGTATCAGAAGTTCTGGAAACCTACGTGTATTGATGAATGTAACTCACGACTTCGAAACAACACAATAATGTAATTTTAGAAATTGGAGAAAGGAAATTCGCAAATAAAATATTTCAATTCATCGAGTATCTCAACTGACTTCTGCTTCTAAAGACATTTCCGGAAATGGAATTGAAGACATCGATGTGAGCTACGGAAGACAAAAATTAAAGATTTTGATGAGAATGCGAAATGAAAGGAAATGCCCTGAAAAATTATTTTAGGTTTCGCAAGTTTAGGTACGAGTAACTCGCTTTTAACATATCTCTGAAATACCAAAGAACAACTTTTGAAGCAAAATAATGAGAGCAAAGAGAGTCTTTGGAGGAATCTGTCACATTTTTAAGTGCTGCTTTGGTAGGCGTCAACGCTACCAGTTCTTCCGCTCATATCAAATAAGCCAGACCACGCAAATCCCACAAATTAATAATTACTTAGTGCTCTGGACCTAGAGAAAGTTTATTTTATACGTCTTTTGAGAGACCTGGATGACTGCGTTCGGCAAAACCTTGAATTATCTCACTGGCAGATTTGTCCTCAAAACATGATTCCCCTCTCGCCCTTTATTGCATAGTGTAACTCAGCTGAAACATAATGTTTTCCAGGTCCTAAACGCATTCTAACGATTTAATTACTAGCTATTTTATATTACACGTAATGTACATAACGAGTTTATGACACTTCATGCATTGTTAGGCGGTAAACGCAATAAGATAACAAGATAAAGTGATAGTAATCTAGTGGCGTCGTGAATCGGAACTTTCTGGTAACACACAGTTTTCGTATATCAGAAACGAAACGTTTTTAGGATAATAATCAAACTGAAATACAAATGATACTTATTTTATTCACTTGCTTGATAGTTCTTTTATCACAAAAACGATTTTAAAAATAAGTTGTTTTTAAATCATGAAATATAACACATTTTGTGGGAGGAGTTACACAATTCTGTTTGGTTTTTTCCTGAAGCAATATTTAATTCTAATTTTTTTAAAATTATTTTTCCCTTAATTAAAAGAAATAAATGTAATGAAAAATAATTATTTCAAGTAAAAATAAAAATCCTGTAATAAAGGGCTAGAGCGCGCTTCAAAAGGGGGCGTGGGGTAGACGAATGATGACGGGCGGGGCGCGTGTGTGCAAGCTGTCCACGCACTGTGTTGCGGTGGCGCAGTGTGTCAGTAGAAAGCATGAGGGGCGCTGATAAATATTTGCTCTCAGCTCTCCGCGACGGGACATGCAGGATCCGACGGAAGGCTCCCAAAGCGCCCGCCCGCTAGGGATGGAAATCTCGAGTTCTTCAAATCACCTAGTGTGTAGTAATTTCAGAAGAAAACAACACGAAATTTATTCTTCGAATTACTTGTTATTAGCAGAATTTTACGTTATTTGCCCTCTTCTAGCAAATGATATATTCTCTCGTGCATATTGTATTTAATTTATATTTGCACCTCCATGTAACTCCTAAACAACGTAACTCGGTAACATCGAAAAGCACGTAGTCTGGAAATAATACTTAACTTGGAAAATGAAAGATAGTTTTACAATTACGCTTTAAATCACGCTAAAGCAATTTTTAGACATTCAAAACTAGTTTTCAAATATCTAAATTATAATGCTCACTTAGTTGGTACTTTATCCTATTAAGAAGTAGATTGAACCATTAGCTGAAACGGCCCTTACTGTACTAAGGGCTCTTTGTGCAAATAAATGGAAAAACGTCGATGAAAAAACCGATATCTGTTTATACGCCCTTCATAATAAAGTAGATTAACGAATGTCTGAGTGTACGATCAAAGAATTAGTTTAGCACGCATTATTCATTATCACTAAAGAAACAGGTTTCCTTCTAAAATGACCAATTTTTAAAATCAACTGTAATCCATAGTCATTGTGTAAGAGTAAAATCATAATGTATTTGTGAGTAAATGACGAGTTTTCCGACCTCTCACGATAAACCAAATCTCATAAAAAAGCCGCACAAAAGAGAGAGGTCATCAGGCTCCGTCCAATTTATTCGGCTCGTTCGCACTTATCTGGTTCATTAAGACCTGCTCCGTCACTCAAAATTGAGCTTCGCCTGTTTCGAGCGATAGGAAGGCTGGACGTCCCCGGTGACGTCACGATAACGCTGCGCCCAGCGGCGGCCCATTATCAGCGGACGGCGGGCGAGATATCACCCCAGCCCGCCCTGCCCCGCCCCGCCCAGCGACGGGCGGCCCCATCCGTCACGCACCGTCCATGGGCGCCTCTCGCACGCACGCCCTCGCCGCCCTCGCCGCCCTCGCCGCCCTCGCCGCCCTCGCCGCCCTCGCCGCCCTCGCCGCCCTCGCCGCCCTCGCCGCCCTCGCCGCCCCCGCGGGCGGGCAGGCAGGCAGGCAACGAACAACTGCACAGCGCAGGCAGCATACTGCCGCTAGTAGCTTCTCTTCGCCAAGAAAACGCTTACCGAAAATCTGTACTCCACCTTTCATGAAAATGCTAATCGGCTGTTCAGAGGATGTGAGGGAAGTAGTTTGGGCGGCGTGTAGGGGGCTGGAGACGCTCGCCGGGTGGCCACGGGGCGACGGGGTGAAGGGTGGATGAGAGTAGTTGGTAGGTGGTGAGGGGCGGGGGGAGGGCGGGGGGGGGCGGTCAGTCTGATGGAGCGCGCAATCGCGGGCGGACGCCTGCTGAAGGATGCGCGCACATCCACCACTGCCAGCGCGGCCACCTGCCGCCCTGGGCCCCCTGCCCCGCCTTCCTCCTACAGCGAACGAAGAGAAGGAGGGGCAGAGGGAAGAGAACGAATAGGGGAAAGATTCGAAATTTCCAAACAGGAACAAGACGGGAAAAGGGACACAGTCGCCAAGAAAAGGGAGGGAGATAGGAAACAGGAAGAGGATGAAACGCAAAAGACAGGGAAAGGGAGAGGGCGGGAAAAAGAAGGGAAGAAAATAGGAAAAAGGCTGAAGAAAACGGGATGAAGGGGGAAAAAACAGAAAATAGGAGAAAACGTGAAAGGTGATGTGGAAGTCGTGAAAAAGAAAGAAGGAAGACCTGAAACATCAAAGTCGAGAATGAAGCGGATAAATCCGTACGAGCATAATGAGGAACAAAAGCAGTAGCACGAGGGAGATGAAGAGGATGGGAAAAAGGACGAAGAGGATGTAAATGAAATCAGCCGAACGGTATCAGATTATTATGAAAAGAACGTAATGAATTTTTTGCATCAAGCGTAGTAGAACGATTGAAGTATTTAATCACCGAAGAGAACAAAATAGTATCAACTTCAAAAATGGGTAACAGAATCACTTTAAAGTAACAACAAAAGATAAACACAATGCGTTCTCCCTTTCACTCAACACTAAAGAAAGTGAAGAGGTGAACATCGTTGTACAAGCCGGATGTGCTCCCCGAAGCCCTTCAGATAGACACGTTGATTTGTGGCACGCTCTAACCCCATTGACCGGCGGCTCTCACAACCTCACGGGTCACGCGAAGTCAAAAAGCAACGAAGAAATCCTTAAGAATAAAAACCGGAAACGATTCAACCGGATTGCTATCAAGCAACGAAAGAGATAAAAATACACATAGAAAAAAATTTGCTCAAACACACGAGATGAAAAACAACAGTGAATGATGAAATAGAATGGGACAAGTGAAGAAAGTTGGCAATCTAATTCGCCGTCATCATTCTTAAGATTTGTATCAGAAAAATGTTCAAGTTAAATTATGCCAATTTATTGCGGTTATGATATTAAGTCCCTTACCATTTGATGGATTTTCCTTCTCGATTTTCACCCATTTCTGCACTAACGGCAAGTTTGTTCTTTCCTTCTGTCTAGCTCAAGACACTCACCTGAAACAAAATGAAAAAAATACAACATAAGTCATCACATATAGCATCACATTTAGGACTAGTTGAAGTATCGTATCGTATCGTATCGTAACGGAGATATTAATTTATCTCACCATCTATAGTATGATTTCCCAAACCATACTACTGGTCACCGATTTATTTTGCAAAAATTATTATGAGCGTCGACACCTCACAGTAATTAGTTTTATCTACTCAAAATAAAAATTTTAACTTGTTCATTTAGTAATTTTTGTGTTTGATTTCTAATTTCAATGTTTAGTAGGAAAATCACGGGATCGGTCAATTAATATATTATACTAGTTTGCCAACGTTTCGGAATATTTTATTCCATCATCAGGGCTAACAACCAAACAACACAATCACAATAAATACGGACAAACTCTTCTGAACAACAACATACAAACAAACATAAATGAACATACATGTGGAACAATAATTATACAGATAACTAAATAAATAACTACATTATACACCGTATATATAACGGATACACACCTTACTAATAGATATAATGGTCAACCATAATGTAAGGTGTGTATCCGTTATATATACGGTGTATAATGTAGTTATTTATTTAGTTATCTGTATAATTATTGTTCCACATGTATGTTCATTTATGTTTGTTTGTATGTTGTTGTTCAGAAGAGTTTGTCCGTATTTATTGTGATTGTGTTGTTTGGTTGTTAGCCCTGATGATGGAACAAAATATTCCGAAACGTTGGCAAACTAGTATAATATATTAATTGACCGATCCCGTGATTTTCCTACTACTTATTTAACGGTCGTGATTTCTACAATGGTCAATTTCAATGTTGTTATTATGAGTGTCTATGACCTTGTTTTGATGGAAGATATGAAATGTACGAAATTACTCTCGTATAATAAAAACCATTTCTGCCTTGTTACTGCAGTAAGATCATAGCCCATTCTTTTCGTCCCATTAGTACAGTTATTAAATCGTTCTAGAATCCTTTTTGGATGAAGTGATCACTGACCATGATAAAAATATCTGAGACGCGTCCGTTTGGTTTTCAAATAAGTGGTCAGCGTGAGCAATAAAAATATAAATATATTTTGCAGAAGTGTGTGGTAGTAATAGATGGTCGTAGTGGCAACCCAACGTGAGGCGAATATACATTTTAAATAAAAACAACTAGTGAGAACCCGTCAAAATATGACGGTGTGATCTAAGATAAATGTAAAATACTGTGCCCAAACTAATGTTCACAATATGTTGCATTGTTTAAATCTTCAGGGTATAACGAAGATATTCTGTGATGTGGAGTTCACAAAATTTTGAACACGTATGGCCCATGACCTGATGGCAATGCAATATCGGTACCAAATTACACAAAAGAGAGACCACTATTATACTGACGGATATTATTTCTAAAGTTTTTTGATGTGTCATAATCTCCTATAAACAACTGTTTGATTTCTTCTGGCATATTGCTGGAAGATAAACTTATTTTCCCTTGTAAGCAACACACAGTAAACTTGTTTACAGAATTTCTCTGACATGGGAAGTACAAAGTAGAACAAAACTGACATTTCATAGACAATAACCCAACAAAAAACGAAATGACCTCACTATCATGACACATACGCTGACTTTCTCTTTCCCTGCTCCCAGTCAATGTACTACGTTTGCGTCTTTTGGGGCGCGTGGGCAACGATTCGGAATTCGACATAACCTGTGAACAACTTCACTACAACCGAACAAAACACACTGTCCGAATGTTCTCTATAAAATATACTACAAAAGCAAATACTGTATATGCAAACTGTCATCTTCACAAAGCAATTATTACACTGAAACAAAACCTTGACGAATTCTGAACAAATCTCAACAATCAAAGCAAAACATCAAGCAGCGCCACCATCAAGCGGCGGGGACGCACATCTGTCGACTCATATATATCAATTTTAAAACAACCACCCTTTGGAAGAAAACAATTGACTATTGATAAGCGTACTATTAAAGAATGATTTAATTAATTACTTTACACCGTAAATGTTGGTGAATCAACACAAACAATATCTGATAACACATCTAGGGATCACATTCTTTCATTTAAAGGAAAAAATACTACAATCGGTTCAGTAGAAGCTCTAAACGAAGCCATGGCAGAATACCTTATTTTTTTAAATATATAGATTTGATCGAGCAAAAAGAACAGTCTTTGTTTTAGTACTCGAATCTGGACTGGCAAAAATTAAAGATAAAATATATAATCAATTATGAAATGCAAATGCAAATTTAAACAACTCCACAACTAGAAAATAAAAGTTAAGTAAAAAAGTGATATTTCGGCATGTAGCATGAGTTCGAATTTGAAACCATTTTCTTCCCCGCATTTGCTTAGCTTCATTGGAATTGTCAGTGCACGCTCAAACGTGAAATTTCTGCTTGACGTTCTTTCATGCATATTTTTAATATTTTTAATTGTAAGGATGAAACAATTTTTACTTTTTAATTTTATACTACTTATTAAAATCGTATATATCTACAACCAATCAACGAATATAATAATATTAATAATAATAATAATAATAATAATAATAATAATAATAATAATAATAAAACAATCACTGGCGAGATCATACGGTTTTTATCTGTCATTCAAATCAATTTTTTTACTGAAACTATTAATCTTCACGAAACGCAAAATCTTCGCCAGTGCGTCAAAATCGACCACTGTGAGAATGGCTGAAATAGGAATATGGAAAAATTTACTTCTAGAATTTTTACTTACTTCGAGTATAATGGAAACAATTTTACTTAAATCTTCACCTCCCGTCCCTTCAGTTCATTCGACTCTACTCCGTTCCTTCTCCTTCCCCTTCTCCTTCCTTCCGCTTTCGCCGACACTTTCCCCTCTCCCTTCCCCGACATTTCCCAGCATTCTCTTCCCCTTTCCCTCACTCCCTCGTTTTGTCGAAGAATATTCACAATTAGACCACAAAAATGTGTAGAAATTAGTGAAGAATGAAATATTGTTTCTGTTATAGATATCGTACAAAAATATCGAGAAAACTGGAAGGGGTCATATCCTGAGAATGTCAGAACATAGCATGAGTAAAATTATTCTTCAATTTAGACCTGAAGGAATAAAAATATAGGACGTTCCTTGAAGAGATGGCATGAACAATTTCGTGACTGAACAGATCAACAGGTCTAATCCTTGCTGTCGATGTGGTTGAATATAAACTAATATTTTACGCACATTGATTGGCATGTTATTACCAGCTATATTGTTTTCAAATAAATGTGTTTGGTATTTTATGTACTTGAATTAAAAGCATGTTTATTTATTTCGATTTATTTCGTACTCAGATGGTAAAGACGCTATATTCACATCAAATACATTTATAAGCTCTTCACAAATTTCAATGTACTAGCAGATGGGTCTCTGAAATATCCCTTTGAAATATTTCCATCATTAGTAATTCCAGAGTTTTTTTATGGATGTCGAGTAAGAATCCAATTTCTTCCCCAAATCTCCGTTAAAGTTCCTAATATTTACTTGCTGTTTGTCGCCGCCGATGCCACAGATCAGAGGCAAGAGGTGCGCGCCCAAACGCACGCCGCCCCCCTCTCCTAAGAACTTCGCCCCCCCCGTGGCTCCGAACAATTGCCGGCGCCTTCCCTTCCACCAAATGAGTTAGGAAAACTATGGAAGGACTCCGAAAGCTAATTGTTGTAGAGTAGTTTGAACTCTAAAAGGATCTCCAAAAGAGCGGTTTCTGTGTAATTATCTCAAAATTATTGCAAACACATTTAACCAAGAACAAAATAAATCAGAGGTAACTGAACTTTTCAATATCCATTTTCTTCAGAGTTTATGGTGACCGAAGTTGAGTTACTCATGAAGCTTTTGACGCACACAAAATTTGTCTCATCCCCGGCATATTTATTTAGCATCCTCCCTTGTGCAATACTCGTTAAGCTTGTTATCTTAAATTTTTAATTTGATGTTTGTCCTCAGAAAAGATAAACAAGAGAAGTTATCATCCAGATTTTAGATAGTGAAACGTGGCAACAAAAAACGTTTTTCTTGTACGATGAAAATATAATGTAAAGAAATGTAATTTATTATTCTCTCCAATCTATTATTTTATTATATAATTAAATTAATCCAACTAGTTAACTACATAGAATGCACATAAATTAGTGAATAATTCTTTATGATGAAATTTAAAAAATATCAATACTTCATTATTTACTACTAATAACAGCCGAATCTTGGAAAAAAAAAATCACAAGTAACTGTGAAAGATACGACGTGAACGAGAGACTGTTTCGAATCTAAATAGGAAGACGACTTTTGTGTCGTCAAAGGCCACTTGAAAGAAACGAACGCCGCGGGAAATCACATCCCTCTCACAGAAGTTGAACGCAGTTGCAAACAGTTGCGAGAGCAGCTGTGGGCAGCCGAAAAAGCAGACGAGAGCCCCTCGGCGGAGATGGCTCCTCTGGCGGCGGCGCAGCGCAATACACCTAAAAGCCCCCCCCCGCGCTCCGACTACCTCCTCGTCGCGTACGCCTGAAACTAAGCAGGCCCGTAATTAGAGAAGGAGCCAAGGAACGCCCAGACGGCATGTGCGAAGGGCAAATACCCAGAGGTTACGGCGACAATCATGCAGTGCAGAGAGACGGGCGCGGCGAAGACGAGAGCAGCGGCAGCGCGCGAGGAGGCACTAATGGAAGGCTGAAGACATCTGGGTGATTGTATATCACCGCTCCCGGGAACTGCAATGGCCGCAGTTACGGAGATGGTTGAGTAGGCCTTGCCGAAGGGAGCGGCGGCGTTAACGCAGTGGTGGTGGTGGCGGTGGCCGCGGGCGCGGGGGGAGGGGAGGGGACGGGGAGAGCGCGCCGAGCAGCTGAGGAGCAGAGCACCTGGCGGCGTGCGTTCCCAACTGCGGCAGAGCGCAGACTCGCTACTCGCTGCCTGGCTTGCCCGCCCCAGTCCCGTGCGAGGCTTGGGGCAGCGGCGGGAAGCACAGAGGTCGACCCCTCTGGAACTTGGCATTAAAAACGTGATGCTTGCGGGACTTCCTCCACCAAACGAAGTTAGTTCATTCAGATAATTCATTTTCAAATCCAACAATACTTAAAACACTAAGACTTTTCGTTGAGAGAGTGTTTTTAAGCTTTCTACTCAACCAATTTCGGAGGTGGAGGCCAAAATGTCTAATTACTTGCTCTTATTAACAGGTTTTATAGTATAAATACTAGTTACACATATTAATAATATTGTAAAATTCATTGAATGTGGGATTATCTGCTGTTATTTGTTCAGAACGTCATTTTATCGCGCAAATTACAATAGATTTATCGAAAGATGCCGTTATTTAGTCTGACACGTGCGAGTCTGAATGTGAGGTTATGGTTATCGAAAATAGCAAGTTTATTATTATTATTATTATTATTATTATTATTATTATTATTATTATTATTATTAATGGAAATATCAGTGAATGTCACATCTGGAACTTACTTCTCAGTCAGTTCCCCCCAAGAGAGTAACAAATATTAATATGATATAGTTTACCAAAAAGAGCGTTAGCAAATTTCACAAGCCTTTAGTTGGCGTTCAAGTGTTGTAATGGTCTGTCGTGTTAAGCTATTATTTGAAATGCTAATAATGAAAGACACTCGTATATATTACTGGTTGAAACACTAAATGCCAGAAACGAATTGTAAGTCTCGGGAGTGCGAAGGAAGTGAGCGGTGCGCTCATTTGCTACTTACGACAGCATAAGTCTGTTTTGTTAGGAAATTCTCTAATTAGTATTTTATTTCTTGAAGCAAATGGCTTAACATAGATCATTTGTATATTAATGACTTTTATGCTATTTCTGATTTTAGCAAAATGAACAGCTCCGATGCAGATTTAGGTCAATGGTTGATAGAGGAAACCGCTGGAAATGTGGATTTAAGATGACAATTAAAAATGCCTTTTATTGTTTTTGAAAGTCTATAACGTCTTTTCGGAGTATTTGGTACTGAAAAATTAGAAGGAACGTTTTCCTTATTCACGATCGCAATAAAAGTTTTGAGGGTATGACTGCACATTTTACTTTATTTTAGTTTTGAATATCAGGAAACTGTCAAGTAAATCCCACCGTTAAGATTTCCTTACCCAGTGTAATTACTAAAGCACTACAGTTAAGATGAAATTATATATTCCCATTACAGTGATAAATTTCTTACCTTTCCAAGAACAACAAATTTTTATTTTAAAAAATTCTGACAAAAAGGTAAGTGAAAATTATAAACCATCACATAATAATAATAATAATAATAATAATAATAATAATAATAATATAAAAAAACATAGAAAACAAGCAGGTAGAGTGGCTCGAACTATCGCAGGTTAAACATGAAATATAAAAGTTTGAATATTGTTTCCGGGCGCGCATGGTCACTGGGATACGGCAAAAATCACACTGGGATGAGTGAATGAGAAATCCATTAGTAAGAACGAATACCTGTGTTTTTTTTTTATCTAGGGCTTTTATCCAGCCGACAGCCGGTTACCCTTTACGCCCCGATGGGACGCATATTCGACCATACACTAGACACCAACACACTTGCGGGCTCCTCTGATCTGGGGTCAGCAGAACGCGAGGCCCTCCGCGACAACACATACATACAAAGTCAAGGGACAAACAGCCATGCCCAAGGCGGGACTCGAACCCGCGACCCTTCGGACCGAAGCGCTGAGTCGGTACTCGCTCTTAGCCACCTCGGCCATCCAGGTCGGCACGAATACCTGTCTACATGGCTTTATTTCGCCGCTGGTTCATTGTGGAGAGGGGCGTGGCAAGAGTGAAGGGAATGACCGTGACGGGAAGCGAGATGAGGCATATGGTGGAGGAAGCAAAAGGTCAGGGGGCGGGGCGAAGGGAGGAGGGGAGATAAGGTGCGAGGGAAAAATAGAGTAGAGCGGGGGAGGGAGGGAGTGGGGTAGGGGCGAGGAAACGCAAAGTCAATGGAGGTTTGGGGGCGAGAGGGAACGATTGAGAAGAAAGAACTCGGGATGTATGGAGCAAGGGAATGTAAGACTAGGGGAAGGGAGCGATGGAGGATTGGACGAAGCCCAAGGGTTGAGAAAATGAGACGGTGAAAAAGGAGGAAGTAAATCAAGGCAAGACCGGGAGAGGTGGCTCAGTGCATCAACTGATGTCAGTGCACTGCCGTTGGCCAGAAGGTCCTAGGTTCGAGTCCCGACAATGGCAAGATTTCAACACTAGCTTGTTCTAGGTCGAATTCAGTCGCTTTCTGGAGAATTCTATTGTCTCGCTGCTCTGATCGGTAGTTTTCCGTGGTTTTCTCGATCAACTCCAGGCGAATACGGGTGCAGTACCCTAACAAACGAGCCACGGACTGCGTGCGATCTTTCCTACCTCATCCTTTTCCTATCCTCTCCCCTGACACGCACTTACACTAACATGCACTTCATTACTACATATTCCGGGAGACCGGCCGGGAACTTACAGCTTGTCCCGGCTGAGGCGGTGTCCCGCTTGTGGGAGATACCTGGTTAGGGAAAACCCCGCTAGCCGACGGAAGGTCGGCGCCGCATCTCGCCACCCAGTGGAGGAAGATCACTGTCACCTACCGATGAACAAGCATGCACTACATTTACGGGACTAATGAGCTCAGTAGTTGACGTGCCCGGAACCACAAGGCAAGGCAAGGGTCGGGGGAGGAATAACGTGGGGCCAGGCGGCCAGATAGAAGCACCGATTGGCGAGGGGTAGGGAGGAGCGACAGGGAAGGTGGGAGGGAAGCGGAGACAGAAGAAGAGGCGGGGGGAGGAGCGAAGGGGAGGCAAATTGCGATTCAGATTCCGCGTGGATGACACCGGCAGCGGTGCCCCGCATTAGCAGGCGCATCACGTCAAAACCACAATGATTATGCAAAATGCGGCCCCGTGAAATATATATTGCAGGCAGTTCGTTCGCTCACTCGCTCGTTGGACTGTCACATGACATAAAACAATTTGCGTGTTTATATCAATAAAATAGACCGATACGGAGAAACAGAAAAACGCTGGGAAAACGCTCTGTTTGCCTGAGCGACGCGCTTTCGAAGCACTGCAAACGGGTTTACGGGTGATTCATTAATTGGAGCTTGCGGTCGCAGTGTTTCACTCTACACCTCCTCTGCATTGTAACCAAAACTCTCCCACCACTTCCCTCCCCTCCTGTTCCCCAATCCCGGCGCAAATAAACCCACACCCTCTCCCATCACCGCCCTGCGAACATCAGATTAAATCAGCAGGAATTCGGTACGAGAACGAATGCCAAACTCTACCAACGAACATCCACGCATCCATATTTGTTTCCAATTATTGGTTTGCGTTTATAATATTCTTATTCGGAGATTTCGATTTTTTAACTGCATGGTCAGTAAATGTTCCAGAATTGCTATGTCACATACGCGAATGCCATCATATCAATGTCATCGGTTGTCAATAAAGAATCTCTGGATTTTTTGAACAGAAAATAATTACAAAATGTAGTTAGTATTCAATTTGTTTAACTGTGACATATTTGTTCAAAAAATACCAATTTAATGCAGTACACATTCACAGAATTATCATGTGCTTGATTAAGCAAATACAACTCTCCAATTAAATGTTTTGCTGCACTTTTATTTCGCGAATATTCTTGCCTGTGTATATGTTTCTACTGATCGATTGACAATTATCTGCAAGACCTCATTCCCTCCTGCAAAAAGTACATTTTATCATGTTTACATTTTGGTGAAATCAATTGAAATAAAAATCACAATGGTTACCCATCGAGCATGATATTATAATTGAAGAGGTTGGGGCAACATAGTGCCAACACTCATTTCATGTATTTGAAATAAAGATCTTTGATTACTTCTGAAAAAACAAGCATGATACAATGTTGCGCAAACGCATTTATGGAACTACGGTACATGTATAGAAAGTATAGAGAATTGTACGCACAAGTTGTGCAAAATGAGACATGTCTGAATTAGCAATGTAGTTTTTGTTTTAGCAGACAAAAACGGATAAATTGTTTGTTAGCACTATGTTCCTCCAAATACTTCAAATTATTGAAAGTGAATTGCGTTGGAAGACAGTCAACATTCGTCTGGGTTATTAAACGCATCTAGAACACGCTTAATAATAGGATTACAAACGGTGACTAGCGATTCGCACATCACAATTCCAGATATGAAAAACCTGACGCTTTAAAATTTAATTTAGTCTAATTTTATAATAAAATATTTTTTGTTTCCTTCCTCTACCTTGACCTATTCTCTCCTTTGACACACTTACATTTACATGCATTACTCATGTCAGGAGAACAGTTGAGGTCTTAGAGCTTGTTTTCGCATGTGATATGCCCTGCTGTGGTAAGATTTCTGGGGAAGGAAATCTTTGAATACCGATGTAGGACCACACCGGATTGCACTACCGAGATGGGAAGAACACCGCCACATCCCGGGATGTGGGATAACTTCACTGACGGAGACCATAGCACTTGATGTGCCCGATAACATCCTTAAATCCAAAGCAAAGTTGATCTATTTCTCTCTAGCCTAACTCGTGCGAATTCGACCGTTCGTCAATGAATCACCCAGAACAATGGTTACACCTGCTGAGACGGAGGTACCGATCTGTTTTGCAATCGTTAATTCCCTCACTAAATTAGAAGTTGCGACTTCAGTTACTCTTGCCTTTCTTGGTTGCCTTTTTTTTTTTTTTTTGTATTCTTTTGATTCTCATCAAAAGTAGTTAAGCAGTCACAGTGGACACTGTTTCAATTTGTTAGTCTTAAATGATACGAAGAGAATTTTAAGAATTATTATATTGCGTTTTTTAAATATCTAAAATTTGATGAAAATTACCCCTATCAGATGGCTCATTTGTGCTATCCCTAATGGAACACTAACAAAATCACACATGAGGAATAGTTCAGAAATCTTCTGAAATATGTTAATGTAACCAAGCAACTTCAGGAGTCGTTGAATTGTCACAGCAAAAAATTGAACCGAGTAAAAAATTAAGAAGAATCGTAAGAAATTCAGTGGGAACAGGAAGGGACAGTAAAAAAGTGTTACTTTTATAAACCCTGAACTGAAATTAGAAATGCAGACTCTACGGCTCTCCAATATTTCACAAATGCTTAACATATTTTCTTGACGGTTACGGTTATTTTCTTGTCGGTAAAAAATGCAAATTGTTATTCCACATATTTTAGTTTCAGTGAAATTTCATTGTTTTATTTTTGCTTTAATTAAATTTATATCTGTCAGGTATACGGATATTTCCTTCATTTTTGCCAACATTCCTCATTTTTACACTTCCTGATTTTAAATCACTTTATTTCTTAAGCTGCCGCCGCAAAGTCTCATCTGTCTGTTACCATTTCCCTCAAACCTATCTAAATTACGGCACTTAAGTCACTCGATCGGTTTAAGGATGAAATGAACTCTCTTTATACAACATTTTTACGTTTGTCTGGAAGTATCAACTGCTAATAAACGCAAGTATAAATATTTTTATTATAATATTTTGAAATTTTCTCTCTCTTAATTACTTCTGTGCTTAATCAAATATGCAGCAATTAATTTCATTGTGGGGCAAAGTGGTTTAAAACTGGTTCATTCACATTCATGACTTCTGATTGAATTAATATTTTTTTAGAGATAATTTTGTCCTAGAGACAATCACATTCATTAGTTTTTACACATCTGAGAAATATCTTTCATAAATGAAGTTGCGAAGGGAAATTAGTAGTATTTACATCTTGAAATCTGATTGATTGTCTTAAGTAACTATACTTTAGTGGTTGTTAATTATTGCATACTATCAATGGTAATCAGACTGTTTTATTTACTTTAATAATTTTATTCGTATATGTTATATGTATTTCAATGCATTGCAATACCAATTAACTTATTAAATTGAATATAACTATCTGATTACTATTTATTGACTACAATACGAGTAATTTGAAACCACTGAAGTATACAAATACATGTCTGTCTTGTAATATAATGAGAGCTGCAAACTTTGGGGAACAGGCTATGATTCGTCTCAGAAAAAATGTCTTGACAAATAATAAATGTTTCAGTAGAATGTTCCGTCTCATCACTCAAGTTTATCAAACAACGATAGTAGGGAGATTACATAGACACTTAGCATGTTCAGAGTTGAAGTTTTACTCTTGTAGAACTGTTCATAATATGCTGCTGGTCTTGGAGTAACCCTCAGAAATTTAGGTAAGTAAAAATGTAATCTCGCAACAATAATCCGCTTGTCAATTGTTCCTTATCGATCGTAAATATATTTAAGACTGTGTCCTATGATTTTCAATCATGGTTTTTAACTACAAATGATTTGAATTATTTTCATCGTAATTTAAGAAAGGAGATTTTTAGTTTTTTTTTGGGGGGGGGGTACTTTTTCAGATTTCGACTCTTCCGAATAGGTGCCCCCAGGTATCCCTTTCTGAATGGACTTTCCGATTTGGTTTTCCACTCGCAAGAGTCCTCGTATGGGTACGCTCGTTTTAAATTGTAGCGATGTCGACCGACACAAGTGTACTGACTAGACAAATAAACGCTCTTTGACATCGCATCTCGGGGGCGTGGCCACTCGCCGCAAGGCAAAATGAGTGAAGTGACCGTTCGGGATCCTGCGCCCGCCAGCGGGGCAGAAGGAGCGAGCGAGTGTGAGCGGCGGAGGGGGTGGGGGAGGCTACTTGGGTCGTAACGCGGAACGACGCCGTTCGCGGGGGCCAGTGGCTGCCGACAGCCCTCTTTAATTGAAACGAAGCGCCTCCGCCCCCGTCGAGACCCCCACCCCCACCCCACCCACGCCTCCGCGCGGCGACGCCCCGATCTCAAAGCGACCGGGATCAGCTCGGGTCACAGCCTCCCCGCGTCCACGAGGGCTCCTCAGGCGCTGATCGGGTCACGTGAACTCGCTTCGGTAATCAGAGTCTTTGCAAATCTTTCTCAATGCAAGAAATGAATGCTTTAGTGCGCAAGGCCTCGCTGTCACAAAACAACCACGTTTTCAAGGTACGACCCTTGCTACTTTCCAGGTAGCGTTTGTTATAGCTCCTTTTTATCAATGAAGCTTCCGTCCTAATTCTCTCAGTCAACACCTCTGGGGAAACGGCGTACGGGGTACGTGCAATCTTCCTCGAACTGAGTGTTCTCACCGACCGATGCACCTTAACGACTCCTTTCAACACGGACATGGGACGCTACATAGTGGCTCTTAAAGAATGAATTTCCCATGGCATCACCGCACTATTATTATTATTATTATTATTATTATTATTATTATTATTATTATTAATAATGACAATAATAAAAATGAATGAAAGTCCTGCAGCTTTAGTAAAGAATGTGAGCTTCCTAAATGGAACCTTCCTACCTTGTTTGAATTTCTGAGGTCTTCTGCATTCCCATTTCGTTACAATTCTAATGCCGTACGAATTGCGCTTGTGTTACTCTCTAAGAACTGCATTGGTACGCTCTAGGATTCATTCATATTTCGAGGACTGAAAAGTCTCTGAGAAAGTACAGTAGAGAAGTTTAAAACTGCACATTGTTCCAATTCTATTTGATTGAATACCTGCTATTACAACTTATAGTAATGGGTTCTAATATCGGGTATTTAATATGCACTCAATGCGTTAGTTTTATTTAGGTCATTACCTTCCATGTCTGTCATATGGTTTCAGCAGCATAATCAGCTTTGAAGTAAGCGGAGCCAACGATTTCTGCATCTGATTGTAGCATTGTTGGCTTCTTACACCTCTCCGCATCTCATGTGAAACATCATTCTATCCATGTTCATTCATATCTCACCTACAATTAATCACTCATGCAGTGAAAGGAAACAGGAAATCACTATTCGTAAAACAAACAGGAACGAGTTTCCTACGCACGGGACTGAGTAGGCTCTCATCGTCACCATAACAGGCATGTTAGGTTTCCCGGTTTTCGTACCAATGTTGGTCGGAGGGAAGGAAGCACCAGGATTGGCATTTTTGGCTATAGGAGTAAAGTGCACAAACTCCACTAGTGGAGCACACGAGGGGAATTGGCTGGAGTGGAGTAGGCGCTGCAGCAGGTTTTCGCGGGCGGCGTCCCGCCCTGGCGACCGCAACGCGACCTTCCAGCCAGAGCTCTCGCAATCGCAGCTGCCGGCTCTTCAAAGGAGGCGGCCCCCGCCGAACACGGCCCAGAAAGCTTCCCCCGCGCCTTCGTCTACAGCCTCATCCACTCGCATGCGCCCTCACCCACTCGCACGCGCTCACGCCCACTCGCACGCGCTCCTTCGCCTCACTCGCACGCGCCCTCTCGCCCACTCGCACGCGCCCTCTCGCCCACTCGCACGCGCCCTCTCGCCCACTCGTACCCGCCCTCTCGCCCACCCGCACGCGCCCTCTCGCCCACTCGCACGCGCCCTCTCGCCCACTCGCCCTCTCGCCCACTCGCACGCGCCGTCTCGCAGGCTCTCTCTCTCTCGCCCACTCCCACGCGCCCTCTCGCCCACTTGCCCACTCGCCCACTCGCCCACTCGCCCACTCGCCCATTCGCCCACTCGCACGCGCCGTCTCGCAGGCTCTCTCTCTCTCTCTCGCCCACTCCCACGCGCCCTCTCGCCAACTCGCACGCGCCCTCTCGCCCACTCGCCCACTCGCACGCGACGTCTCGCAGGCTCTCTCTCTCTCGCCCACTCCCACGCGCCCTCTCGCCCACTCGCACGCGCCCTCTCGCCCACTCGCACGCGCTCTCTCGCCCACTTGCGCGCGTTCTCTCACCTACTCGCACACGCCCTCTCGGTCACTCGCAAGCACTCTCTCGCCACTGGCACGCGCCCTCTCGCCCACTCGCCCGCTCCATCTACCCACTCGCCCGCCCACCAGGCGCCCAGAAAGCTCGAGTAGCGCGCCCCGCGCCCGCGCAGTAAATGCAATTCTGCGGAACTCCAAACTATCTCCGGCGAAGTGCTTCCCGGCCGCCACCGCCGCCGCCACCGCCGCGTGGCCTGGCGACCGAGCTGCGCACTGCGGGCCCTGCGCTGCGGGTTGCCTGCCTCCGCAGTCGACAGGGGCGCGGGAAAGCGTCGATCGTTTCCAAGAAGATGCCCACTTGGCTGTTAAGAATTCACAGATTCGTTTCCTTGTTGTTTGTCATTCTTTCATTTTTGTTCTTCGGACTGGGTATGTAGATTTGTTCAATGATATGAATTTGTTCAATGATTTATAAAATAATATCAAACGGTAATTCATATCTAATGTATTCATTTTTGCTAATAATACATGAATAATAAAATTCGAATGGAGAAAATGTTAAAGGAACATCACTAAGAATTTGACACTTTTGATTTCATGACCTTTCAACACATTTAATCTTTTTTTTCTAAAACAGAAAAGAAAACATTAATACGGTTTTTAAATAGTAAAAAAGAAAGACGAATAGTAGTTAGATTCATGATCATCATTACTTTCCCTCAATATTAGGTACAATAAAAATGGTAAACCTCTCTTCTCTCTTAATTTAGAGTATATTTATCATTCAAGATAAACACGATAGTAAACAATAAAATTGGCAGAAATAAAACAATATGTTGGATTATTTTGTATCGATATCCCGAGCGTCCCCGCCGAATCCTCGCCGGCCAATCGATTGGCAACGCTCGCCGGCGGGGTGGCAGGGCCATTATCCCGTGGGGCGACGTGCGGCGCCGGGCGTCTGCACACAAGGGCGGGCCCAGCGCAGGTGGGGGAGGGCATAACCCGAAGGGCGAAGGGTCCCTTTTAATTAGTGCGGCGGCCTTAGGGCGGGGGCTCCCCTTGGTCGATACGCCCACAAATGCGCCGCGAAGCCACCGGGACATCGCACTCGCACGAAAAATGTCGCAGTGACGTGTTGTTGATTTATATTTCACACTCTCTGTCGCGATTCGATTGATTGCGTCCTTCAGAGCAGACCCGGAAGCGAAACTTTCAAGAAGACCGTACCTTAATGAATTCTCATACAAACTAACTTCGAAGATTTAAACCAAAGCTTCTAAGTTATTTCCTGAATATATCGCAAACGACACTAATCATTACAACACTCAGAATCGAACATAAAATAACGTATGCGAATGTTAATACCATATGACGTTATGATATTAATATCATATGATGTTATGATATTGATGAATACCATATGACAACACAGAAACGACTAACGACTTTGTCAAATGTTATTGCGACTAATAACAGCAAAGTTCTGAAGTTTTATTAAGTTGCACTTAGAGACAGTGACATATGTTACAATCACTTTCTCTATTCAAAAATTAATTATGATATTTCTACGTAGTATTAAAATATGGAAACAGCGACATAATGGGAACGAACAAAAATTAAAATGAGGAGATGATCATGTCACAACATGTGAATAGGAACAATGCTTCATTACTCTCTACTGAACACAACAGCTTTGCTTTCGCCACACTGAGGGTACCTTTCCCAGTGACATGGCGATGAGGCATTAAGGGCCTGCGGTGAAATTACCGGTGCAGCAAATACCTCATTTTGCCTCAATTAGATCGTTCTTCAAGGGTAGCAACGAGGACCTCAATTGTCGGAGATCATCAGATTGTAAACTAATTACCTCCTTCAGGTCTATTGACACGCTGGCCCAATAGACAATTGTAATGATCGGAGAATACACTTTGTTAAATAATGAATTGTGATTGCACAGGTAGACATAATGAATGACCATTGAATTTTAATGCAAGGGATGCATCAGTGTTTCATTTAGTTTCGGAAAAATCTATCAACGATAAGCTAAAATGTATTTTAGAGCAAATTTAATTTCTACACTAAAACTTTCTTAATTACTTAATGTCGTGAATAATATTATTATCGTAATTCACTTCATTTTAAAATATTAACAGCATAAAAATTTACATTAATTTCTGTTAATTTAGATTAAATTGTCTGAATCAGTAAGTAAGCAAATAAAATAAATTTAAAAAGCTTTGCTTTTGGTATGCATTTGAAACTCAAAATATGTTAAGTGTTCAGGTGATCATGACAATTTTCAACGCAACTAGTTTTCTCAAGCGTTCTTTTAATATATAATACACGATATTCACATATAATACTATACAGTGTAATACACAAGAAGTATATACCGGTATAATTCATGTTTAATAATACATGATAAGAAACGATTTACACTGTCGTAAGTGAATGTAAATATACAACACAAATTGTACTATTTCATTCCACTTATGATAAAAAACATTTTAATTTTGTTTGTTATGTTAAAAAGACTACAATCCTTAAATTTCCACAAATATTATATTGTTCAATGAAGAAAAACAGGCAACTTATTTGGGAAAGGAATTTTGATTTGGTTGCGGTTTCTGGAATTTGGTTCCCTTTGAATGTTGATGGTTGTCCCTTCGAATGGTTCCCTTTAAATGTAGTTAGTAATAAGTAATTATTACTTATTTATACTTAATTATTACTCTAAGTAATTATAAATAATTATGGATTTCAGCCAGATGAGCAGAGAGGCGACCGATTTTCGGCAATCACATCTGCATATGCTAAAAAGAATGGAAGGGTTTCTAGGTCAGGCTAAAATGCATATAACTAGTGTTAGAAGTTTCAACAGCGAATGACAAAGGTGAAAATTTTAAGCGTGCGCAAAATGTTCCGTTACGTCACTTATATGCACATGCAACTCTTAGAATGTTCCAGAAGGAAGAGATGTTTTCAGCAACCATTGCATCCAAAATCCTCCTCATACGACATACACGAAGGAGGATTTAAAGGGAGCTAGAAACTCGCGAGAAGACTTCAGACCAGCGAACTAAAATAGGGTGAAATTAAAGGGTGGGACTTTCAGGCACAAAGAAGATAGCTTTCGTAAAACCGGGGCGAAGCTCTGTGAAACAGGCGCAAAGCTTTTTCAGAGGGAGAAACATCTCATGCGGAGTGAAATTCTGCCGGCCAGCGTAACACTTCACGCCTCAGGTGTTAAAACGCACTTTGCAATTTGATTGACATTTTAATGTAATTAGCAAGAAGAAATTACGTAGATCTAGCGATGGATCGCACTGGGCAGATGCCCGTCACCCACACGACGAGAGGGGCGACGACAAGCTATGGGCGTTCGCATTCAAGCCCACGATTTTAAAGTTGCGTGGAGCGTCACCAACTTCAGTATGAGTGGAGTTGGCGTACTAATTTGGGAAGGAGATGTTGGGACTCGTGGCCATCGCCGCTGAGCTCAATTGCCTACAGGCGCGCTGCATCTTTCATCACTTGGCCGACCGACTCGCGCCTACTGCCCGAGGATATTTCCATACTTGCACTCATGATAAAGGAATCGAAGTAAGTTAATTTGTCAAGAAGAAAGCTGTAAAATCAATCTCATTGTAAAACCTGCATAATTATCCCAGTGAAGGAGCGAATAATCAAATTGTAATAAATTGCTTAGTTGTGATATCGGCAGCACATTTGTTTTAAAGTTACATTTTTTAAAAATTTTGACATTGGGCGAAATATACTAATTTAAAATAATTTCGTGTAATAATTTTCCAGCAAAGCAAGGCGTATAGCCTCATCGAGCATTTACAATGTACTAGGAAATTGTATGTTTTGTTTACACGACTATTTAAGGTTCTTCTTCCGTGCAAAAATCTGGAATACCCGTCCCGCAGCATTCGTAACCAAGCTCTGAAAGTATGAAACACAAGACTTTAACTCTCCAACAGAAAACGCTAAATCCAAAAGGCGTTAAATATAGCGATGCACCGATTTAAGATACTTTCTAACAAGCGAGTACCTTCCATTTTAAGATATCTCGCTTAGACCTTCTAGGCTGTGTGTAGGGTAAATGCAATTACAATTTACGATGGTTGGGGCAGAGGCTCCGAGTCCTTCGGCAGTTTGAAAGCTGAACGTGACTTCACCGGTCCCTAATGGTGAGGTAAAAATAAATAAACATAATTATGAATATGTTCCTTTTTAAAGGTAAAAGAATAATAACAAAGATTTTTGTCATACTTTCACAACCGCAGATAGAAAGTCAATAAAATCTTGACGGAAATTAGTCGGTTAAACAAAAGTTACAATTTACAAGGTTTGCAAAGTTTCCAATTATTTTACTTCATCAAGGTACCATTTACTTTCATCAACGTGATCAACGCTACATCAATCGTGGTATAGAACAATACAATGCACCGTTAAAAGTTATAACAGAATAGTGATTCAACTGACCAATTTCCGTCAATGCTCCGCTCACAAATTAAGTTTTTGAAATCTTTAAGTGTGATTTACATTCAGAAAATTTTAATTAATATGGTAGTGATATATTTTTGAAAAAGGCCTGCAAGGGAGCACGTAACAAATTTAAAGAACTACCGTATGTTAGATACAATATTGTACTAACGCAAACATTGTCTTTTTGAAGAAAATATGTTTCAAGATAAAAATTTGCGACTTCACAGTAAGAAATACAATTGAAATTATCGCCCTCGCACATTTCACTTCAGTAATCTCCATTTGATGTACTTGTAATTATAAATACTTATGCAAAAGATCTTTTCACCCTTTTATCCAACAGAACAAATGCTCAAATAGGTAGAATTTGAAGTTATAACATTGAAAATAATGAGTAAAAGCAATTATTCAGAATGTATTAAGAAAGTACTACATCTCAACTACTAAATAGCATACGACTAATTCGAACAAACGAGAAGAGGAAAACACGGGAACGCAGCGGAGGTCTGGCAGCGAGGCACAGGGAGCAGGGAAAGGAGCGGGGTTGGGGCGGATGGGGCGAGACGAGGGAGGGGCTTAGAGGGGGCGTGGCTTTTGGGAGGCCTGGGTGGCGCTCGTAAGTCCGCAGAACCATCAAGGGCCTCGAGGACGGAGGGCGGCGCGCCCTAGACGTCTCCTCGCGGGGCCGGCTCAGGCGCTGAGGAGGAAGCAGCGCAGTACGGCTTTCGTCTCTGTGGTTGACGATGGTGCTGGGAAACTGGCCGAGTTGAATATGATTGATTGATTGTTGGTGATCCCAGTCGCGTCAACTGCTAAAGCCATTATTCCATAAGTGTAGCGCATGTTTTGTTGCTTCGGTCTGGCCCCCTGGCCCCACGCTCTTCCTCCCCCGACCCTTGCATTGCCTTGGTTGGTTGGTTCTTAGTGATTCCGGGCACGTCAACTACTGAGGTCATTAGTCCGGTAAATGTATTGCATGCTAGCTCATCGGGAGGTGGTGGAGATCTTCCTCCGTTGGACGGCAAGATCCGGCGTCGACCTACCATCGGCTAGCGTGGGTTTCCGTAACCAGGTATCTCCCACCAGCACGGCACCGCTTCAGCCGGAACAAGCTCGAAGCTCCCAACCGGTCTCCCAGCAAGTGTGGTAGTATAGTGTTTGTTAGTGAAAGTGTGTGTAAGGGGAGAGGATAGGACAGGGAAGAGGTAGGATAGATCGCGCGCGGTCCTTGGCCTGTTTGTTAGGGTACTGAACCGGCATTCGTCTGGTGTTGATCGGAGAAACTACGGAAAACTACCGATCAGAGCAGCCGGACGTTAGAATTCTCCTACAGACAGCGACTGAAATCGACCTAGCTACCAACCTAGTGTCGAAAATCCTGCCACTGCTGGAACTCGAACCTAGGACCTGACGGTGAGAGGGACTGCAGGGACATCAGCTGATGCCTTGAGCCATCTCTCCCGAAGGACAAGTTGAAGACGCAAAACAAATAATATACAGTCAATAAGGAAGTCAACACCTACTTACTAAAACTTACCACGATGAGATTACAAGAGTTGATATTTACACAGTTTTTGTAATTAGTTCAATTATCGAGGATTCTACACATGTTTTTACTGGAAATACTTGCATAATTGCCCTGCCAGTGCATAAAATCAAGAGCATTTGTAAACAGGAAATATCAATTATTAAAGTAATAAACTTCGTAGTGGATTTGCATGTACATTTTAATTCCCAGATTTTCACACAAATAATCTCTTTTATCACAGTCAAGATACTGCGGTTCTGGTGAAATATTTGTCGAAAATCTGACAATGTAAAAAAGGAAACCACGTTAATTCGTAATAGACAACACGTATATTTACAAAAATATTGCATCATAATTATTCTATTTCTGAGAACACAAATAACTAAGATAAGCTCCAAGTATAAAAATAAACGCAAAACATGTTTTAACCGTGACATGGAATGCAATGAACCGTTTAAGCCCAATTCTTGCAAAATGTTCGTTCGGCTTCGCGGGCGATGCGTGCCTTGTTTCTGAGAAGCCTGTGGTTCCTCCGCGGTGCTTCTCATTGGTGCTTTGCGCACAAGCGAGCGGCGTGAGGAGCCTGGAGGGGGCGGCTCCCTCCTCTCCAGACGACTTCCGCCTTAAGCCCCAGCGCAGGGCTTTGTAGCCGTGTCCTCGTCCGCAAATACAGCATTCGCGCGCTCCGCCGCCGCGTCTCTGCTCCACGCTGTGGCCCACCACGCCCCGTCGCGCGCCGCCCCGCTCCCCCCCTCCCCCCCTCGATCACCGCGCAGAGCAGACCCGTCTGCACCCCCCGCACGTCGTCGCTGCCCGCAACTGGCGTTCAAACGTGCGTTCTGGAGAATGGCACCACTCACCTCGCACCGAGTATTTCTCGGGTTTGCGCGCCACATGCATTTTCTAAACACACCGCGCCTCGTAATCGGCCGCTGCTTCATTATTTTGAAATATAAGAATATTTTGAAGTTAAGGGAATTATACAGACCGCATTTATTGAACTTCGTATACTCTTCCATGCACTCCTGGACCAGCTCTTTTATAAATGTCGCATAAAATATAAGTTTACGTTACAAGAGAAGTTTAAAAGAATGGAAGACGTCTCATTTTCTCTGAATTCTGTGAATTTTGAAACTTTACACAAGCTAGAAATAATTCGGAAAGGGTTTTGCTGCTCTTCATGAAATACTATAGTTTGCAATGCTCTCTGATTACTGTAGTTGTAATTTTTAAGATGTTGAAACTCTCGCTCAAAAAGAGAACAAGATTTAAAACCAACTTTAATTCCTCAAGCAAAGAGATTCCAGCTATCGTTGCAATTAATAGAATACAATGCATTTATTTTCCCACATGAATGGATTGATTGATTTTTTCGTATTTCCGGGCGCGTCAACTGCTCTGGTCGTTAGTGTAGTGCATGTTTTTTTTCTGGGGAGATGGCGGTGATCTTCCCCCGCTGGGTGGCGAGATCCGGCGCGGACCTACCGTCGGCTAGTGGGGTTTCCCCCTAACCAGGACTCTCCCACCAGCAGGGCACCGCCGCAGCCGGGACAAGCTCTAAGCTCCCGACCGGTCTCCCGGAATATGTGGTAGTGTAGTGCATGTTACCTTACACACACACTTACACAAGTGTGTGTGTAAGGGAAGAGGTAAAGGAAGAGGAAGGTCAGATCGCGCGCGGTCCGTGGCCCGTTTGTTAGGGTACTGTTCCGGCATTCGCCTGGTGTTGATCGGAGAAACCACGGAAAACTACCGATCAGAGCAGCCGGCCGCTGGAATTCTCCTCGAGACAGCGACTGAATTCGACCTAGCTGAAAAGCTAGTGTCGAAAACCCTGTTGCCGTCAGGACTCGAACGTAGGACCTCGCAGTCAGAGGCGCTCCAGTGACATGAGTTGATGCACTGAGCTACCGTTCCCGGTCCCGCATGAATAGAATATTCGAATGAAGTATTTATGTTAGTGACCGGAGATGCCACCTCATTGAGAAAATAATTGAATGTTAAATGTTAAGGATTTGTGACTTTAATAGTATTCTGGGATATGCTTAATGCAGACGTTTCAAAACGAGTGGATTTTGTGTGCTTCAGTATTTGGTTTTCGTTCTGTTTGTAGAATGTTGTGGAATGTTGGTTGAATATTAACATTTGAAATTTGCACTTTTTTTCAAACTTTTTCATCTTTTACAGCTAAATTAAAGAACATTTTTTGCATCCTTTTGTCAAAACATAGCCTAAACATTTCTGGCTCTTGTAATGACTCGTTTCGCTCTCCTGCAATCAAAATGGCGGGGTTTCGGGGCGCGATCTCCTGCGGCCTCTGGCAACTCGCCCCGCCCGCGACCGCGCGCCATCTCCCGGTGGCTTTGAGCGGCGTCTTCTCTCCAAGTGCAGCGCTTCGGCCGCTGCTTCAAAGGCGCGCAGCCAGCAACGTCTGTCGCGGCGCGCACAGAGAGCAACTTTTCCCGCGGGCCAAAGAAGATTTTAATGAACGCTCTTCTTCAAATATTGCGTCGTCGACATTATTGAATTCCTGGCACAAGGGATCCGGTTGGAGCAGACTCGGGGCGGCGCTAGAGCAAGAGCAGCTCAGACCCCGCCGCCGCCTCCCGGACGTCTGTTTGTACTTCTGGTGAAAGCACAAGAAAATAAATGGAACATGGCGTTCACTTAGGTCATATTCATTAAAATCATTTCACATGTTCTTAAAAACTTTTATCAGTTAATCTACTACAATCTACTACAGACGACGACTTCAACGACAAAAATGCACTACTTCTACGAAAACCAATAGATAAGAGATCCAATAAATAGAATTCAAATTATTCTGAGTTAGATCAACATTTTAGATCACCAATTGCAATTTAGGAAGACGACTAATAAGTTATTCAAATGGGAAATGATAATCAAAGTAATATTTCAGGAAATGATGAGGTCAATATACTAAAGAAAACCAAACGAAAACCATAAAGTGGAATTAAAACTCTTTTTACTCCGTTTGAGAATTTGCAGTCACATACTTCGATGTCTTTCCAAGCTGGTACTACGAAGCAGTGTGGGACGGTTGGAGGTGAGTAATAGCCGATAAATGGAATACCATGAAGAACAACGTAGAGTTATTTCATTTCTATGGAGTGAAGGTATGATACCGGTTGATATTCATCAGAAAATGAATATGAAATATGAACGATGCCTTGGTATTGAGTTGTTACGTTGTGTTTGCGTTGCACGATTATTACGATGCGTGTTGTGAATGCAATAATAGTAATAATTCACCGCGGAAATTTATATCCCACAGAATTGTGTAGAACACTCCAGTGCACTCTACCAAAAGAATATATACGGACGTGAGAACAATTTGTCACTTTCGGACGTTTCAAAGTCTTCACTTCGATTTTTACTTTAACCCTTACTTCGTAAGAAAAGAAAGTATTGTAATCGTGAGCCCGAAAACGACAAATGTTTTACAGAAAATCGCTACCCTGATAACGAAAAAGCAGATAAATCTTCAAATATGTTTAATATAGTTATTTCATTCAATATATTGTTAAGTCAGAACCAATGTTTTCTGGGTACATGGTACCAAAATATGCAATGACGGAAAACGCATTTGGGATTGTAACGCAATCACAAAGAAATTAGTCAGTTCACAAATTAAGATACAATATGATCGCCAACTCATGGTGGTATGAGGTTTTTACTTTCTGGCCTTAATTCGTTGGAAGAGATGTTTTAAAATCGTGCGCCGGAAAAGGTGAATTTTGGCCTAAAAATTTCGTTCCCTGCTAACAAAAGAGTGGATATGTTGTTCCTATGTATATTAAATAACTTTCTCTAACACCGTGTGCAGTCAGATTCCATGTTCTGGGGCTCCTTGATACGAAAAATTGATTGACGGTAATACTTCCGACTGTCGTCCATTGGCATGTTCGTCCGTCCATCCTTTCATCCATTGCCCGTTAATCTGCCTCCGACTGTCCATTCGTTCCACCTGTCCGTCCGTTCGTAGTCCGTACGTCGGTCAGTCTCTCATTCCGCCTAATTTCCCGAGTGTTCGTCCGCTGTTCGCACGCATGCCGTCCGTCAGCCCGTCTGCCAGCCATTCGTCCATACATCTGTCCGTCCGTCAGTCCGTACGTACGTACGTCAGTGCGTACGTACATACGTCAGTCCGTACGTACATACGTCAGTCCGTACGTACATACGTCAGTCCGTACGTACATACGTCAGTCCGTACGTACATACGTCAGTCCGTACGTACATACGTCAGTTTGTACGTACATACGTCAGTCCGTACGTACATACGTCAGTCCGTACGTACATACGTCAGTCCGTACGTACATACGTTAGTCCGTACGTACATACGTCAGTCCGTACATACGTCAGTCCGTACGTACATACGTCAGTCCGTACGTACATACGTCAGTCCGTACGTACATACGTCAGTCCGTACGTACATACGTCAGTCCGTACGTACATACGTCAGTCCGTACGTACGTCAGTCCGTACGTACGTCAGTGCATTCGTACGTCAGTCCGTCCGTACGTCAGTCCGTCCGTACGTGTTGTCCGTCCAACCGTCCATCAGTTAGTCACGTCTGTTAGACACGTCAGAGCCCGGCCGTCTGTGTCTCCGTCCGTACGACCATCGGTTTCGCCATTCGTGATGTCAATTCTCTTTGCATGTAAATGTATTTTGCAATTACTTTGAGGATGGTTACGCTTAGTACATTTTCATCTACAAAAAACATACTGAGAAATACAACTAGTATCAAGGATTAAGATCATATACATTTTTTTAACATAGAAATATTCTTGCACTTTTTCAAATATTCAAGAGATGTATTTGTTGTAAATGTGAAAGAACCCATTAAAAATTAACAGTATTTAACGTTTATGAATAAAATCAAATATTGACAATTTTATCCACCCTTTCTCCGTAGGTTACGGAATTTCTCGTAACACACACACACACACACGAGATTAAGATAAAAGAATATTCATTTGCACCCGTTGCATCACAGCTCCTGCAGAAGATCACGTATGACACTGTACAGTAATGGTCTTGATAGCAAAGTTTTAGCGACACGTCGAACTGGCAGACTTGTAGATCTTGCAGAAGATTCCTGGATCCAGACTCGCATGTAGGAAATTCACCATTGATCACCACAGTGATTTGCGTAAGCAGCCATTCGCGAGACCCAAGTTGGTTTGAACAGGGACATAGATGTCACAATATCACTCTTGGCACAGAGTTGTACTGTACAGCTTACAGTTTATATCTCCTAGAACGTAGTTCGCGAACCATATGGATAATATGTGTAATATATGTTCTTTTACTCACTCTCTCTCTCTTACCATGTCGTAGTCCGCGCGCTCACTCCATACGGAGTTGAAGAAAGGGTCCGTTTCGTTCGTGCCTGGGTCGGCATCTAAATACTACAATTACAACACATTAGATATAGGCTATTGATGAACCTGGATGTGTTCATCATTATTTATTTACTTTCTCTTTTACGTGTTTTCTTTGAATATGTCAACACATCACACACATGGAGGAAAACAAGGCCCTCTGTCGGCAAACAAAATATAATCCCAAACAATCAACAATCCACTCAATATTAAAAAACCCTACAGATAAAAAAACAATCATTCACACTGAAAATTATAATGCAATCTGACTACTCATCCACACTGAATGCGCATTCTGTCGTAAGAAATTTTAACCTTATCATCTTATAACTAGAGACACAACTTGGTCTTCGACAGATGCTTGCAGATTAAAAAAAAAAAGAACAAACAAATGTATATGTCACTTCCCTTTATGATGGCCAATGTTGGAACACGCGGCGCACGTCACGCATCGCCGTCTATCGGCTGGTAGCTCCCCGTGTACCGCAATAATGCGCTGCAACTTCAATTTGCTCCAAACCATATTTTCCACCAAATTCCATTACTGAACACACGCTGCGAAGCGTTCTCCAGTACACACGACGTTTCCATCATATTAAAGTTCTCACGGCGAAAGAATATTCTCGATTTCACGAATATCGAAGAAATACAAACTTTAAAATTCCCGCGGTGCAGAAATATTGTTGACTTACATGAATTGTGTTACAAAACTGTGTTACAAAATTGTTCTATTTCTATTTTGATCACTGTCCGAAATCTGATACACTCCGTGTTATAAAAACTGTAACACAAGATGTCCGCATCCGCTGCCTAACACTGCAATCGCGTAACTAAAATCAGTCTTCGCGTTGCGTCTATTCATATGTTATTGTTCCTAATCCCGAATTCACTCGCTTTATCACTACCTTGATTTTGTCCACATAAAAAAAAAATGTCAACCAAAATAACTTAGCAACGTTTCACACGACGCTTCCGCAAAAATTTTTCAAAAAGTAGCTACAACATAAAAACGCGTGCTATCATCCTCGCGTCCGAACTCGTTCTGTCTGTAACCCAGTTTTCATTGTTGGTCTACACAATCCAAGTGACTGTCTTTTTTCCAAACATATGCCCATCACCATAATAAATGTTCGAAAATGTTTACATTTTTCACTGCTTTGGGGCATCTTGCGTCTTACTCTCTCTTTCATAGTTTTATTAACTTTTGGTTTGTAATTATCACATTACCGAATTCCCCTTTCCCGTTTTCCTTTTTCCAAAAACCTTTATTTTCCGTCTTCCCCACTCGTGATGACGTCACTTACATCTTCGGTCGCTCTTTGAATTCTTTCTTAGCTCGCTATGCTATGGAACTGGATACTGATTTATTAACGCCTTACATAAATTCCCCCGCGCCGTAACTAATTTTGCCCTGATCTAAATATTTTTCCCTATAATTTCTGTAAGTTTGGCCAAAATCCACCCATGCATTCACTGGATATTCAATAAAACTCGTTTTATTATATACTTTCAGAGGTACAACAATGGTCACCATGTCTTCAACTCTGCCGTCATGCATGCAATTTATACCATTTATAATATTTACGGAACCCGTGGCTCGAATAACGTGATTCTTGGTTCAAAATGTTCCTAAATTTGGGTTCTATGCACTGTTCACAATGCCTATTGCCCCCCCTTTTGTTTTCCATTACTTTCCTAATAATTATTTTTACGCGGCGCTGTCGTCTATTGTTTCTTTAATTATTGGCTCCTCTTTGCTTATGTAGAAGTTCCTTGTCCCACGCATTCTTGCGGGCTAGTCTCACAAATCATTACATATGCTTTAGCTATAATCGCATTATTACTGATATATCTTGAGATGAAATAACACATGTGCAATTGTCATAGTTGTCTTAAACAGAACTTCAAGATTGCATAATGCATGTAAATTTTTACGTGATGAACAACATACCCGTGCACTACGGATCGATTCTAAACGTCTTGCTGCTGCGCGGATGCGCGAAACATTATCTGAATGAAGCCCAAAATGATTCGACCATTTGTACAGTTTTATGCAATATTATTTTCAGCTTTAGGCAATATAGAATTAGATATCCACTCCTACGATAAGCCATTTTTCTATCCGTTACGTTCACATTTATCTCTGTACTTGAGCATCGAGCTTACGAGACTAAAAGTTTGCCATGGCGTCCCTGCCTTGACGGCCATATGTGTATTTAAATGTGGATAGATAATTGTTTGAGCAAGCATACGCAAAGCTATTTCCGTTATCGTGAAAACTAAATAAGTGATCTGCGCTACATGCGTTTCATCATGCAACTCTCTTCTGCTTAGATTCGCCCAGCTTCCACGTTGGCAAAGATGCTTCCCTATAATGAAAGTATTCATAATGCATACTCTCAAAAACAGCCTTAACGATGTGCGGAAATTAGAAAAGCTATAATCCTCTCATTTTTTCTCGCAAGCTCCTCGACTGCCTTGATACACACACAGACACACGCAGGGAAGCGTACTACATTGCAAAAATGAAGCGGCTCCGAGAGCAGAAACCACTCAAGACGATCAGCGTCAGCATATCCCATGCGTTTCTTCCACCCTTTGTTAATCAGCTCGTAAAAATGACTGTTAGCCTCCACTACAAGTCGTTGAGGATATGCAATTATATTTATGGATTCGATTTTCTGCAAGTTTATTAGAGGATACTTATTCGTACATCGAAATCCCTAACATTTAGAAACGATTTGCGTGGGGGCAAAAAAGTAACTGAGATGCACTAGAGACGTTTCTAGACCAATGGAACGATGTGTTCGAATAGATATGTAGTTATAAATAAAAGACGAGAGCAATTCAAACACACAGCTACAAGTACGTAGGCAATTGGTTTCGAATCTGTATAGAAGCAGGACAAATGTAGAAAAACAAACAAAGGAGGTGTAAGTATTTTTTGGACACTAGAGTTCTGAAAAGTAACTTTTAAAAACGCTGGTCAACTTTCAGCAAGGTCACTGTATCACGAAAAATCACATAACAATAATTTCTTATAATGTTTAAGTTTTAGCGAGCTTGAATTTTCTTGTGCAGGCAAGGCTATTTTCTTATGTCTTTAGCAACAAGTTAAAATTGCCTACACGTGCCTACACATACATTCATTTGCTGATTTCCGCAGGTTTTGCGGATTTCCTGAACTGTTTATTTTCGTTAAAACCATCGATGAAATGTTTCGGTAATTAAACTGGATATACGGTTCCCAGGTGGGGTATGAATATTAGCATTCATTGTTAGTATATTGGGCGTAGTTCCTCTTGATTACGCCACTGTTTCAACAGTAAGGCGCAAAGAGAAAACCAAACCTCGCTTCGCAGGTCAGCAAGTATTCTGTTTCCCACTTCGCCCATCCTTTCCTCTCCACATTCGCATCATGAGGCGGCAGGATTCAGATGGAGGAAGGCCACGCCTCTTTTCTCTTCGACTGAAATCCACGCGCGTAACTGCGCAGGATTTATTCAAAAGACCTCAAACGACTTAACCAACATTTGCACTTATAAGAAATACAGCAAATCAGCAAATATTCTGTATGTTAAAGTGGTTCTTGAAAAAATATTTGCTGACAAATTCAAAACCCTTACGAAAACAATTACAAGATTATTTGCCTAAGTACTTATATTTTATAATACATATCTACCGTTTGATTATACTTCAACGTCTTCATTTGCTTCCGTCAACAAAGTAAGGGGAAGGGAGGGTGAAACGATTAATCGCTCAAAAGCAGTATATTGATTATAGTTCTTTTCCTTCATTCCTTCAGTTCCTTCATAAAAGTTCATACTGAATTACTCTGTAGAAAAATTGACACAACTTCTCCAGTTTTTTACACAAAATGTAACACACACAATGACGAGATCAATCATAGTGATGTACGTTACATTTCTGTCTAACTAATTATGTCATAACTAATTGTGTTCAAAGAAATAAAGTGCATCTTAAGTCTCATTCTTAACAACGGGACTACTCAAACATCCCCAAATGTATTCCAAAAATGGCGTAGTTGACTCACCGACACCGCTGTGGCTGTGATCTCCCTAGAAGTTGAAACAATATTTTTCAAGAATGTTCGATTCATTTGCGTTGCAAATACAGCGATCATTTCGTCCGTAACTTGACAATTCCATCGTAGGCATCTCTTCCTGCAGTGGGCGTATCGAACCTCTGTCTGTCGGTTCAATTCCTTCACGAACCACTTTCTTTTATTTCTCTCTTCGGAGCGCGGCGCGCGCCGACGTGGCGGTTACACGAATTAAACGGCGCACGCGACCGCTTCGCGTACGAAGGCGGCGGCGGCGGCCAACGCGGGGGAGGGGGAGGGAGAGGGGGCGGGGCGGGGGCGCGGCTTCGTTCCTCATCGGGTGCTTTAATGAAATCGCCGCGGCACGCGCGTACCACGGGACGAGATCGTTAAAGCGCGGTTACCCCTCCCCGCCATCCGCTCACCATTCCTCCGGCGCCCGAAGACGCCGCCAAGGAGCCAGGCGATTCGAGAAGGCAGCCCACAGTCGTCAGAGCTGAATCCGCGATGCAGACTGAGTCTCTCTTTAAAAGCTACCCAGCCACGTAGCATTTCTTCATTCAATATTAGCTTCACGATTTCAATCACTATGGAATTATATGTTTCTCAATGGCCGGAGAAACGTGACAGATCTGTCACAAATTATTTCTTGATCAGTTAACTACGTTAACATTTCTGTTACTATTTTATGTTTTGGTGTACTAGGGAGAATAGAGAAATGGGTATATTCGGATTACGACTGAAATAGAAAAGTCTGAAAGATGAATGAAAGTAATGTTGCAGTAGTGTGGAAGTGCTGACCGAAAAAAAGGAAGATCACACAAGAGATTATTTGTACCGCCACTACAATTGTGGCGGAGAAATCATTTTCACGAACTATTTCTTACACATGAATACCCAATGGAAATTTTATAATGATTTTTGATAATTCAGAACACATGTCTCGTCGTTCATCAACATCCCGAACCACGACGAAGAAAATAACAATTTTACTCGTTTAAAAATTTTGAAAAACAACACTCCAAAATACAGAAAATCTGTAGATAACATCTTTAATGTCATTACGTCTGAGCATGTACACTTGCATTTGTTCCATTAATAAAAGTAAATTTTATTGCGTTTTTGACAGGTAGACATATACATACAGATAGGCATTTACTGTCACCATCATGAGTAACTGTCATGAAAGATGTAAAGGTACAATGGTGTGAATTAATTATTACAAAACGGACAAAAATTTCACTATACTTTTGGTAAAGGGGCAAACTTATTTTGAGCATCATCACTTCCACATTAAACTCTCATAGCTCGTTGAGTTTAATACACTATTTTATACGCAAGTTCGTTACGTATTCCCCCACTTCCCAAAGGCATCAATTTTATTTCTTCAAATCTGTAAAACATGCACATCCTAAATTTGCATTGCCTAAAACACATATTTATCGGTTGTAGATCTGTTTAAGTCAAACTTTTGTTTATTTAAACAATTATACAAATACTATTTAATCATCGAAAACCTTTCACACCTTTCCTGCTCAGCCAAATTTCACTCTCCAGAAGAAAACAAGTGGGGGACCCACAAGGTTCCAAGAATTGCCGAGATTCGTGAATCACTATGAAGACAGTAGAATAACTAAAAGATAATATGAAAATTTAAAAAAAAATATTGCAGTCGCGTTTCATGTGTTTCGTTACAACCACCAATTTTCTAATAATCATTTATATAGATTCTCGAGAAATCACGAAACCTCTGCACCACGTAATCTCGACAATCCGCCCAGCGCAGCTGCAATCGTCGTTTCATTGCCCCTCCCCGCCCCCGCTTCCTGCTCAGGTCCCCACCTTTGCCCTCTGCTGCACGCCCTCTCTTCTGTGGCTCTCCCCGTCGCCGCGCACCCCACACCGGTCTGCTCTGCTCCCCTCCCCGCCCGCCTGCCCTGCGATCCCTAGCCCAGCTCCGCGCAGATAATATATTTCCGCGCGGTGCGGTGCGGCGGGCGCGCGGGGGCGGGGGCGGGAGCGGGGGCGCTGTTTGCAGGCGGCCGCGCGCGCATTGTCGCCGGCCGATTGAATTAGGAAGCCGCTGGGGCCGCGCGGCGGCAATTAAAGTCCATCGTGCGGACTCTTATAGGCGGCGGCAGTAATCCGCGGCAAGGAGCCCGCAGGGGTGGCCGGGGACACGCGAGCAACGCACGGCACAGCAGCCAGAGCCCTTTGGATGGGACGGGGGGCCTTGAACGGAATTGCAGAAGCCAGACAGGAGGATTGGCTGGAATGGAGAAAGCAGAGGGACAAAACTGACAATCAGGGTCAAACTTGTAAGCAAAGAAACGTATCCTTCTGAATTTCTCCTTTCCCTTTACAACATGATAAACACAATTATTTCCTTAGCACCACCGCCAAATCTAAAATGTCTTATATTTATTGATCAAAGTTTAGTTGTGAAAAATTGTGTCTGTGAATGATATCTTTACATGTAAAATTGTTTTTTTTTATCATTCATCTAATGTTTTGTTGTCACATAATATTCCTAGATAAATATTCACTGCCTTGGATGCGGTTACACAAATATGCGGATCCACAAATATTCATTTTATAATTTTTGTAGCTCTAATAAAAAGAAGTTATAGGTTTGATATATTTATTGAAAATTCAAAAACCTACGTACTGCACCTTAATAACTGTTTGCTCATGAATTTGATTCGCTAAACCTTCAATTCAGTGTTGAAATATTTCGCCTATTCTAAGACCTAGCTGGGACTTTTAAATCATTAACAGATTCTTCTATTAGTTTTGATATTAACTGTTGTAACATTTTATGGACGATAACCCTTCGTAGAAAATGCATGTGATGCAAAAGCGTCTGGCGTGTTATCTTTGACCCGCGTGCCGTCGCTTCGCCCATGGTCGTTTGGAGTGCTGAGGGAGAATAGAGTGCAACCATGCGCTCCCGAGTCTCTTCGCAGCGTGAACGCTGGCGCCCCCTGGATCGGACCCCTTGCCCCCGCCCCCGCCACATAAGCAGATTACCGGCGGCGCCACTTGCCGGCAGAGTGGGTGGGAGGAAAGGGGGCGGGGCGGGGTCACCGGAAACCTGCCGTCCCTGCCCGGTAATTACATGTGGACAAATTCTGGCGCCGCCGCCGCCGCCGCCCCGGCCCATGGCGTCGCCGGCGCTCCTTGTTGCTATTCATAACCCCGGGCGCCGCCGCCGCCGCCGGCGTTGGCCGAGCCATTCACAGGCGCCCACGGCGCCGCTCGAGGCAGCAAGAATCAAGGCGCGCTCAAAGCATATTCAGAAGCGCTCGAGCTACAAATCCAAACGAATGAAAGGGCAACAATAGTTTCGCTACTGACCTTGGAAAAAAATGTATTATAAGAATGAAAGTGAATCTCGGAAATTTATCTCTAATATATCTCTAAGTTATCTCTTTTCTTTAAAAAGACGCTAGTTATAATTTCTCTAAAAAAATTAGTAATTTTTACCATCATTAAATTTTTGCTTCTCAGACATTATTTCTTCCGAATGTTTAAAAATTCGAAAAAAATAATGTGCATCATTAAAGAATATAATGTAAATGAAGTGACTGAATATACGTAGGAGTACACTTTTCCTCAGACGTCCTCTAAACCAACAGGTCAATGATATTGTAGGGCAGTAATGTCTGAGAGGAGAAAGTCAGGGAGGTATATAGATAGATAGATAGATAGATAGATAGATAGATAGATAGATAGATAGATAGACAGACAGATTGATAGATGGTACTTTAGATGGCGCACTAGGTACTTTAGTCATAGATCCAATAAGCGCATGTTGAATCTCTCCGACAGTGTTCCTCCCTCCGCTGGAAGCTGAGATCCCGTGCTGACATACAGGTCGAATTGCTGTTTTTTCCCTTTCCGGGTATCTCTCCTGCTTGTGTTAAACCCCGCTACCGTCAGGACAGGCAGCCGAGGCCCTCGCGGTCGACGCTGCCGCGGAGGCAACGATGTGGCCGCCGAGCGCGGGCAGTCGGCGGCGCCCCGGAGTCCGGCAACGCGTGTGCGTGCGTGGGCGGTGGCGCGTGCTTTATCGCGGAGCGGAGGAGAGCGGGCACGGGCGTGGGGGGGGGGGGCGCTGTCACTCCCGTGTGCGATACACGCGCCGCGCCGCGCCGCCGCCCGTGTCCCTCTGCTGGCCTCGTTGGCGAGGATTAGCACCTTCACCCGACAATAGGACGCTCTTGCTCAGGTCACCCCTACGACACGCCCACTGAGCCTAGCACAGAAACGTTCATGCACACCGTAGTGGACCTGCAGCGCATTTCTCCCTTTCACATAAGTAGGAGGTAGATTTTATTGAAATGTCATTTTTTTTCTTTTCACTTTAGAACAATGCCGTTTAGAACCGAAATTCATGTTATGTTCAAACTAAAGGAAATGACACATTTTTACAGGTCATTATTCTACATTTTTTGTCGATTTCAACTAATACGTCATATTTCACCTTTGTCGTTTTTGCTGATGCACTTTTGCTGATTTCATCTATTTTAATGTCATTTTAATGGTACTTGCTTCAAATAATATTTACTAGATGCAAAATATATTCTTCACAAAATTACTCAATAGCTTATTTGATTTGTTTGCTCAGAAATTATTTTGACAGCAGTTGTGAGTTTGTAATTCTTGTGACGTGTATCAACGCCAATGCCGGTTCGGCCGATTTCGGGGTAATTAAAGAGAGAGATTTCCTGGTACAAACCAAGAGTCTGAAAGCTGAATTCACTCGAAAGAATAGAAGAAGCCTCGATTACATCAGTACCGTATCCAATAGCTTGAGTAGTTCATCCGAACTGGTTTTAATAAAAAATTTTACGTCATTTTTCTTTGGTTTTAAAGCATTGCAGGACCATTTCATTGATCATTTTTGGCGATGTTTTAGGTCATCAAAATCCGCCCCCTAGTTGTAAGGAATTGTATGGAACTCTCTCCGCCTCCCTTTGTCACGTTTACGTACTTATCAGGAACATTGTCGTCACTACTGTATGCAAATTTATAATGTGTGTTTTTAAATATTGTGTGGCAAAATAACAAGAAAACTATACTTTATCTTTCCCGCAGAGCAATAAGCTTTATGAAGAATTGACATGTAAAAATATTGCAAATTTTAACAACCAATTGTGGATTATTCTACGCAAATATACCAGTACATTTCCACAATATATTTTTATACTCGTAGTATATAATTCTGTCATTTGATGGCTACAATCCGTTGTATGATGATATTCACTACGAATTAGATTTCTTTATGGTACAGGTTCTTGACCAATCAGAGAAGTTTATAAATCAAGTATTGATAATTAATCATTGAGAATCGTTCTAATAAATGTTTCGTTCGCTTATGTACTACATTAAAATTGCATTAAATATTATAATATTCTTGTTAGTTTTCATTTCTTTCATTAGTGGTAATTTTTTACATGGAATAATATTGAATATAATTTGGATCGTAATTTCACTTTGATCCTGTGTGAGTAGCCCAGTGAACCCCCAGGGTAGGGTAGGGAGCTCTTCGCTAGAAGATCCTGCATGTCAACTGCCACGAAACGATTCCGTGTGAAAGTTTATCTTATAAGAGTTACCATAAGTCGTAGAAAAAGTATGAAACTCGATGAAATGGGTATTAATACACTCGTGTAAAGTTCACGATACTCGCTCGATATCACACTTTTGTATTAATACCCAACATTACATCATAGTTTTATAATGTAATTTTTAACATTTTGCATGCCTATGAAATTAATTTTTTTGGTTAGATAAATGATATTTGATTTTATTGGATGAATGTACAGTCGACTCCAGTTATGTGAACTCGGATATTGTGATCCTTCGTATATAGTGAACCTAAGTCACTGGTCCCGGTTTACTTACAAATAAGCATAAGAAGATTCGATTATAGTAAACCTGAACCTCGGCTGTAGTGAATGTAGGAAATACAACGTCCTTGAAATTAATTCCCTCCTGAAAAATAATATATCGCCTCAGTGGCACACATTTCAACACTAGGCAGCTTGAAAAAAAATATCGTTGGCCGAAGGTTACAATCGAAGAAGCTTCTCCTGAGATGAACGGACTTTGAACGGATATCTTACTGATAACCTTATGGCACTCAATTTCACTGAGGAAAGAAAGGTCATGTCTTGCGTGATCCACAACTGACGGCAGTGACGACGCGAGATTGCTTGCTTCAGTTTCAAGCTTGGTATTACTTGATATTCTACGGGTCAAAGCGCGTTGAGTTCTACGTACGCGATAGGAAGCACGCGACTGTCACAGCGTGGCGATATCCGCCGTGCGAAAGAGCCGTCAGAAAAGCGATTAGTTTCGTTAGCCGCTTGCGCCATCCCGCTACTGAAAGCGTCTCGTACGAGTTATTACGCGAGTAAAAGGTACTACATTCGTTTCATGAAACGGTGTTCCAACAGTACAAGAGGCATCGAAGAGTGTCAAGTCTACGTTACGATACTTAGACACAGGACTATACAGAATCAAAAATAGACAAACGAACTCTGGAGAAGGAACTAGAGAAGTTACTAATGAAAAACTTTGGAAGCAAAGAACTGAAAATAATTGTTTTTTAAGGACAAACAAAGGTAGTGGAAGTTTCAGTTCGTATTGTTAATGTATTTTGCTGTATTCATACATTAATTAAAATCAATGGTTATAAAGAAATTATCTTTAATTTTTAAATCATCGGATATAGTGAACCAAAAATGTTAGTTCCCAGAAGTTCACTGCAACCGGAGACGATTGTACTGGCAAATTTTCAAATGAGTTGAATCTGTAATTATTAACTATGAGAAATTTCTATAAAACGTGAAGAAACAGGGAAATAATTTTTTTTTCTTTTGATTGAAAGTTCAAGTCTTCTTCCATACTGAACTCATGACGAATTATGAGTTTCAATCCGGCCAAAAGAGTTTTATAATAACGGGCACAGTGTGAATGTCGAGTCATTTCGGGCCACAGCAGTGAAGGGCAATCGCAAAGCGACCTTCAGGAAAGAAGTTCTCGCGGCTTCCGCGCCCTCACTTCCTCTCGATTCCGCCGGGGGCGCCAGCGGCAGCGGCGAGGGCGCCGGGGGGAGCAGCAGTTCCGCTGAGGAATAGATATTTTAAAGAGCTGACGCACCAGAAATTACGGCTTAATTACATAGCTGGTAATGAAGGCGCGGCGGTGCGACGTCGAGCGGAGACAAAAGCGCAGCGGGCGCGCGCAGCTTCGCCAGGGCCTCCAAAGCGCCGCGCCGCGCCGCGCCTCACCTGCGCACTTCCCGCGCCGCCTCGCAGCGGAGGAAGAAGAACGGAGCTCGCTCGCGATTTTTACGCACTCCTTTCGTTAAAAACAACGAGATGGAATTCGCCGGAGCTAATATAAAGGTGTACGTGTCGAGATGGTAATATGAATGGTTTAGGGTGAGGGACTTACCAACGCAGGCGGAGAGTAAAGAGCCTAGATTCACAAACGATCGAGACAAACGACATACGGATTTTGGCCGAGGTATACACAATGTACTTTTTACGACTTCTTAGCTTAAGGCTGTCATTTTGTATACGAAATGTTAACGTTGATACTTCCGAAATCAACGTGGTCATGACCAATGACTTAAAGGGATCGTTGGCCGCGTTGAACTGTTTTCTGTGTGTATCTATCCATCACTCGTGAACATACCTACCGCATTAGTCGGCAACAAGTTATTTTCAGCCTAGTACGATGAACCTCCACTTTACGCACGATTAATAGTTTAGGAATATCCATGTCAGAGTGAGTGAGCAAAAACGTTTCACTTTACATCAGTGCTATTAGTCTTTTCTACGTGTACTAATATTATAACGATTTCTTTTTATAACTATCAGGATATTTAAATTATTCTTAAGGATGTATTCGAATGCATCATTAGTACGAATGTAATGAAAAAATATACGTGATGCACGTAATATATGTAAATGCGACATACGAAAGGAGGAATACAAAACGAGCACACGCTCATGAGGTGAATGAGAGAGGCGATCTCGTTAGAGACGCGTTCGCGAAATGAACAGACGTCCGCCGGACGTAAATGCGAGTGTTAATTTTCGGCCACGCTCTCGACACCGGAGGCGGCGCACAGTGGTTCAATGGGGCCTAAAACCTGGCCATAATTTCATCTGCGAGTGGATATGCGTAAACATTGGTATCAATGGATTTTTGATGTCGCTGAATTTGAATATCAAAATGAAATTTCAAAATTCAAAATGGCGGATTTACTAATTTAAAAAGAAACAAAAATACATAAAAAATATACACATGGGGTCTGGAGATCACTGATTTCGAATATCGTAATGAAATTTCAAAATTCAAAATGGTGGTTAGAAAATGACTAACTGATTTATAAAAATAATGATATGTGTAGAAATGAATACAATAATTCTCGCGGTCGCTGTTTAATATTGTTATCATTCCAAAAATATATATCAGTAATTATCTTATTAAAAGTAATTATAAGAAGGAGAAATCGAAAAAATATACTGAGAAAATAATTCCCTGTGGCGTCGAAGACACTTCCGGGATATCTAGTGTCAAATCTTACAATGTAGCATTGAAGTAAAATGGCTATAAAACAAAATATTGCAGGTATGTGCAGCTAAATGTGTTATATTCTGATTAAGGGAATTCTACTTGATAAATAAAAAAATGATTGAGTCAGGAATACGCAGGACATAAAATATATTCCACAATATACGTGACTAACATTGTTACGCTCCATAGGTTAGAGTTCAGTGGTATTATATACAAAATTATTTGACACTTTTTCTTAAAACTATACCTGACTTCTAGTCAAGAGTCTTCTGTTCGGAAATACGAAAAGAATCCACAAAAAATAATTTAAACACTTTTTTTTAATTTCATATATATAGTCGACAATCAATAAATTCCAATATTTCGAGCAACAGTAACTTTACGAGACTGTGCAGGCGACAAAAATTATTGAAATAACGTTCTAGAGCTGAAGTAGTGTGCGCCAATGTCTTCTGAGCGAGATTAACTGAGTCAGAATTCCGAACGCGCACTTTGAATGTTGCCATTATGGCCAGGCTTTGGCCCGATTGAACCAGTGTGCGCGCTGAGACGCAGGCGGTGACGGCCGCGGGCCAGAGCGAGCCGGGGGGGGGGCGCGTCCGCCGGGGGTCTAATCGCCGGCTGCAATCAGCGCTACCATTCAGCACAGGGCAGCTCCTGGACCCAGAGCGCCCGCCGCCCGGCCCCGCCCCGCCCCGCCCCGCCCCTCCCAGCGCTCACAAATTCATTAGCGCCCGACAATTATCATTGCGCCTGCGCACGCACACCGCCAATCAGCCTCTCCCTCTCCCCCTCCCCCATCCCATTGCCGGCGGATCAGGAGCGACCGAAGGACGCGGCGCGCCTTCGACCGCAAGCACCCGGAACAGGCAACGAATCTCGCATGCAACATCTCATTTCAACTCGGAATCTCAGCAATAACACTCGAAATTACTTAATTTTCTTTTGTATGCATTTGAAAATTGTACGGATGGCATAGCAACCGTATTAAATCTTTATGATTGAGCAGGGAACATTAATTTTAAGAAGTCTACTTTTATATCAATTGTAGCAGCATGATTGGAAGTTATAACGTTACTGTGTCACTTCATTAAAATTACTGTCGTATTTGGAGATGAAGAACGTTCTCCGAAAGTTTAAAAAATTACCACCAAGAATTTATTTCTTGATTACTATTCGTTTGTTTTATACAATTTTGACAATAAAATGAAAGATATTTTAAAATTAACCGAATTTTCAATGAATGGTGTTCAAAACAGCATTAATTCATCAAGTTACGCCTCAAAAGTAATTCAGATTTTCTCTCCAAGAACACTTTTTTTGCATTTATGTATTTCTACGTAAAATAAAAAATAGTCCATTAGCACGAACTGGAACAAGTAGCGAGGAAAGAACGTCATGGATCGCTTATTCTGGAGGGGAATTTAACAGAACGTCCGCTCGGCGGAGTCTGCAACGTCGACGGAGCTGACAGCCAGCGGCTCTCTGAGGCGAAAGAAGAAGGAGCGAATGCCCTCTCGGAGACAGGGAAAGAAGGGGCTGAGGAGGATTCTGCGCGAGAGGATAGGATGGAAGACCCGAGAAAAGATAAGGTAGACACGGGTCACGGGATTTCTACAATCGTTCTGATGATGATTAGAAGAGGCTGAAACTCCACTTCCAAAACACGAGCAACAGAAGGAAATTAAACAAAAAGCTGGAAGTAGGTTATCTGTCTAGAATTATCCCACGACTTCACAACCAGGGATATGAAGTACGAACTAGCGAGCAGAGTCTACTGCAAGGGGTTCGGTTGCTGAAACGCAAAAGTCACATGCACACGTCAAGGACATGCAGTCGCTGCAATGTTGGTCATGACCAGCGGATTTGCATATCTACATTTGATGATGGAACTGAAAAAGGCGATGCCATGGAGGGTGGTAGAAGTGGCAAAGGCAATGGACGTGAGGGAGTGAGAGATATATGCACCAGCGACGGAGTAGGCGGCGCGGACGAGCGCGCAGCGATGCGGGACGACAGGTAGGCAAACACGCGTCAGTTCGCACCGAGATGTAAAAAGCAGAGGGGCATGCAAACGCGAGGCGAGGCGCGGCGCGGCGCGGCGCGGCGCGGCGCAGCGCGGTGGGGCGAGGCGAGGCGGGTTGAGTAGGGACAGGGAAGGGGTGGAGGGCAGGAACGGGAAGCGAAGCGGACGTGCTCTCGCCACCTGCGCGGCGCCGGGCACCTCCCTTCGGGAGCTGCGCGCTGTCCTGGCTCCGCTCCGCTCCACACCACAACCCACGCTCCGCTCCCGCACGCTCCGCTCCCGCACGCTCCGCTCCCCCACGCCCCGCTCCCCACGCCCTCCCACGCCCCGCTCCCCCACGCCCCGCTCCCACGCCCCGCTCCCACGCCCCGCTCCCCACGCCCCGCTCCCACGCCCCGCTCCCCCACGCCCCCCCCACGCTCCCCACGCCGCTCCCCACGCCCCGCTCTCCCCACGCCGCTCCCCACCCCCGCCCCGCTCCCCCACGCCCCGCTCCCCCACGCCCCGCTCCCCCACGCCCTCCCGCTCCCCCGCGCCCGCTCCTCCACGCCCCGCTCCCCCGCCCGCTCCCCACGCCCCGCTCCCCGCCCTGCTCCCCCACGCCCCGCTCCCCCACGCCCCGCTCCCCACGCCCCGCTCCCCCACGCTCCGCTCCCCCACGCTCCGCTCCCCACGCTCCGCTCTCCCACGCCCCGCTCCCCCACGCCCCGCTCCCCACGCCCCGCTCCCCCACGCCCTGCTCCCCCACGCCCCGCTCCCCCACGCCCCGCTCCCCCACGCCCCGCTCCCCCACGCCCCCGCTCCCCCCCACGCCCCGCCCCCTACGCCCCGCTCCCCACGCCCTGCTCCCCCACGCCCCGCTCTCCCACGCCCCGCTCCCCCACGCCCTGCTCCCCCACGCCCCGCTCCCCCACGCCCCACTCCCCCACGCTCCGTTCCCCCACGCCCCGCTCCCCCACGCTCCGCTCCCCCACGCTCCGCTCTCCCACGCTCCGCTCCACTCCATTCACTACACTCCACGCCCATCAGCCGCCTCTTGGGTGTTCGGAAGAGAGTATCCTCCACTTGTCATTAACTCTTGAATGTTGTAGTAAGCTTTATCAGATATTTTCTTCATAATAATATATTCAAATGGATTACTTGTTGTGTCCTTCATAGTCTTCTATTTAAAAACAAGAATGCATAATGCAATTAATAGGCTACGGAGTAGAATGGTAGAATACCAAATAGAATTAAATTATTAACTAAACAGTAAAAGAAAATACAAGTGTTGAAATTCAAATACATGTAACAAATTAAAAATTTGCCAAATGCTTTTGATCTTGCAGCTACTGGTTTAGTGCAAATATTTTATCACTAAATGGAATCAGTTGATATATTTTGTTATAATGTGGAAACTTGCATTTACTGTTTGATTTCATAATTCACATACGGCATGATTATTTATAAAGTATATTTGCGTAATTATAATTCATATCCTTACAGTGTCAAATTTACATTCTAATGATGCATCTCATTGAGAAGTGCAGTGTCTAGGTGAGGGGAAAGGGTGAGATAAGAGAAAATGGCGAAGAGGAAGGAGGAGTCGATGGAGGAAGGGGAAGAAAAAGGAGGGGGAGGAAGGCGAAGCAGATGGAGTAAGGAGAAGGTACAGGAAGGAGTAGAAAAAGGAGGAGTGATAAGATAGAGAAAGGAGAAGCTGAAGGAAGGAGAAGGACAAGGAAGGAAAAGGAGAAAGAGGAGGAGAAGGATGAGAGCCGTGGGGTGAAATAAGACGTGGTGGGTTGAGTAGAAGGAGGGTGATGGGGAGAGGAGGAGAAGTATTAAGAGGCGGAAAAAGGAGAGAATGGGTAGAGGGAGAGGTGTGGGGTATGGAGGACAAGAGTGGAAGGTTGAGGAGGAGTGGGATGAATGGGAGAAGAGAAAGAGAAGGAGGAGGAGGGAGAGGGAGGAGGAGAGGCGAGGGCAGGAGAGGCCCGCCGGGATTAGCGCTGGGCAGGCGACTGCCCCGAGGCCTCCCTGCGCTTCTTATCACGTCCACCACGCACTTTTTAATCCTCTTGGCCACCTGCTCAAAATTGGCCCGTCCCCGCCGGGTCCCTTGTCACACCACGTTATCAGGTACTTAGGATTAGTAGGCTGGCAAACTTATGTTTGCGTTCTATTTTTATCCCATTTTGAGCATACAATACGCTACAAATTATACTTTTCAAGGACTTGAGAACGTTACAAGAAAATCTTGATGATCAAAACCTAAAGCCAACGACGACCGACAAGTAGAAAATGTGCGAGTTCCGTAAAATGAATTGCCATAATAGTATTGTAATAGTATTGACAAAAAAGTCTTTGGTTGTCGCTTAATCGTGATATGAAAACTGGTACATGACGAGAGGGCGCTACAAACTGCTGTAAATTTAAATGATCTACTGTTGTTTCTTTAAACGAAACTCCTACTCATTATCATTCCCCGCAAACTCTCGAGATTTCGAACACCGTTTCATCCCAGGGTGTCGTCGTTTTTACAATTACATTCATGATCTTAATTTTGTTTAATCACCCATGTTTCTTTACCTTTCTTTTGACAAACATTACGAGTTAAGGTCATTTATATGCGGTCCTCATATTCTCTCTGAAACATTTCCAACACCTTATCTATTACAACGCGTTCATCTTATTTATTTCTTTACTTCCTTAGTAGTTTGTTTTTACTCTCAGTACTCCCAGACTTGGCCCACCGTTTATCGCGCCAAATCCGAGCGAGCGTTGCTTGAGGCAACGAGCGAAGTCCCTTTTCCAAAGGACGGAACAATCGCCAGGCGATGAATGCAGCATCCGGACAGCTCCTAAGCCCCCTGCTAGCCGGATTCGAGCTTTCACCGCTCGGATGGCCTGCCCGAGCGCAGGCACGGGCGACAGCGCCAACTTCGGACGGAAACAATTTTAAATACTATTTTTATCGCGTGCGTTAGGCAGAATAAAGCGCTGATATTACACAGCTTTTAAATGGAAATACATGCTGAGCAGGATTATCCTGATGCGTTGATACCGGCACGACAGTCACGTTGAATTTATTCGCAGTATAATAGAGGGGCGATCACCGTTGATACCGTTTAGTTGGCGCATTACAGAGGTCAGTAAGTCACGCCGCACTTTTTTCATGCTGCTTCATGCTGCTCGTCCGAATTTATTTAGTAGTTATTTACATTAATTCTATGCACCTTCATCATACAAATGGATCATAGAAATGCTAAACGCGCTGACACACATTAAATGCCAGTGCCGTGTCCTGTGCAAAATGTAGTGTGTTCACAAATGCTCCATTGTCACTTCGCACGGGCCGCGAGTGGAGACCACGGCAACAGAGCAATGTAATAAAAACAGGACGCGACGTTCGTCTGTTTTCGTTTCATCTGAGTGACGTTTGGAATTGCATAGATATTAATTACAATGAAATTGCGGGTTCTGGTGTAAAGAGACAAATTCAATTACTGTTTTATTGCTGCCGAACAGTTTGGAATCAAAATAGCGAAAGGTTTGCACATTGTTATTTACAACCAAGTGCTTGCAGAAAAATGATGTTCAAATTAAACTAGAGTGACGCGGGTGTATTAAGGACGATGGCTATTAAATGGGTTTATAAACACGTAGAGATTTTTTTTTAAATACACGATTCATGGAAGTTTATTTATGGAGTAAAATTCTTATTTAATAAATAAGCATTTAATCGCTGCATGATTGTCGAGTAAAACCTAAAATCAACATAAATACATTTCATAAAATGATTTACCTCAGTTCTCATAGAGCTTTGAAGATATAATATTGTGTAGAAGACGCAGTGCCTATGCAATTCATCACTACCCTCCAAAAAAGAAGAGATCAATTATGAAACAGAAATCAAAGAATTCAAAGGCACTGCTCACAAGAGGAGAAATAGAAATCTTGCCAAATGGGAATCGGTGACCAGAAAAAAGGATGCGCAGTCTGCATGAAATAGTACAAGTAGTATGAAGAAGTACATCGGGAATCATTTGCGCCACTGTCAGATGGTGAGTGGGCGTGCCATCGAAGGTTGGAAGGAGGCTGCGGCCGCGAACCTGAGGACGGAGGGCGGAGGGCGGTCTGAGGACGGCGCGGCGGGCGTGGCGGGCGCGGCGCCACCGCCGCATCCCATTTGTCGCGCTCACCTGTCAGCCGGCGCCATCTGCAAGTCTAATGCGGCGGCGGTTCGTTCGTTTGCAGGGGATGTGGACAGGCCACCCCGCCCACCTCCACCCTGTCGCCGCCCTAGGACAATCTCCACACCCACCATCCTCCCCGCCATAGGAAATTCTCCATACCCTCCTCCCAAACCGCCCACTTCACCCTACCCTAGGACGTTCTCCACATCCACTCTCACCCCGCCCTTCCTTTCCCCACCATAGGTAATTCTCCGTACCCTCCTCCCAAATCGCCCACCCCATCCCCACCTTAGGACGTTCTCCACACCTACCTTCCACCCCACCCATCCCTTTGCCCTCGTACATTTTCGATACCTACCTGCCACCTCACCCATCCCTTCCCCGCCCTCGCCCTCACTCCCCGCCTTAACCCTCACTGACTGCACATTCCCCCATCCTCTCCTCCTCACCATTCATCACTCCCCGCCACTAACCCTACAACCATCATCCGCCCCATCCCCTGCCATCCTCGCCACTACCCTCACCTCAGCCCCGCCTGCGCTTCGCCGACTCGGGAAGAAACCACTGCGCTGCGCCTCATGTCCCAATCCTGACTCGCGATCGATGCCTCGGAGGCTGACTCGCCCCCCCCCCTCCCCACTCCTGACATTCGAAGTGAATGCGATTTGCGGAACCTGCGTTCTAGTAGAAGTGCAAGATATAAAGAAACCTCCCAGAAAGACTTTTTTGTGGTATTGTATGCTTTTTCTTTCAGAAAGAGACGTAGCCTACCGACAAGGATTACTCACAACTTCTATATTCTTACAAAATATCCCAGGTTGCAGATACCGTTGTTACAGTAAGAAAAGTTTACATGATTCACGGAATACATCCTCTCTGTATATTACAATTGTCTATACGAATACAAATTTAAAAATAAATGCAAATTAAACCTTGACGTTACTGAACCGTATTATTAAAAGCAAATTCAGAAACATCAAAATTAAGTGAAATTTTGTAATGTGTTCACGACCATTGTTAAATGCCTTTCTTCATCTTCTACACAACACATAATATAAGGATGATTCAAACGTCTCTTTAATATTCATAATCGGAATAAATATTTTCCAGAAGAGATCTGAGGACAAATTCTTAAAGGATGGTCTTTGATCTCGGAGGAAGGAAAAACCATGGAATGTTGCGGACTAGAGTTTCCGACTACTGAGTCATTATTTTCACTATTTCCTTACTTCCTTAACTGCACATGCGATAAATTCGTCAATGACGCTTTGAAAAATAAAAACAGATATATTTTATTTTCTATTGATTGGAATCGTCATGGAATAAGAAAAACTTAATCATTCCACGCTTCGATATTTTGAACAGACTGGGGCACGTCCATCGGTGATATGACAGTCCAACGCGATGTAGAGACTGAACAACCGACCCGAACCGATTAACCGAGCCGCTCGCGCGATCGGATTGCCTGGCGAGATAGCCTGCAGCCCGAGGACGCGCAATGAGGCGCGGGGCTGCGGTCGCCATCGAAACGCGCGACAGTTTTGTCGGCGAGCGGCCTCCGCCCTCGCGCGCCCTGGCGCGCCCGCCTCCGCCCCCGCCCCCGCCCCCACCCCCGCCGCCGCAAACGGCAGCCGCCACGCTCCGGCGGCGCGCGAACGGACCGCAGCGGCGGCGGCGGCGGCGCTCAACCGCCCGAACAAGCCGCTGTTCCTATTTCAGCTGCTGTGAGGTGCGGCGCGGCACGGGATGGGGCGTGGTCTGGGGAGGTGGGGTTGGTAGTGGCAGGGGGTAGCGGCGGCGGTGGTGGTGGTGGGTTTGGCGGTTTGACGGTATGGCGGGGTGGTGGGTTTGGCAGGTTTGGCGAGGTGACCAGGGAGGTGGGAGTGGGGGGTTGGCGATGGTGGCAGGTTGGCCGGTTCGGCGGAGGGCCGGGGAGGCGACGGTGGCGGTGGGGCGGAGGGGTGGCGGGATGTGACAGGTTCTGGCAGCATTGTGGCAGGGTTGTGAGGAAAATTTTTAGCGGGATTGGGCGGGGTTGAGGCTAGGTAATGCGGGGCGGGGGCGGATGGGTGGGAATGGATAGGATGGGATGGAACGTGTCTGGTGGGACAGGGTGGGACGAATTGGGTGGGGAGGAGAGGGGTGGTGGTGTGTATGACCGGGCGAAGCGCTGTAGAATAGAAGTGAGAGGGTGGGAGGAGCGAAAGATGGAAAGGCAGCATTAGACTTGCTGATTATGTAGTAGAGGGAAGAAACAGAAAGAAACCTCGGGTAACATCAATATAGTAGGATGCCAACAAGGAAAGATCGCAGTTTGTAGGTTCCTAAATATTGCTTCATTTATGAAACCTGAAAAACACATATTGAATTAGAAAGCAAAGTATCATGGTCACATTATATTAGATTTTCGATAACCCTTTAAAAATGAATATATTTTGCCACTAATTCAAAAAAATATTATTTCTCCTTCGGTAATAAATAACTGCGCGAAGCAAAAGTAGGGGTGTAGCTTTCCTTTAAAATCGTCAGAGTTTCTGTAGCTATGTGACGAAGGCAAGCTCAGACAGGAGGAGTTCGCTGAAGAGAATACGTCTCGTTCGCCTTGTACATCATGTCTCTCTTACATCTCAAGCGTGGGAATTAAAACTTGGCCCAGGCACGGGCACTGTTTGCTAGCCTGGAAAGAGGGACAATCGACCCAAAATACCAAATACAATTTCATCAATAATAATATTACCTAGGTTTACTTGTACTATCTTGTGTCTTTAACTAAAATATTTTGTATTGAGCCATTCCCTACTGACTTAAATTTCCATTTAGGAGAATGTAGGAGATTGTATCACTGTTCTGAAAATTGACAATTTATGTACTAAATGATGTAAAATGAGATCTAAAGAAGTCATAGGTCATGGCAGGCAGTTCATGTTTTGTAACTTCGTATATGTTTTTTAGGTATTTTCATATGGTCCAAGCTTCTTCAGGTTCCATTGACATCCTGGAATCTCGGCTTTTTTATAAGTAATTGACAGATGACAGGAGCCAATAATACTACAAGGTAGAGGGTTTTAGAACCCATAATCAGGAAGGAGGAAATAAACATTTGTCTCTGATTAACCTCGTCTGCATAGGTGATCGGTAGATACTTGAAATCTCCGTTCCTGTGACACAACGCGATCTCCCGAACATCTAGCTTTCTGAACACCAGGGGCATGTTTAACATTCCGACACTCGCGTGGCCATTCGTAGCACGAGTACTCGCTCGTTGGACTCCGTCCAACATACCAATTATGAACTTTATTTTCTTTATTAACATATTTTTATTATTTATCTGTGCTTATATTATAATTGAATACACCATGGAAAGAAACGTAAATAATTAATTACAAACTATATTGAAGCTTTTATTATATTTCAGTCACTTGCACGGCCATCCGTATAGCACGTGGAACCAAATCCAATGGCCTCATTATTTAGATTTCTACATCTTCTTATATTTACGTTTTTGCACAGTAACTAAGAGAAAGGCGAAAACACAACATTTGAAATATTAAACTCTTATATTACTGAAAAAAAACAAAACATTTTCATCACATGCGGCTCGAGGTTTTCTAAATGGAGAAGGCTGCAAATGCATTACATTACATTACATTACATTACATTGCATTTCTATTCTTAATCTCTTTCGATCACGAAGATCACAGTCCTATATGTTTCGCGCTTCTGACAAAGGTTTAAGGGAGTAGCGCTCCTACCGCATTTTGGGAAAACTAGTCGCAATGCTACTCGCTGAGTTGCATAGTAACGCAATCTGGTGAGCACACCCTTCTTCAGACCCTAGCCCCCACCCTTCAAGGCTGCCTCGCCGCAGCCTTCGTCCGCCGGTAATCCTGTGCAGTGAATGCATGACGTCACGCCTCCTCCTTTACATAGGTCTTATGGCGGAATGAAGTGGGAGCCTAACGCTTTCCTCTTCCTTGTCAACAGCTTCAAATGCGCTACGGACGGCCGTTAACGAACTGACAAAAAAAAAAATTGATATGATTGTTTTATAATACAACTCAAAAAACCATTAATCATAAATAAATAATTTATAATTATATTTGTAAATTTCTTTTAGGGAGCGATTTCTATAGGAGAGGCTCCGCCTTACAGCCTGTAATGACGAGCCGCGCCTGATTTTGATCAAATATGCAAAAACACCGTTCCATACGCCAGTATTCGTATGCTGGATCCTATCGAAGAGGCACAGCAAGTTTACTTCAGGGTATGGCGACACAGTGCATAACAGAGATAAGAATTTTATCGAGATAAGAACTTTATCGACACTCTTTTCAGTTACTGTTAGAGGAATATAAGCGTTGTTTTTATAGGTGGAAGGCTAACATTCCTTTCTTAACTAGAAAAAAAACATTCTGTTTGACTCTATTCAACAGCATGAGTGACAGAATATTAAGGCATGCCTTTTCAACATTACCCCACCCTCTGTACAGCGGCTACCTATCTGTACAAAAACGAAATTTTTCCATATATTCTCAATTTTTCAGTCCCCTAAAGTATGACTGAAATATGGCTTTAAGAATATTGTAGAAGAGTAAAACAGCCTGTATGAAAATTTTAATTAAAAAATTCAAGCCATTCGTCAGAACATATTTGAGCGTTTCTGAAAAAACGCAATTTGAGCTCACTGTAACAAAAAAAATGTTTTCGAGAAACTTCCTAAAAATTATTTTAAACATTTTTGTTCACAAATGCAGTAATGTATATAAAATGCGTGTAAAGTAAAAATTAACGACGTAAAAGATATTTCAAAAGCATTACTTTTAGGTAACTTTTGAAAATCTAGAAAATATATCATATGACGTTATGTTTGATGTTATTCTATGGACTATCAAAATAAAACGTTTCAAGAAAAATTTGAATCTGTTTACGAGAAAAACTGGTTTTAAAATTGCCTTGATTTCATGAAAAATTTCTCGACAATTATTTATATTTACCACTAAGTTATACGTCTTTAATTAAAGATCTAATTTTGAAGAACAGATGTTATTAAGTGGAAAAATCTCTAACTTCAACGTCGTAGTTCATGAATAAATTCAGAACTTTTGCAATATTCGAAAATGCAGACATTTTAACGAATCTGACATCTGCACTATTTGTTTAGACGTTGTTTTTGCTATCCGAAAACAAAGTGTAATCACAATATTTGGAGCTATTACTCAGAAAAAAATTAAAATATTTTTAAGGCTTCATGTAAAATACCCCCAAAAATTACAACACCGGTCTCAAATTCAAGTGGCCGCGACATCAGCCAGATCGATTGGGGAATATAAATTTTGGTGAAAATATTGCTTATGTTTTAGTCGCAACTATTTTTCAAAGACGATCAGTAATTTGCCATAAATCAATATGTGGGTACCAAGGACCACGAAATGTGCATTCTGACTACACAACGTGCTAGAAGAAATAATTTGCAACATATAGATTGATGAACTACTATTTATACTAATACCTACTTTTTAGGTAACAGGTTTATACAATACAATTTTTTCTACGGAAAATTCGCCTTTCTGCGTTGCAACACTACGTAACATTCTCTATACTACATATGTAGCATGTGAAGAAGTAGTGATCATTTTTGAGACCTCTGCGTGGTAGACGTTTGTCCCATTTATTCTGCGACGCTCAGCACAGAGAATCCATTGAATAGTTCCCCTTTCTTCTGAGAAGAAAGCGGCGCGGGCCGCGTGGCAGCCGCTCGCAGAGTGATAGAAGGCGCTGAAGCCGCCGCAATGAGCAGGAGCGCTAATTAACCTGTTCGGGGCTGTCCGGGGCGACCGCGCGCGCGCGACTGTTTGCGGGCGATCGGCCGTGACGAGGGCCGCACCCGCCCGGCGACACGCGTCGCTTTCATTATCGCCCGCGGGGCGATGGGCGTTGCGGCCGCGAAGAGTCCGATGCGACGCGATGCGACGCGACGCGCTGTCCGGCTGCGGAAATGCGATGTGGTCGAATGGGGCCAACGCTCCGCCCCAATGGGCTCGGGGCACGGGAAGCGAACGGCGTGGAGGCAGCGCGGGGGGGCCGAGGACGCGGTGAGGGCCCACACGAGGCCGTGCGTGAGGGCGGGGTGAGGGCGAACACGAGGGGGGTGAGGGCGGGGTGGGAGCAACGGGGGAGGACGACGAGAAGTGGTCGGAAACGATGGCAGGAGCCTCGACGGGGACTGGGGCTAAGCGAGTGTGGGGCCGGAGCGAGGACTGAAGACAGGGCGGGGACGCGTCGGAGGAAGGGGGAATCGGAGGGAGGGGGTGATCAGTGGCGTCTCCTCATTCTGGACCTCGGGTGTTGGCAGTGATGAACAGTGTTAACTCCCACTCTTTACGCTTACATATTTAGAGTAAAATTGAATTATGTAAAAAAAATCCTTATTTATTTTAAATTATAATGTTGGAAGAATGAGGGAAAGATGGTCGCAAAATAACGTCAATGAGAATATTGTATTTTCTATTGCAAAGATAGGAATAATATATATTAAAATATTTAAAAAGACATGCTCGAAGCTGTCCAGTCTTCGGTTCTCGTTTTAAAAATTAAATTCTGAAAAATTATCAGGTAAAGACACGATTACTTGTTTCTTTTCTTTATACGAAAAGGAAGGAAAGCAATTATTTAAAATTCTTGTTCCACTTTTTCACTATCCTTAAAAATAACACTAGTATAACTTCATGAGTATTGCTATCGACCAACGCGCAATGGAGAATATCACAATCACGGACGCTCGTCCTCCAGCAGGCAGTTAATTAGATCCAACGCCTTGGCACGCTTTGTTCTCGAGTGGGGGGACGTCGCGCGTCTGCCGCCCCCCGATCCAACCTGAAGACGTTGGAGGCATTCGCCAACGGCCTGAGCTGCGCTTGCAAACTGCCTGAGTTGCATAGATGCGCTGGTGCCGAACTATGACGCCGATCGCACGGAGGACCGAATAAATGAAATCTAAATAAATTCAAAGGAAAAAATGATTGCTTTATGACCTTGGACGTTGACACACAACTTGCACACCTAAAGAAAGCGCCACTGGTGGTGATGGCGGGAACGAGTGTGACAGCGCGAGCATGCAACTAAAACTTTGCCGTTCCCCACTGATCGGTCCATAAAACTTTCTTGACTTGAGGTTGGTGCAGCGCCGTCGACTGACGTAACTGCGCATCTTTGACGTCACTTCTTCCGTTAGTCTATTTCCTCAGGCCCCTTACGAGGCGGATGGACAAGGCAGAAATATACCGATTAGTTTTGTTTCTTGACGTGAAGCGATGAATTATTTTACATAACTAAAGTCTACATTGGCTGTATGTGGTTGTTTTGACGTCTCCTGACTGTATCCAAAGACGGATATAGCAAATGGTGAGCGGGGTGTTTCGTGGATCCCAAAAAGTTTCTGTGCCTGAAAAGGCTGACGGAATGAACATTGACAATTGTTAAAAGGCAACACAGATATCACAGACGGAGCACAGCGTTTCAAAAAATACACTGAAAAAAATTATAAGTTCCACTGCATTTGAATTCAAAACAGACAGTGATTGCTAGGACGTTCCGATGGTCTCGTGAGAACGAATCTAAAATTTTAATGTTGAAAAGTGTAAGCGTTTGAGAGTGTTGTTGTTTTTCTTTTCGAGACCAAGCACAGTTGTGCCCTTAAAATTGGGTTCTTTCCATTAGCAATTTCCATGTATATGGGGCGTTTTTAGAATAGAGAATAAGCGTATCCTTTTGTCATAAAAACCCTCACGGGGAACAAGCAAATAAATTTCAGCGCGAATACTCCACGCAGACAATTCAGTGGCGAAGCGAACACTTTTCAGTGCCTACGTTCCGAAAGCGCGCTCCGGCAAATCACCTACCTCGCGGAGATTCAGTGCGCATTGGGCGGGGCGGGTAGAGGAGAGGGATGTGCGAAGAGGAGAATGTAAGGGGAAACGCGGAAAGGGAGCGAAAGAAGTATAGAGAGGGAGGGGAAGGCGGGAAGGGAAAGGAAGCGCGGAGAAGGAGAGTGTGGGGAGAGAGGGGAATCAAGCAGAGGTAGGGGCAGCACGGAGAAAGGGAAGTGTGAAGGGGGAGGGGGAGCGTGGAGAGGGGGGGAAGTGGTTAGAGAGAGAGAGAGAGAGCGTGGGGAGTGAGGGGAAGTATATTGAGGGAGGGGCAGCACGGAGTAGGGGAAGCGCGGAGAGGGATGGGTGGAGCTTGGCGATGCAGAGGAAGAGCTGGACGGGGCCGTAAAAGGTTAGTTCACGTGTGCGCCACACGCGGGAAACAGCGTTACTCCCCATTAGGGGCAACGAGCGCCGGCGCTGCAGGCAGAAACAAACCATATCGCCGCGTTTACCTCCATGCTGCGCCGCGCCGCGCCCGGCAACGCGCTCTGCGGCTGCCTGCGCCCCGCCCCCCCCCCACTCCCCTTCCCACCCCGCCCCCTCACTCCTCCGGCCCCACGCTTCGTCCGCTGCGCTTTAGTGCTGCGTGCGTCGGGACAAGTTACATCACCACACAAAACACCTTCTCTGCTGTACTGAGCGACACTGATCTATGCACTTCACAGTGTGAACTGAGCTGGACTGCCTTTACCGACTATAGAGAGGGAGTTGTAAGGTTAGTCAGTGGAGAAGGGTAAACGGAGGGGGGAAAGAGGAACAGATGGAAAGGGGAAGTGGGGATGAGGGGAAATGGTATGAGGAGGTAAAAGAAGGGGATGGGTAGGAATGACGGGGTAGGTACCGAAAGGGAGAGGAAGGATAAAGAGAGGGGAAAGGAGAAGCAGGATGGTCGTCGTTGATTACTCGTCGGCTCAAGTCCTGCCGTTCGCTTCACCGCTACGCGAAACGGATGAGGTCAGGAACTCCAGGACGATTTCATAATCACACTTTCTATTTTCTGCGTCATTTCGAAGGACTCATACGCTCATCTTCCTTCTTCAGCCGTACTTCGATTTTTTCCTATCCTATTTTGTCGTGAATTTGATAATATTTTCATTCCCAAGTTGAGAATAATTGACCTTGAATTTCATTTTGGGGAAGTAAAAGGAAATTCTCGTTCTGTGCCTGAAAGCTACAGTGTGCGACAAACGCTGCGTTACGATTCGCAAACAAGCGTGTTGAAATGAAACGATGACATAACTCGTAATCACCAACTGTCCCATTGCTTCATGCTTACCGTTGATGCCATAATGACCGTTACTGGACTATTCAAATGTGTGCCGAAGGTGTGTACCAAATCTGTTGACTGATGAGGGCAAAAGCTCACGCGATGCACGCACATTGCAATAATACGGCCAATAATAATTGCCAGGACAAAGGAAGATATTCAGGAAGGTACAGAAAGTGTTAGAGAGTTCTACGTACACGGAACAGGCAGTCTTCTAAGGATTTAAACGAATAATTAACAGAAATAAAGAGGAAATAAACATTTAAAAAATGTTACGTTTCGACATCCCAACTAATATAAGTACATGTGAAATTTTTACAATGTGTGGATATGATAGCCATAGAACAGATTACTATGGCAACAGAGTTTGTATGGGGGGATGCAAGTTGATATTTCTATAGAATAATATTGAAAAATTAATCAGAAAACTCATGTTGAAGCAGACTATGAGTAGGTTGGCTATACAATGAAGGCTTTGGTATGTTGACTGCCATTAGATCAAGTTGTTGGAACTCAAAATTTGAATAATTCCGAGACGGGCATTGTCAATAGTCAAACTGGTATGTTCCAGTTGATTCTGAAATATACCATTATGTTGATATTAATGAATTTTAATTGGCAGAATCCTCATGAATTGGGTGTGTGAATTGCAGAGGCATCTTTAGGTGAATGCAACTCAGCAGCCGCCGATAAGAAAATAAACATCAGAGCGTCTGGACGCTTTGATGGGCTCCTACCCCCGAGACCGTCGAGGGGGATGGATCGATTGGGTTTGGAGAACGTAAGAGAAATGTTTTAGCACTGATGGGATTTTTATTTGGATATTTTTATGAGCTGATTAAATCGAAAATCAAGAATATGTAAGTGCTAGTAATTTGTAAATAGTAGTTTATTAAGTAACAAGGAACATTAAAATTGTGTACGGGAATTACGGGAGCGGCAAGGTTCTCAAGCAACTCAAGTTGAAGATCATGCCGGAGGAGTGCTATTACACACTAACTTGTACAGACGTGCAGCGCCTGTCTCTTGTTTGTTAAGAAGATTAGTGACCAGTGGATAACATTTGCGTGTGTATATTGACGGATCAGAGGCCTCAGAACGCACAAATGACATTAGCGTGAATTTGAAAAGTAATTATTGAAATGAAACAGAGAAGGGAAACAGCTGAATAATTTAATACAAAACTAGATTACAGTACAGAAGGAGAGTCAGCTTTCTCAATGTACAGGAGACCGCGTCAGGTAAATCTGTTTGTGATTGAAATTTTGTTAAGTTATTTTAAACAAAATTTCTTTACCACTTTTTGTTATGAGACAATAAAAGTTTTTTCTATAAAAAATTCTTCGTTTTTGGACGCACGGATATAATATTTTCTCTTCTTACGAAGGGCGTGAAAGTAAAACAAGTATGAAAGGTATAGGTAAATAAATTTAGTTGGAAGAAGCTATTAGTTTAAGATTATCCGAATTGGAAAAGTTGACACAAATAAAATAAGAGATCGCTATTAAAAAGTATAATAGAGATGCGTAGTGAATATGAAAGTGCATACGGATTATGAAGAAAGTTGGTATTGTAATTTAATTATTAACAAAAGAAAAAGAGCTACCCAGCGCAAAAGTCTTGAGTTACCTAAAAATTAAAGAGAACAGCAAAATAAACTTCAATTTGCTTAAAATGAAAAACAAAAACAAATGGAACTTTATAAAGCTGGATAAGGAGCAGTAATTAAGTATAAAGGGAGAGAATTTGAAACTAATCCTAAAGAACGATACTTTTAGAAGCAAGCAATACTGCGAATGGACATGATTCTGAAGTTTTAAGTAGACAAAAATAAGTTTAAAAATGCTTAATTTTCAACCGAATGTTAATGTCTATTCACATTCACAAATATTTGTGTAAATTGTGGATGTGGATAAGGATAAATTTATTTAAACTGCAATTGGGTGTGACCCGGTGGCAGTTAATTACATAAGTAAGATATTAATTTTCATGCAAATAACATAATAATGTTGATAATAATGCTAATAATAATAATAATAATAATAATAATAGTAATAATAATAACAGTAATAATAATAATAATAATAATAATAATAATAATAACAGTAATAATAATAGTAATAATATAATAATAATAATAATATTAATAATAATAATAATAATAATAATAATAATAATAATAATAATAATAATAATATAAAAACTGGTGAATCTTAAAAACAAACATTAAATTACCTAAAAGATAAAAGAAACGTCAATCTAAAACAGCACTGAGTGCTTAAACAATGAAGACCGCACTGCACTTGCCTACACTTCACTTCATTTCACTTCACTATTACACTAAAAAAACACCTTCATTATTTCTCTGCTCTACACTGCACAACACTTCACTTCACTTCACTTCACTTCACTGTATAACTTAATATTCCTAGTTAACTACCTCAAACTTAGAAATGCCCTAAATTACTTTCCTAAATTGTTGAACGCTTCGAGGAAAGGGTTCAAAGGTTTTTGCAGGCAATCTATTCCAATCTCTTATCGTTCTATTTGTAAAAGAAAATTTCCCGACATCCGTTCTCTGCGGTCTTAAATTTATTTTGTGCCTGTGATCACCTCTACCGATGTACGTAGGAAAATTTAGCCGCCGTTTAATTTCTTTCCAAGCTGGATGACCGCTATAAGCTTTATACAAGGCGCAAAGTCTTGCCAATGTTCGCCTGTTTTCGAGTGAATCCCACCCTATCCTTTTCTTGTCCCTGAAAGTAAATTTAGCTGCTCTACGCTGAATCCTTTCCAAATTCTTACACTGCATAATTTTGTGCGGATCCCAACAAATTGCTCCATATTCCATTATCGGACGAACAAGCGACAAGTAAGCAATTTCCTTCGCGTTTACTGTACTCTTTTTTAAGATACGCATTACAAAATGAAGAGATCTCCACGCTTTCCCTACAACAAAATCTACGTGATTTTTCCAGCTTAATTTACTATCGAAATGGATACCTAGGTACTTACACGAAGAAACTCTCGGAATAATGTCGTTACTTAAACGGTAATTTGTTACGCTGTAATTGTGACCTCTGCCAAAAGTGATAGATTTGCTTTTAGAACTATTTATGGTCATACCATTATTTTCCGCCCAGTAAGATAATGCATCAAGATCCCGTTGCAGCATATTTTCATCGTCTTTCGAATTTATAATGCGATATATTATGCAATCGTCTGCAAATAGCCGAACATTTGAAATTAATTGCGCTGGCAAATCATTAATGAACGCTAGAAATAGAAGAGGTCCAATGACACTCCCTTGCGGTATTCCTGACGTAACGCTTGCGCAGGAAGATAACTCTTGCCCAATTCGGACTTTCTGTTTCCTGTCACGCAGAAACTCGCTAATCCACGCCACCACCCTGGGATCGATGCCTGAATTTATTAATTTCTGAACAAGTCGGTCGTGTGGAACAACATCGAACGCTTTGGCAAAATCTATAACTACTGCGTCTACTCTCCCGCCCGCGTCAATTTCATCTGCTAGGTCCTGAAATAGCGTTACTACCTGACTTTCGCATGAATAATTAGTCCTAAATCCGTGTTGGCCATGATAGAGCCATTTTTTGACTTCCCACTCTTGCTTAATGTAACTCGCAACTAGATGCTCCATAAGTTTGCAGACCACTGACGTGAGACTTACCGGCCTATAATTACTTAGTATAGTTTTGTCCCCACTTTTAAAGATTGGTACTACAAAAGCTAATTTCCAATCTTCAGGTACTTTTGAATTGTTCATAGACACGTGAAATATTCTAATTAAGTACGGTAATATTGCCTCTCCTCCTAGTTTAATTATGTCCGTAGAAATGTCGTCTGGACCCCTTGACTTACCATTTTTCATAAATTTTACTTTATTACGTAGAACGTTTACTTCAATATTAAATTGATTTGTAACCGAATACCTTTGAATAAGTGGATGGTTCGTATTGCTTTTGAAAACCGAACTGAAATACCTATTAAATGCGTTAGCTTTTGCCCGGTCGCCTGTGATGAGTGTGTTTTGATGTTCACGAACAACTGGGATATACTCTTTGTTTCCCTTTCTTCTACGGACATATTTGTAAAATCCTGACCAGTTATTTCCCTTTTCGTCTAGAATGTTTTTTAAATACGTCTCCTGAGCAATTTTCTTTTCTCGCTCTAATTCTTTCGAACAATTTCTAAAAATATGCATATGCTCGGTACTGCGTTTTCGGTTTTTAAATGCATTTCTCGTTATCCTCTTCATTCGCCTAATTTTTGAATTATAATATTCTGGATCCGGATTATTTTTTAGAGTTTTGCATGGTACGAACTTTTGCAAAGCTTCGTCTATAATATCTTTAAATGCGCACCATATCTCTTCCATACCTCCTTCTGTTCTCAGAAAGTTGTTGTATTTTTCTCTAAGAAACTCATGAAGCCCCTCTACGTTTGCTTTCTTGAACTGACGCACTTTCGTTCCTGTCGCGATACATTTCCTTGAAATATTTTCGTCTAAATCAAGAAGAACCGCTTTGTGATCACTAATTCCCTCAACGACTTCACAAGTTATGAAAAGATCTTTCGGCCTAATTAGGTAAACATCCAAACCCGCGTCCACTTGATAAAAATAGATACGAAAGGGTGAGCGTATTTTATTCAATGTCTAATGCCGCTTAATGTAGCTGAATTATTGATGAGAAAGAATCTATACGGTAAACTAAAGTGACGAGATACAAATTTCTTTAAACTTAAATATGAGTTGACACAGGAAAACCGAGGTAAAATTATTTTTAAGACCAAAAAATATTTCAACTAAAATTTGAAGAAATTCAGCTAATGAACTATATTGCAATTTAAGTGGATGAGTTAAGGGTATAAATGTCGCCAACACTCAATACTGACAAGAGAGAGAGTCAAGTGAAGTTGGAGACCGTAATACAGAAAGTGAACAAGAAGAGTCAGATCCCTTATTGAGTCGACCCCGACGTCGCAAGATGCGTGAACAAAATCGAAGTGGTGGGCATCCTGAGAACGTAGTTCGAATGAGAATTGTAAATTACGCAACTAATAGATTCAAGGATGTATTCTATCAATGTAAAAGACCGAAAGCCTCGCCGTGTGGTTGGACGCGCGTAGCAAAGCGTCTCTGCGCCCTTTCAGCGTGAGCTTGATACTATGCCACCCATCTCGCGCCGGCGCAGTGCGGGGCTGTTTTGTTCATGTTCTAGCGTCTGTAAACCGTTTCTGTTTCGTTCGTTACAATAAGGGATAAGAGCCAAGCAAATATAAAATTGAAATAAAAAAAGAAAAAGTGTAAGAAAGAAAATGAAAAAATGGAAAAAAAGTAAAAAGGCAAAACGAAAATTAAAAGAAAAAGAATCAAGGAAAGAAGAAAAAGGAAATGAAGAATAAATAAATAAGTAAAGGGCAATAACAAAGAAGAAGAAGGAAACGCCAAGTCAGCTCGGCGCCCGCTCGCCAGCCCGCCCGCCCGCCCGCCCGCCCCAGCCCGCGCCATCCCAACGCGCGGGAGACCACTTCCACAGAGCGCACGCAACTTTTCTTTTTATTCGCCAAAGTTTGGCCTTTGGTTAACCTCGGCGTGAAATATATACGCGCGTTAAGGAGTAATCTGTTAGCGCATTTAATAAACGCGGCGCGCGCAAATTGCGGCGCGTATGCTTTAATCCGGGTGCATTTTTAAAGGAAGGCGGCGGGAGGCGGCCCGGGGGCGCAGTGGGCGGCAACCACCGCCCTCTGCCCACACCACACGGGGGCTGCAACCACCGCCCGGTGGCACTCGCATTCTTAACAAAGAGACCGCAGTGGGGAAACGAGTTTGGGGTTCCATGTCCCCCGGGTGGAGCAGTTCGGGTGACCCTACTTGTGTTCTTTTCTTCGTCGTGGAAGGGAAAGATACTCATGTGTGTCTTGGGAGGAAATTTGCCCCGATTTGCATCAGTGTGGCGTCTAACTAATCCGGTACCAACCTGGATTGACTCCTCCCAGATTGTGGATGGATGTGTGTCTAACGTTGCGGCGTACCCGGATTCCAGCCCAAAGATTTTTTGTACACCCGCGGTAGTGGGGGGAATAAGGGCAATTGCTTATTTGCCCGCTCCACGAAAAAGTACAAGTTGAATAGGTGGTTGATCGCACAGGGCAATAAGCTCCTCTGCCCACTGGGGCGACTCGTAGTGTGTCGGTCAAACCGCGCCACTTTCCTCTCTGGAGGCCGCGATTCAAATGACGGTACATCCATGTGAAATTTGAGTAGACAAAGCGCGTTCGCAGCAGGTTTTCTGTGGATTCTGTCGTTTCTCTATTTTTCACACCACGACTTTATCATCATTCACAATTGTCATCCATCCATCCAATAATTACACCAGAAGGCTTTGGAAACGAGGATCATAATGAAGAGAGAGTTTTTGCCCAGGCTCATGGCAAAGGAATTCATAGCGTAGCTTCTAATGCAATACTTTGCAAACAATCCTAATAATGCATAATGCACTTCAAAAGGATATGCCGGTCCTTGTGGCACGAGGTTTTGCACAAAGCTCTCTCAAACTCACGATTGCGGGTTCAAACGTGTGGGTTTGGTGTATTTTTTAACGAAAGGCATCTTCGGTATGATTTGCCACTGTTCTAGTAGGCAAAATAGCTCTGACTAATGGGAGTGAAACAACACTTGCGAGGGTTTAGCGATCATGTAGTGTCCAGTTTGAAAATTCCTCAAATTTCAGAGAACTTTTCTATTAACTCCGATCGCAGGAAAGTTAACATTCATTTGAATAAAAAGTTGAAGTATATTTTATACTATTGATAAATTAATTGTTGATAAATTAATTGTTTGTTTGTGTTTTTTAATTTATATTATTTTAATTTTAATTTATTTTATTTTGATTTTGTGTCCAAATTGTAATTTGACTATGTATTGGTATTTGTGTGTGTGTGTGTGTGTGTGTGTGTGTGTGTATGTGTATACTGTATGTTATACTCAAATAGTTTCACATTTCATTTTCATAAGTTGGCATCACTGATATAGCATTACATGCGCCAACAGAAACGGTTGCACAGCACGTTTAAAAATGCCTATCTCAATTAAAATTGTTATAATTTATAGAATATTGAACAACATAGGCAATAAGGACGTTTAGAATGTATAACGTATTTACTAAGAACATTACAGGTAAACAAATATAATAAATTATTCTGTTCATAATCAATTGTTCAACTGTAACTATAGATCTAAGTGATGTACTGTACATATCTTTGTATATAAATATTTTATCTGTTCTCTAGCCCTGATGAAGGCCAAATATACGGCCGAAACGTCGGCAATGTAAAATGTGTGTTTTCTCTCTTGTGACCTAATCTCAATAACCAGCAGACAGATAATTACATATTATTTAGTAGCAAACGTAAATTATAGTAATAATAGGCTTTTTGTTTACAAAATTATTGGAAAAATCTGTAAATAAAGTAAATGAAAACAAAAGCGAGGTTTTAGTCATTCTGTTTAATCGAAAGCATTGAATATTTTATTTTCAAACGTTTCCACATTTGTATCCACATTTTCCGGTGCAATTTGCCTCTCAACTCATACCTCAATTCTATATGACGGTCTCCTACAGAAGGAACTGACGTACATTAAATTACCTTTTAAGTAATATCCAGAGATCAGTGAGATATGCACCAAGCCTGTGTGTCTGTGTCTGCGTGTACCCAAAGCACTCCCTTCGGCGTGGACTGCAACAGCGTTCCGCCCAACAGAGAAACCACTGGCTGTGCCTCTAAGATGAACAATGGTTCTCGTTGCAAGAAAACATGAAGTGTTCTGAGAGTGTAATTTGTTCATACGACTTTGGAATGCGTTAAGAATAACACTCTCTTAGGCTTGGAAATCTCCAAAAATATGATTTCGAATGCTAAATGTTATGACAAACCGTACAGTGTAACCAAGCATTAGTATGAATAAGAATAAAACAGCATACGACCCAATAAAAATTGGAAAACACGAAATTTCAAGATTTTTCATCCTTCTCGGATAGACAGCTACCCTAACTAGTCGACCGGTGATTATAATAAGTACAGTACAGTACTACAGTACATGTAGCTGCAAACTCTTTTCTGCTCGAAAAATCAACAGTCGTGCTTATAGTCCCTTATATTTTTTAACACTGTATTGTCAAATATTTTCCTTGATTGCAGTCATTGGAGATGTGTTTTATTAGACTCTGACGAGTTAAAGCGTTTCTGAAGTTTTGTCTTCTGATTCCCAAATGGCTCGAGTGCCATTCAACGGGAGGGTATTCATAAAAAAAACAGTACTATTTCATTGTTGTTTTGAGTTCAACCACTAGGTCAAAGTGTAGGGAATATGAATTCAATCATGCATATTTGAAAGAGACTGACAAAATATTTCTACTTCTTGGATCTCAGAGCAAGTCTCTGTGTGCAAAAATATTACGAGTAAGTTTCATATAAAAAGTGTTTGCAAAAACTGCTTGCAACTTATAGGTTCTAATATCCGTTTGATTTTCTCAATATATTTTTAATGTATAGTTTTCCTTTGACATATTGATGAGGGACATATGAATATTTACAGTAGATGGTGCAAAACATTGTGTATTATGTGTTTCGATGGATTTAGTGTCATGAACAGATCATGAAACAGGAAAACAAACATTGCACAGAAGAACGTCATATAATGAATAGTTTTGATTCATTTCGTAGTGTTACCATGGCTCAAAAGTTACACTATGCGTCTAGGTGAATAATATATGTTTACTCTTCTACTTAAAAGAGTCAAATTAAAGAAAGGTAGTGAAGAACTTCAAACAAATGACTACCGCCCTCTGAAACCGGGCGTCGGGCACACTGCGAGTGGGAAAGGAGCAGGGGAGGGGATGGGGAGGGGCGGGGCAGGACGGAGCGTGGCAAGGCGGCGCCACCGGGTCTGCAAGGGGCTGTTGTTTACGGTTTTAATTTCGTCGCCGCCTCTAAGGTGACATCAGTTTTAAGAGACAACCGCTCCGCGCTCTGCGCTGGCCGCCCTCGCGCGTCCAGGAGAGGCGTCGCGACGCGAGGCGACGCGAGGCGAGGCGAGGCGAGGCGAGGCGAGGCACTCGCCGCTCGGGTTATTAGGCGCCGGCCCAGAGGCTGTTATGAGCGGCCCTCGGCGCCCGCGCCGCCGCTGCCGGAGCGCCCTCAACCGCTCGCAGCCAAAGGATTTTACGGCAGCCGACACTCGAAATTGACGCGCAAAATCAATTTTATCCTACGATCGTATAAAAATGAGAGACTTTACTATCATGCGCGTGCGCTATATTCTGAAGAACGTGGGACTGTGGGAGTTCGCTGTAAAAATGCTCTTTTGCACAGTAACTTGATCGTGCAAAACATAATTTTTAACACAGATGGTGAACAAAGATTGTAGTTTTTTTCGTTACCCATGAATAGTTTAGGTGAAAATAATTATTCGAAAGAAAAGTATTTTAAAAGATCGTAGACAAAATTATATTTTGTGAACAAAATGATTGTTTCTTGAACAATTTCATTTTTCTAGACCTATTTGTCTCAGCAAAGAAACGATAACTCTTTTTGGTGCAACAAACAATCATTTCACGCACGTGATATAAAAATAATTATTAATGACAAAAGGATAGTTGCTCACTTTCAAATGCAGTGCGTAACTTTAAGAAATGTGTTGACATCTCTCCAATACTTTCATTTGTTCGAAAATGTTAATGTCAACGTTATAAAAGATGAATAATTGATTTAGAGTTTCTGTAATGGTTCAGAAACCTCTCGAGTCAAATCATGATCACTGACTAGATAAGGTATGGATAAACTATTAATTAAGTGAACACCTTTCTTTCTTCAAATTTAAGAAATCGTCTATTTTTAATGAAAAGTAACATTTTCTGTAGCATATATGATGTATACTGTAACACACATGATAACTGCACATACGAGATTGTTGAAATAAAAGTGAATTGTATAATACATTGTAATATAATTACAGAAGCCGGGTGACTAATTTTTTTCTCTGATTTTGGCAGACGCACATTTGGCGCTTTGTTCTGCTTCTCAACATCGTTTGTAAGTAAAAATAGAATAAACATTCTGCGAATAAAATCTCACTTGGGACGACACTTAAAAAAGTATAAAACACGGCCGAGACGAACTCACTGGTAGCTGATATGAGAAAATGTCTCATCCTTCCCAAACTTAGAGCCACAGGGTCCGAAAGTCTGTGTGGTATGTAGTAGTGTAAGTAAAATGATTGTCACATGAAATCCCCAGTGAGAACCACGATAAAGCGTCATTGAAAAGTAGCTAAGTTAAGGTCACTGAAAAACAATGAAGGTGAAAAGTGACCCAAGATAAAAATAAAGAAAAACTAATATACATTACACATCATACGAATGGTGGAATAATCCCAACAATTGAATATTAGAAGCATTAGGAATCTGCAAGAGGCATGGAGAAAAAATTCACCAACGCGCTCCATCGAGTAATACCGTCGCTCGGCGAGAAACAAGAATCTCCACAAAAGACAGAGCAGAGGAACTCTAAGGAGAGGAAACAGGAGGACTCCGGAGCATAATAGAGAAAGAGGAGATGAAACTGAGCTGAAAAGCCTTAGTAACATCAGATCCTAAGAAGGCGAATGCAAGTTCTTTGGGGCACGATTCTTGTGAAGACGAGCGCCCACGCAAACCCGGAAGAACGTTCACATGTCAAAGACAATTAGCACCTGAGAAAGAACGTTCATAATAATCTCAGGTTAAAAGCACGCCAAAACCTGTAGGCAAGGGGCAGGAAGCTTGGCAGTGCTTTTGAGTTGTAAACCCTCTCTTTTCCCCGCCATGGCGCATCCGCCTCGCATCGCCGGCACCCGGGTCGATGCCCGGCCAATCCACGAGGATTCGTGGCACACAAAGCGAGCTCTCGTTTTCCTTCCCTCTCATTCCACTATTCCTCCATCAGCATTAAGCGTACTGCGAAGAAGTGCCGCATTATCGCTACAATCTCCTCCTTCTTCGTAACCCGTGACATAAATAAATAATACATTAAAATTAATTTCAGTCCTATAATTAGGATGTGTTGGACAGAAGTGTTTCGTAAGTATTTAACACAGCATATGAACAAAACTATAGAATATTGCAATTAACAATGTATTTTAATTCTTTTAATAAGTTACGTTTAGAAACGTCAGGTAGGAATCTACATGCATCTTACACTATCTTACGTAACGCAAAGCCATTATCGATTTTATCTGAAATTCGTATTACATAATTGATGTACAGTCCAGAGTAATATGCTTGTATACGTCGATTTTTACGAGTCGGAAACAGACGAGCATCTGGTAGTTCAAAGATTCTTGTAGTGCTTCAGCGTTGTAAACTACGGGTAAAATTCATAGAAGGACATAGCTTTTTATAAAATAAACCAATGCAATTGTGAACTTGCAGCCCCTTACAAGTGGGCCAAGTCCCCCGCCAGCGGGGCTCACCTGAGGAGAAGGACGGGGAGGCGCGGGTGCAGCCAATAATTGAACAGCGGCGGCCGCGCCCGCCGGGAGATAGACCGCCTAATTATGATGAACTCCCCGCCCGCCCGCTCTCTCGCTCGCTATGCACGCGCGCGTCCGCCGCCGCCCCGCCCCCGCCCCGCAGCTTGTCCGCTGCCAGACCCAATTACGCTGGTAGCGCGCGCGCCCTGTCCGACACCGAGTACCCGCGTCGCGTGGCTGAGGCGGCGGGGGGAGGGGGAGACCGGAGCGGGAAAGGCGGGGCTCCGGAGGTGGGGGCAGGAGCGACGGAGACGGGATAGCTGGGTGTGGGCGGAATGGAGAGGGGTACGAGAGGCGGGGAAAATGTAGGTGTGATGGACGCGGGTGTTTCTGGGCATAGCGAGGTATGTGCGTATGGATGCGGGGGGGGGGGAGGAATGGTGATATGACGTGGGTGATAGGGTTAGAGGGGAATATGGGGTGTCTGAGGGTAGTGGAGGTGTCCGTAGTGGCTGTGAAGGGTAGCATGAGCGCGGGAGGCGGGGAAGCGTACGCGGAGCGGGAAGGTTGACAGGCGGCGGCGGCTGCGAGTGGGGGGTGGCGCTTATCAGGAAACCCACAGAAACAAATTGGTCGCGCCGCGCGCTCTTCGAGCGCTGAACCTACACCTCTCAGCACTTCCTGGGCGCATTGAACGGGCCTTCCAGCCTCCAGTGAATGACCATTAAAAGAGGTATAATAAAATGAACCAAGAATAAATATGCTGGTGATTAAAGATGTTTACATTCATTATTCGAATAGAAAAAAACGAAATAATAATTCTAAGTACATAGACCAACCCCAAGAAGAATGAATATGATTTACGCTCACCTTCATTTACCTTCATTCTTGGGAAATATGTATGAATGAGCTTCCAAACACTGTCAATATGATCTGTCAACTTTTAGGTGTGAATATTAAAGAAGAAACCTAGAAATTCTCGAGTTCTAATTTTACTTAGACGTCTGTGTCTTAAGATAATTCTATACAATAAACATGCTTTATTATATATTTATTATATTAAATTTTTATTATATATTATTTATAAATAAGCATTTATAAACGTGCTTCAAGAGCAGCATTAAGGTACGCATACTTCTCAAAAGAATCAAAAGATAGGTCAGGAGAGATAACCATTAAAAATGGGAAGGAACGTGAACCAGAAAACTTGACTCTTCAGGAGATTTTCCAGGTAAGAAGGGCGATTTTTAAATATAAGAATAAATAAATAATATAAGAATAAATAAATATAAGAATCGATAAACATACAACAAAAATTATCCGCAAAGAGTGATCTCTTCAAAATGTTTCTCTGATAAACGTATTTTCTTCCAGAAAGAAGGACAAACGTCGCTTAATACCTCTTTAGTCATGAGCTTCACTAATTTATATTACACAGGTGTGTTAAAAACGGCATAGTAGTCATTCACATCCGGCTACATTGAAAAAAATTAGTTTTGACTGTTGGTAGCGGGGGTTACTTACAGCCGTTGTACATTTTGTGCAAAGAGATGGTTGGCACGGAAACCTTGCTGAAATTGTATTACGCTCGAATTACACCAGAAAAAATCTTCCGCTCGCCTAACACAAGGTAACATTGACAACTTCTTCAATAAGTTCTTAAATAATTGTCCTTCAAAATTTTTCCTTGTGGCAAGCAAGGAAACTATGGCCACGCTTTGTAGGCAAATCGATTTGTTCGTCTGTGGCTCTCCCAAAACTCCGATGAAGCAATTTGGCAGCCTCAACAACACCATCTAAAGAATTATTATCAGGAAATTGCGACATTAAAACCGAATTATATGAAATTAATTTAACCCTTGGCGTTTTTAGAGAAGAGTGCGAATAATTGCGTTCAAATGTGTAAAACAGAAGTCTTAAGGATTACATATCTGTCCTTGCTTCCGCCTCCTGGCCCCCGACCCGAGCCACCCCAGCGCCCGCCACCAAACTCGCCCTCGTGTCTGCGAAAGATACAGGCATCGAGAGGGGGGGCTAGACCGCCTGGCTCACCTCACCTGGAAGGTCCCAGGAAACGGCATCCACGCGCTGGGTTTACCACAGCTACGGCTGAGAAGCCGTAGTGGTCAATTTATACGTTTGACCAGTTGGCCTACATAGAATGTTAGTTTATTTTCCCGTTGAGGAGTGGTGAGTGAAAAGCTTAACTCTCTCTACGACGACTCGACTTCCTGCAGATGCAACGCAATGGTTCTCGAAGGTACTCGAAAAAATACAAAAGGATCTATATTCATAATTCCCAAAGCACACAGTAATTGAAAGAAATTTATGCAAACTTCAGCCATGTTAGAGGTGTGTATGGTTTTGTTCGAAACACAAGAACTCAGGAAAAATGAAAAACAATGATAAAGTGTCAATGTTGACTGAAAATGCAAATCTGGTATTGTGTTATTAGGCCTATTTTCATACTGCGCGAATCGACTGAATTCATTCAATGAATATTTAATTCATTGTGAAACTATAGGAGAGTATTAGTGTTTATCTTAAGAAGTGTGCGTACATCTTAAGAAGTGTGTTTACATATCCATTTTGTGTGATTGGTCAGCAGCATTTTTCATGCTGCAGGATACTAGTGAAAACTAACAAATTATTCATGAAATATTATGTTACTAAAACAATCGTAACTGGAAGGTAATGGAAAGGTAGAGAATAAGTAGTTTTGGAGTGATCATTTGTTACTTTTTATCTAAAAACACAAATCCCGAAGAGAGAAGGAACAGGTGGAATTGCCGTCCGCAGGGCAGCAGGTGCTGCAGCGCAATATTCGACTCTGGAGGTGGAGTCCGCAGGTGGCGGCGGACGGCTAGCACCTCCCCTCCCCTCCCCCTTCCCCTCCCCTCCCCCTCCACCGCCCTGGGCCTTCAACGCTTCGTCAGAGGTAATGGCAGAATCTACCTGTTTCAACTGTAAACTTTGTTTTGTTGTGTCATTTCTGTTGTTGTTTTTTGTTTTGGACCGGCCATAACGGCTTTTTTTAAAACGACCGGAAAATATAAGATTTTGGAAAGGGATATATTGAAGAAGGGGAAATGGTAGGTGAAGTAGGTAAAGGGGTAATAGGTGGCATATGTAAGTGGTTAATTTGGTAACACGAGCAATTCTCTAGGACTTTTCAATGTTTAGCCTACTTTCTCAAATACACATCAGCTTAGGTGACTCACGACATCAACTGATGTCACTGCAGTGCCTCTGACCGGGAGGCCCTAAGATTTGAGTCCAGACGGTGGCAGGATTTTCGATAATAGCCACATAGCTAGGTCGAGTACGGCCGCTGTTCGGAGGAGGATTCTAGCAGCCGGCTGCTCTGATCGGTATTTCTGTCTGATCTGTGGTTTCTCCCATCAAATCCAGACGAGTGCCGCAGCAATAATCTAACAAACGGGCCACTGACCGCACGCAATTTTTCCTTCCTCTTCCACGTCCTTTCCTCTCCCCTTACTTCAAAACTCGCACACATGACGGGAGACAATCGGGGAGATTAGACTTTGTTCCGGTTGGGCGGTGCCCCGCTGATGGAAGATACCTGGTAGTGGAAAAATCCTGCTAGCCGATGGGCAAATCGGCACCGGATCTCCACATCCAGCGTGGGGAAGATCACAGTCACCATACGCGGTAAAAAATGCACTACATTTACGGAACTATTAACCTCATCAGTTGATGCGCTCGGAATCATTAATCAATGAATAAACGAAATACTTGCACGTGATAATCATAGAAAATCAACCACATTACAAGTGGCCTGCAGTCTAGTGGAGCCGTCAATTTCTTCGTCATAGGTTCAAAACCAGTCATCAGTTTCACTTAACTTGCAACACACAATTCGAGGGGAAGGGAACACGATATTTTCTTTCCAATACATCACACATCCACCGTCTCACGCATCCTCCCCATCGCACCTTCAGCCGCCAGAGGTCTCCCGACCCCGCCCTCTCTCTCTCTCGCCCCTTCTACATCCTTGCATTGGTCCCCCAGCCTCCCCTCCGGCGTCGCCCCCGACCCCGACAATGGCACCATCCCCGGTCCCCCTCACCCAAGATCCCCCACCGACCTACCCTCGCCCCCGTCCCCGAACCTGTCTCCCGCCCCCGACTCGGCCTCTGGGACGCGCCCCGCTCCGTCCCGCCCTCCCCGCCCCGCTCCGCCCTGCCCTACACCGCCCCACCCCGCACTACCTTGCCCCATCCCGCCCCACCTTGCTCCGCCCCGCCCGGCCTAGCCCCGCTCCGCCTTGCCCCGCCCCGTCCCGCGTTTCCCCTCCCCGTCCTGCGTTGCTCCGCCCTGCCCCTCCTGGCCCGGGCGAGTCGAGTCGCCAGCGGCGCTTTACGACCGGCGGCGGTGGCAAATGGACGCGACAACTCGCCGCTAACGGCCGCCCCCTCTGCGCCGCACTTCGTCACCGCCGCAAGACCTGTCAGCGGCGCCCGCGCAGGCCACGCGACTCGCCGCGCCGCGCCGCGCGTCACTCCCACAAAAGTCGGCGCTCGGAAGAAACTCCAGCATGGCGCCCCTCAGATCGGGACTCTCCATTCAATTCTTCCCAGTTTCTCCAAGAAAATATCGATATGTCTCAAGATGATTCTTGGTACCTGTTGTCAGGTCTTCTCCACCACAGAACGATATTCCACTGCTACCATCGCATGTGAGGCTGCGAGACATCCTGCTTGTCTAGTAGCTTCTGAAATGCAATAGTAGCACTCTGTTGGATTTCGTTTAGTTGCGATATTTCATTCAATTTTTGGTCATTTCTTGCAGAAAAAAATGATGCACTTCACGTTGGTCTTTAGTGCCTGTCGCCTGGCTTTTATCTCCAAACAAGAACTTCCAGCGGCATTGATGTCCGCAGCTGTATCTAAGCACATGCAACCAGAGCAGGGGACACAGTGAGTCGCTGTGCCCGTCTTGTTACTTCAGAGGCAACAGCTCTCAGCCGAAGGGGGGAGAGGAAATCGCCGTTTAGTCGAAAGAAGTCGACTTTAGTGGGGCACTTTGTGAGGAATCTCATTCAGTTCAAGACACTGAAGTCAATAGTTGCTGGTATTTACATCGCCACCCCTGCAAAGCCAGTGTCCCCAGCGGCGTCTAGCGCATGCGACCAGCGGATGCTACGCCGTGAGTTATCCTGCCTCTCCTCAGTGTCATTCCAGGCAACAGCCCATTGTGCTCTCGAAATAAACTTAAGATCGATAGTTTGGAGCAATGTCCTTCAGTTCGAAACACTCAATTCAGTTGTTACAAATTTGTTGCAGAGTATTACGATGTGTCTTGTGACAACTATTCTTTACCGCCACCATCCTCCTCATCCCTCTCCAACTAAACCAGTGTCCTCAGGGGCGATGAACTTCATCAAAATTCGCAAATCACAATGCGCGAATCTTCAGAAGGAACAGCATTCTGCCAATAGCGCATTTGAACCGCTTCAGTATCGCAGCTTGTAGTACTCCTTTCTATTCCGAGTACTCTATTAAAGTGTTCCCAATGACTTGAGAACAAGAATTATAAAGTGTTTTGAGACAACAAATCGTATCTTGCTCCATTTCATCTTTGTAAATATATCCACATTTAATAAAAATCATATTTTTCAAGATTTTTTAGTCACAAAGACGGATTGGTTTTACAGGTAATGAAAAGCTATAATTACATTTGAAGAACTATTCTATCAAGTGCCAGAATTTTACATGCCACCTAAACGCGTAAGCAGCATAGAATTTTCTAAAATCTCCCCCATTAGTTTAGTAATACCTTTGCGAGGCTTTAAGAACAAGGACAAAGAGAAAAGTCGCGCGCTTTGTTCAACTACAGTAAGATGACATATACCTGGCCTGAGTAGCATTCTCGCTTCAGCTATCAGTCAAAGCCATGGCTCAGACATCAGCAGCTAAGATCTTTGCGTCAAGACACTTCTGTCTCGGTCGGGCTTTAGTGTCTGTGTCAAGTGTTTCGTCCGTCCAGTCTCTGTGAAGTGTTAGTAGTAACTGAAATATTAATAGGGCTAGTAGTTTCCTTAATCAATGCACCAGAGTTACCCTAAATTAATGAGTGCAGTGCGTCCATCAATCAGTGAAATTTGTTACCCGTTATCCCATCCGTGAACGCCGAAAGCAATGCAACGGAAATTAATCAGTGGGGCTCTAACTTCATTAAATGGTGACGCACCACCATCGCCAGCCATCTTTATGCAATCGATTCATTCGCCTCTTCACCGCTACACGTGGCCCCTCCATGAGGCATCTCGCCAACCTTTAACGCAGCGGCCGCTGGAGCGCTACCCGGAAAAAGATCGATAGAGACCAACGAAGGTGACAGCAAACGCGCTGCAACGGAATGTAACATCATAACAGTAACCCTACTCACACAACCCTTCATAAATTGTACAACATAAAAGTTTCCAGTAGGTTTAGCATTTTCAACAAACAATATCTTGAAGAACCATCCCAATGGAAGAAAATTCCAACAATATTTGTAACCCTCACAAGCAATCACGCTGAACTCATTTGTAAAATTAAAAATAAAATATGTATTAACTTTACTACAGAATTCAAGACAACCTTAATTATAATTCTATTATGGTGTACACAAGATTTCCGTAGTGCTGTAAAGTACTTCGTTGAAAAGAACAACAATTTCATACCTTCGGGGATTCCTCATGTACAAAACTTTCATTAATGATAAAAAATAAACACCCATCAAATACTGAAGAAGAAGTATTTACTGGAAAAAATCCCAGTTTAAATCATCTAAGCAACTACAACTACACTAATGAAAGATAATATCCCAATATTGTGCGCATTTTGTGCCTTAGTCCATTTCACTGCACAATACTCCACGGAAAGTGATAATCCAAAATTTAAAAACTGCAATGAACCTCATAAGGGAAACCTTTGATCAAATGAAATCAAAAATCTAAAAGACAAAAGGTAAAATAACTCATCTCAGAAAAACTTCTACAACAACGTCATCACCTTCATTAAATGCCATATACTTTCCTTCACTTCCACAAGCAATGGAAATACCACATTTCACCCAAATAAACTACAACAGACAAACCCACCCACCCCTCGCACACACTACCACAATCCAAACATTTAACTCAACAAACAACAATAACTATACCAACAACAATATCTTCAACACAACTCTACAGAGAATTATTCACTCAATCGCTAACAACATGCCAAATATCATAGCCTAATTAATTAAAACAATAAATTATGGCCAACCTTTCCCTTAAAACTTTGATCGTACTCAATTGGATCTTTAATAGTATCTCAAACAAAATAATAGAACTAATCTATTTCTTCTAACAAAAATCAGCTGATACTTCTTGTGTACAGAAACTCACCTCAATAGCTCAATCAACTTCTCTGTTCCAGGTTTCAAAATGTATAGATCCAACAGAGTAAAACGACCGAGGAGAACTAATTCTAATCAAATACAATGTTCCATATTATCAGTTCATCCCACCTCCCACACAGGGTCTCGAAAGAATAACAATTAAAATTTCATTAAATAATAACATTGATCTCAGCATTATCTCAACATACAAATCTCCCAAAATTCAAATTAGTAATAACAATATAATTGCAATTACCTAGCACCACAATCAACATAGGAGATCTCAATACTATAAGTATGCCGAATCACCAACTCTGTAGGCAACTTCTTACGTAATCTACAATCTCATATCCCCTTCTTTATTATTGATTCTCCGGATCATACATATTATTACTTCGATCCCCAAAAAATTCAGACATCTTTAACATAACGCTCACAAAGGGGGTAGCCAATTTAGACAGACAAAACTACCCCTAGGGGATAAACTTTTTTTATGTTGAAAATCGTAATTGAAATCCTATGTTCTAATACAGATCATAAAAAGGGCTAAATACAAATAGGAGTATATTCCTTGAAATTCTCTAGTTTCCCAAAATTTCAATCTTTTATCTTATAATTTGCATCCAATAGATCAATGTAAATAAAACAGTAATTTAATAGTTTCTTATTTATTTTTTTAACATCAGGTTTTGTTTTATTAATTTTCCTAATTTTTCTATTTTATGTTTAATACAAAATGTTAATAATAACAATAATAATAATGTAACCTATTTTAATTCGAATATTAAATGAATTAAGAGTGTTACAAAAAATAATGAGTTTATAAACACAATAAAACGATACAAATAATGTTAAATATTATTTGTAATGTCAAAATATACGTTAAGTAGTCACTACATGATGCACATACCCATGCATTTTATTTAACTTTCATAAATATTAACGATTTGTGCAAAGTTGGTTCTGTGAACTCTGTGGAAACGCCACAGGAGAGAAACTGGAGAAGGAAACCCCCGCCAGCAGACGTAAATGCCACCGGATTTAACCCTCCAACGAAATAGAAATACCATCACATCCAATGTTGTAATGTACACTACACGTACGTACCTAATCACAATAGCAATTGACGCGCCGGGAAACGATTACTAGAATTGCATTACTAGTTATGGATTAGATATAGATACTAAAATTGTTCTATTTACCTTGATAAATTTATTTACATAAAAGCATTTTTCATTTTTATCCAGTTGAGCCTCAGCAATTGACCCAAAGCCTTTGAGTAAAAAAAGTTACCGGAATTTAAACTGTAGTAAAGTTTATGCTTGAATTTGGTACTCGCATTCATAATTTTAAACTTTTTTACTAACATTGAGATTAATGACTTGTTTTATATTACCTTGACTAATATAAAAAGAAAAATGTTGTACTACATGATGTATGTAGTGTGTTTTAAGTTTATACCTGATGATGTCAAAAATGTTCTGGAAATGTAATAGGAGAAAAAAAATGATGAAAATGCAGTCCACTTCGGGTTACTAATTTCATGATCTTCTATTAACCTTGAAAAATCACTAGAAAGTCTGGCTATCAACGAGAAAAACAGGGGCTGAACGCAAAGAGAATATTCGTGTTTCCAGAGGGGGCGCCTGGAGGCGTGGGCGGGGGACCGTCCAGTCCGGAGGCGCTCGGTCGAAATTGAAGGCGGCGTGACGGCGGCGCGCGCCGCGGCCCGTGACTGATGATGCGCGATCGCATACCTTGCTGCACAATCGCCGCGCGCCCTCCACGGCGGCCCAGGAGGAGGCGCGAGCGCACGGGGGTGAAGGAGAGGGAAAGGCTGGCTTGGAGAGCAGAGGAGAAGGACATAAGGAGATCCTGGAAAAGTACGAGACCTCCCGTCTCGTGGCGATCAGTGACGACCTTAGCTTAGGTGGAGATCTAGGTTTGGTTGTCGTAGCCTAGAGCGATATTAATTCCGTAAGTGTAGTGCACGTTATATCCCGTAAGATAGTGTTCCTCGCCGGGTGGAGCGTGGGACCCGGCTACGACCTACACTTCGGCTTGTAGCGTTCATTTCTCCCCACAACTCCACAAGCGTGGTACCACTTCACGATGGAGAAGCTCTACGGCTGTCAGCGACCGCTCGCTTCCCGACAGGTGGAGTAGTATAGTGAATAGCAGGTATTTGTTTGCGTAAAGAGGTAGGACGGGGACAACAATGAGGAATGAGAGAGAGCACGCGGTATTAATCGGGAAAAAACGGAAAAGTATCGATCAGAGCAGCCGGCTGCTATAATTTTCTTTCAAACAGCGGCTGATTTCTACTTACGAGCTAGTTGTAGCTAACTAGCTAATATCGACATCCTGCCAACGTCGATACGAGAACCCTGGAGCATTGACCCAACACAGCCTTTACGGAGTCGGCTGAGACGGTCGAGGATGTGAAGGTGTAGGTGGTGGCGGAACACGAGGAGGAGAGCGAGCAGGACGCGGGGATGGGGATGGGGAAGGAATCGAGACGGACGCCAAGAAGAGGGAGTCTGGGTGCGAGGCGGAGGCGACGGAGGGGGCGGTCGAGGCGGGGCCCGAAACGACGTCCGGCGGAAGCGACGTGGGAGACGCCTTGCTTTCGAAGATTTATTGCGCAGCGAGGCTCCTCAGGCGTTAAATTTGATTATGACAGCGCCGCGCGGGCGAGGGCCCTCCCAGCAGGCACGCGTCGATGCGCGGACCCTCCGATCAGGCGAGGCCCGAACGAGCCGCGCGCAACACACGGAGGGCGTTCGTTACGCCAACTCTCAAAGATGTATTCGATGCAAGTGGAATAGAACATAATTCTCGTACCTCGTTTATTTCTAAGCAATTTTAATAGTCATAATGCCCATTGTACAGCGCGTAGTAGTCACGACGTTGTCCACGGAATACTCCATCGGAACTCCTTTCCGTTCTTAAGCGTGAAAAATTGCTTATTTATAAACACATTTAATGCAGTTTGCAAATAGTATATTGCCAGCAATCAAAATTCGTGAGTTCACTTTGGATAATGATAATGAACATTCCACTATTCCATGTGATATTGAACATTCTCGTATTATTTGTATTCTAAAGGAGGTGATCTCGAGTCCAAAAGCAATTTAGCGTTTAATTTCACAAAGGATCCACTTACAAATGATTCAAGCAATAGCCATTTCATTAAAAATTAGCCTCAAGAGTACACATAAACATACACTAAATTCTGCAAACGGGATGCACGTAACGGTGCGGTTAACGTGTGGCAAGCGGGGAGGCGGAGTGTCTGCCAGCTGCAGGTCGACCTCCATCCCTCAGCCGCGCCCCTCGGAATTCCCCGGCTGGCGAATGGGGCGACGATACGCACGCCCACGAGCGAGCGAGCGAACGCCCCATCTCGTTGGCGGCGAATTTCCACGCGCGGGCGCCGGGGCGGGCGCGGGGCGGAGGGCGCGGCAATCGCTCGGATTGTCGCCGCGTCGTTACCCGCGCAGCAGCCATCAGGCGCACTAGCTGCGTACGACCTCCTTTCCCCCTCCACCTCCTCCTCCACCCAGAGAGAAACCCTCCCCGCCCGCCGCACGCCTCCCTCTCAGGCTATATTCATACGTCAGCGGAATCGTCAAAGACTGCGCAATCTCCGTACACAGCGGCATGCACGTGCATTTCCAGGCAGTGTTTTTTTCTGGAGCTCCGCACTCGTTCTTGCCCCGCCCACTTGCGACGGTGTCTTCTGCGAATCTCTCATCCCCGCACCCACCCCGCCGCAAACCGCAAACGTAGTGCCTCTATAAGCACCTCATCTCCGTCGACATACCTACGCCGTTGCCTCGCCAGCGCTGCCTAACAGTCAGGGCCTCCCCCCGTCGTCGTTGTCCTCGTTGTCCTCGACGCCCCCCCCCCGCCCCCGCTCTGCCAGCGCCGAGGTCGCTCCCCGCCCCCTCGGCGCTTCGGCGCCTGTGGCCGCATTCCCGGTGCGGCGCCCCGGGTCCTCGCTCCACGCGGACGGGCTGTTGGCTCCGGGGCTCTCGCCTCGCCGCCCCGCCCCCACCCAGCCCCGCACCCGCCCAGCCCCGCCTCCGTCCCTGCCCCGCCCCTGCCCCCGCCGCGTCACTGCCCAGCCCCCGCGCTGCCCCGTCCCGTCCCCGCCCCTTCCCCACCCCTCACCGCTTCGCCCCCGCCCCGCCCCCACCCCCACCACTGCCCCGCCTCCGTCACTACCCCGCTCCCGCCACTGCCCCACCCCCGCGCCGCCCCGTCCCATCCCCGTCCCTTCCCCGCCCCTCACCGCCCCGCCCCCGCGCCGCCGGAAGCCGTGGACGACGCTCGCTCGCAGCGATTCGCAGCTCGAGTGCGCAGCGGCCAAACGCGGAGGAGCGATCGCTTCGCTCGGCCGTGAAAGCCTCCCGCGCGACAGTTGCCACGCGCAGCAGAGCAGGAACACGAGTAGGAGGGAAAGGGAGAAGATGGTCTATCAACTCAAGAACGGAAAATGAAGTCTTTGCAGTTATTAAATTCTCTTTAAAAACAATAACTAAAATGCTAATGGAGGTATTAATAATTTTGTGGTTTACTTTCGCTAATTTATTGTACCACGTGCGTGTACGAACTTGTGTGTCTGCGCGGACAGATTTACTCGTGTTTTGGAAGTACACAAAATTCTCCGTTTTCCTGTGCACGATTACATAACTTTATCGTCTTTTGAAGAACTTCCTAAGGCGAGAAAGTAATAAAATACCGACAGTAGAAGAAGGGTACATAATCTTGAATAAATACATTCCAATGACTCTCAAAATCACCAACTGAAAACAATTATTCCAGAACATAATATTCTATTGACATTATACAGCGCATCCAACAGAATGATAGTGACAAACGGACCAAAAAACGAAATGATGGCCTCACAACGCAGGCATTGTGAGAAAGAGAAGAGCGTTTATGAAAGAAATAAAAGTATAAGAGAGACCAACACACACAGAATACAGGGAGAAAGCTATTCAAAGTATAAGAGAGACCAACACACATAGAATACAGGGAGAAAGCTACTCACCATCAAACGCGACGAGAAATTAATACGACAATAAACTAACTAACCCGAATACACGGAGATTCCAGCATCAGTGCAGCAGCTTCTTCATTTATTGCGCGCGGCGCAGATTTGCTGGGAGGTGCGAGCGCGGCGTTCCATTTCGAGCTCCTGATGCGCATACGAATTGGAATGGGCGCGCGGGGCGTGGCGGCTGTGGAAGGGCGCCATTCGGGCGGCGCGGATCGGTTTTCGCAGCGCTGGAGACATTCGCGGCGCGGGGCGAGATAGTGGCTCGTTAGCAACGCCCGAGATACGCCACGCGCCACTGATAGCGACGGATGTGCTCCGCAGCCGCGCCGCTCGCGGTTATTGCCCTCTTGCGCGCGAATTTGGAGAAATTATAAAGCCAAGGCACCGGCGTCTTAGGAAATGTCGCCCCTGAAAGTACGAAAGGTTGTTTGGAATTTTTTTTAAAAACTTTCTTGTTACCGATTACACAATAGACAGAAAGTTATGTAATGATGCGCGAAAGAACTGATAATTTGTGACAGAAAAACTCTTATTCCAGGGCACTGGTAACGAAAAAAGGGATAAATTCTTTTGCTAGTTAGAAACAAATCCTCTATCACGTGGTGTACTCAGAATCCATGTTTTGCTGGTCCTTGATACCGAAAAATCGACTGGCAGCAAAACGTCTGTCCATCTGTCAGTTCGTCTCTCCGTCCATCTCTAAAAAACCCTATCGGCTAAACCGATCAGCCGATTTTCTCCAAATTTGATATTCCCCAGTCCATTTGGCTGATATAGCGACCTCTTGACATTGAAACCGATATTTTAATTATAGAAGGTACTTTACATGAAACCCCTCGGACATTCTCAAAATTTTCGAAAAAAGTCATCGTTTTTTTATTAAATTTTGGTGTTCGTCAGTAAGAAGAATATTAAAGAGAATGGTGCAGGTCTCAATTTCGCTGCAAACCCTGATTTTTCGAAAATAGCAAAAATTCAAATTTTTTTCGTCATCCTACAATTGTGAAGATAGAGATATTTTCCTTGAAATTTGATCCCTAAAGATACATTTTGAAATAAGGTCATGCAACTTTTCGAAAACTTTAGTTCTTTTCACGTAATTTTGCATGAAAATACGAGCGAGAAAGTACGTGCTGTTATAGCACCACTAGTTTTGTTGTTATGCAAAATGTGACTACTTATGATCTCAATCATGTGCTCTATTTACGTATGTCTACAGGTGATATAATTGGAGGTACAACCAATTGAAGTAAATAGAATCAATTTAATGAATCAAAGAAAGGAAAAGTTATTTTTCTCTTCTGAAAAAAAATGTACTTTCTTGTAATATGACGTTTTGCACTTTCAGTGACAATATCCAAAATGTTCATACGGAAGAAATATCATGCAATTGAATTTTAATCATGACCCACAATTTTGTGATAAGTCAAAATGTCACGCCTATAAAATTGAAATGACGAAAGTGTAAAGTACTAGTGTCAGGTTCAGAAGCCGAAGCTGATTATCTAGTTGGTGATATATTAAAAATAATAATGAAACAATTATATTTGGCTCTACATCCCAGTTCGCGTCTAGGCCGAACACACTGATCTGCGGGATTGCCAGAATAATTCCCATTGAACAGTTTAATTTTTACGTATGAAAGTCATATCATACTAGACACAACACTGAACTGCAATGTTTAATTAATATCTCAATGCTACAAAGTTCTTTGTAGAATGTAAGATATTTTTATCAGATACCTTGCTCTGCAGCATACCTTGTATTATATAAGAAAGTTTTAGCAGATTGAAAAACACAATTGAACTACAGACTGCAATTGGTAGTATCTAGAGTGCAACAAATCATCACATCATTCCTCTTCCGTCATCATTCACCACTTCACCTGGCGTACAAAGGCTTCCTCTGGCACATCTGAGTAACAAATCCAAAACACTAGTGTAATCACCAGCACAGGAAAGAGTAGGTCATACAAATAGCTTATACCTTGCCTATGCTCTGACATGATTATGGCGTTCATTGCACACCACGCATACAATTAGCGTGAGGATAACACGACGTATGCATGACATCACTTAATAGTTGAAAAAACTGAAAGTGTACAGAGCAGCTCTCAACCGAAGAGTCAACAGATCGCCCAACGCCAATGAGCTTCCCGCGTCGAGGGGGGCGCCGCGTGCGAGCGGCTGCCCGAGAGCGCCCTCTTCACGCCCCTGCGTGCGCCCCGCGCCGACTCCCTCTCACGGCCTGGGCGGGGCGCTGCGCAGGGGGCCTCCCAGGGAGAAGAGCCCAACAACAACAGAGAAGCATCAGCTTTCCGCATTAATGATAAAAACTGCAACGAATAAATTAGAGAGTGTTATCTCGGCTGATAAAATAGTTGTGTTATCTTGTCGAATAGAGAATAAAGAATTAGAATTAGAATGATTAGAATAAAGAATATAGACAATTTAAAAAAAAATAGTAAATTGGAAACGAAATTGTCTAATTAACTCGATTATTAGGAAATGCATAAAAATTTGCAAGAATGCTTTATCTGTATGTGTTTGAGAATCAATATTTATTCTCATTTAGTTGTTCTTCACGCTCTATCAATCCATCTTAAAAAATTAAAATTAAAAAGCTGGAAAAATATATGCACCATGACTCTTATGATAGATGTTAGGAAAAAATAAGAGAGCAAAGTTAAAGCGATTGCGCTGAACACATTTCGAGATAAAAGAGAAAAAGATAATCAAATGTATTAATTTAAGTGATAAAAATAAACGCAAAAATTGAAAAAACATGGCACAGAGTGGTCAGTTGCGCTGTTTATACGACATAGATGTCATCGCGCTCGAATTCCTCGCCAGCAGTCTGCCACCAACATTGCAACGCGACCTTTCGTAAACATCAGCTAGCGCTCTCACTCAGCACAACAGGCATTGCAGAGCGCGACCTCTGGGTCAGGGCCAGTGCAAGGGCCAGGACAAGGGCCAGGGCAAGGGCAAGGGCCAGGGCCAGAGCTAGGGCCAGGGCCCGGGCCAGTGCAAGGGCAGGGCCAGGGCCACGGCAAGGGCCCGGGCAAGGGCCAGGACAAGGGCCAGGGCAAGGGCCACATTTCATCAACGCATTCAACTGCCGCCCTGCATCGGGATTGGATGGACAAAAAGAGACTCTTTGCTTAAGAGTCAGCAGGTTTACGTATGTCTGCTCAGGCAAACCCTTGCTAATGAGAACCTGCGCTCTGATATTTTCTTCTACAGTTGCGTTAAAACTTTTTACGACGTCCATTTAAAATATAATGTCTGAAATTTAAGTTACACACTTCTAAGGCATTGAAGATGATCACATTTTGCTAATAATTTTCGAACAATCTGCATGCCTTACAAGTTAATAACATTCATTCTGAGACAGAATTTCCAGTACTTCATTGAAGCCAATGTGAAGGGAAAAAATAATATTTTCACCCGTTAATATGATATTCTCAATAAAAGAAGTGCTGTCGTGTTAAGCAAATTGAAAATTCACTGCGATAAGAGTTGAAGGTAATAAACGAAGGACGTGCTCTGAAACTGATAACACATCCAGCTAGGGCTTCATTAAAAAAAGCGGAATGAGAGTTGAGAAAAAAATCGCAGGCCAAAGAGAGAATGAAGGAACTGCAAGCGAGGGCCAGGAAGCGACTTCGGTGACTTCCACTTTACGTTTCCCGGTGCGGTGGCAGGGCGCCCAGTCGCCTGCGCAGCCACACCCGTCGCCCCGCTCCGCCCCGCTCCGCCCCGGGCGAACGGGCGGTAAAGAGGGCAATTTCCTCGCCCCGCCCCCCGCCGACTCCGCCTACATCGTCGCCCCCTTCCCGCGACCAAGTACGCGTGTAATTTCGCTTGCAAATGCGTGTTCGCCACCGCCGCGCGCGCCCTGGTGCGGCTGCGTCCTCGCGCCCCCCCCCCCGCGCCCCGCCCCCGCCCTCCGCCGCCGCCTGCAGCGCCACCGCACGTCCCCTGCGGCTTCTCCCGCGCTTGCCCCGCCCCCGCGCCCTCCCACCGCCGCGCCTCGCCACCGCTCCGCTCCTCATTGATCCACTTCAGCCACTGTCTGCTAGAGATTTCTGGCGATCGCCAGCTCTGATCGGGTCTTTTTCCTCGTTTCTCCCAACGCTACCAGGCGAATGATGTAGCAGTACCTTAATTAACGGACAAAGCGCACTATATACTGTCCCCTTGCTCACATGCACTACTCTACCACACATGTCGGCAGGAGAGGCGAGAACTTAAGACTTGTCCCCTGGGGCCTGCTATGCTGGGGGAGAAATCGTGAGGGGAAAACTCGGAAGTCGACGAGTAGGCCAGAGGCGAATCTCAGGATCCAGTGGGGGAGAAACACCGCCTACTCCGCAATGTAACGTACGAGACTAACGGCTGTTGACGCACCCAAAAATGCCAATCAATCAACTAATCAATCACATTCGTTCACATTCCCACAAACTTTCCCGCCAACCTTCCCCTCTTCTCTCCAGCTGTACTCCCCGAATAGGTGGCATGTGCAATGAATGAATGCGGTAAAAAATCGCGGTGAGATAAACTTAGACCCTCCATCCAAATCTTTACATAGTTGTGGGTATATAAGTATACAACACGGCAGCCGAAAAGGGATATCGGAGGGAAGCTATAAAAGACATTTGAAAAATGTATTCACAAAATGGATACAATGATAAAATAAAGTCTATGAAAGTTTTGCTCAGCAAACTTAAAAAATGGTATTTTGAAACAAAAAAAAAAAAATTTGATTCAGAGTAGAGCCATTGCAAACGATATAGTCGAAGTCACACAAAAGCACCAGCAGTCTTCCATTATAATCATTTTGTAGAAGATGGCTTCCTCTAACTGACCAAAAATACTCTCTCAGGCGCAGTTCCAACGCCCTTTGCCACATATCGTATCATCCATCCCTCCTCATAGTCCATCAATTTATAATATTCGTAAAAAGGAGTAATCAAAGATTGCATTAAAACAAGGAAAACCAAAGAAGCTAAATCAAGTCTTATAAGTACATTTCAGAGATGAGCTAAAAACAGCAATTTCTGGAACACACGAGTACAGTGTCAGAGCAAATCACATCATCTGCGGGATCTCATAGTTTTGAAAGGTACAACAGGCAGAACGTGATTCCAAACCAATCTGAGAGCTTCAGAGATCTAAAGCACCGGCTCGATGCCTTGCACCCACGGTGGCACACAAGTGGAGAGCGAGTGGGCAGAAGGAAACAGGCCGGGTGAATAGCGGGTGAGTGAGGCAGAAGAGCGATAGGCGGACGGGTAAGCAGGAGGGAGGCCAAAAAGAAAAAAATGGGTGGACAGGTTGGCGGACAACGGGCAGTAAGCGAGCAGAGGAGTAGCAGTAGGCGAAGTGTAGGAGAGCGGTAGCCGAGCAGAGGGCGAGCGAGCGAGTAGTGGGGCAGCAGTGGGCGACGGGATAAACAGTGGGTGAGGGGATGAGCAGTGCGCGAGAGGTTGAGCAGAGGGATAGAGGGTGAGCTGTAGGCCAAGGGGTGAACAGTGGGTAAGAGGGTGAGTACTGAGGGAAGGTGTGAGAAATGGACAAGGGGGTGAGCAGCAGGCGGGGGGGGGGGAGCAGGGGCGGGAGGGTGAGTAGTGATGGGGTGAGCAGTGGGCGACAGAGTGAGAAGAAGGCGAGAGGGTGAGTAGTGGGCGAAGGTGTGAAAATGGGCAAGGGGATGAGCAGCGAGGGAGAGGTGAGCAGGGGGCAGGAGGGTGAGTAGTGTGGGGGTGATCAATGGGAGAAGAGGTGAGCAGTGGGCAAGCGAGCGAGGATTGGGTGAGAGGATGAGAAGAGGGCGAAAGGGTGGGTAGTGAGCGAACGGGTGAGCAATGGGCAAGGGGAGTGAGCAGAGAGCGATGGTATGAGCGGTGAGCGAGGGGTGAGCAGTGGGCGGAGGGGGAGCTCTGGGCTAGGGGGTTAACAGTGGACGAGGTTAGCAGTGGGTGACAGGGTGAGCAGTGGAGAAGGGGGTGAGCTGTGGTCGGCTGGGTGAACAGTTGGCGATGCGGGAACGGGACGCGGGCAGCGGGAGTGCTCCGAATTACCTCGTCCACGCCCTTTTTGCCCTTTTTGCTGCTCCGCGTGGCCGGTCGCTTTCGGTGGGCGCTTTGCCTCTTTCACGCCCCGTGGACCCCTCCCATCCCCCTTTCTCCACGCCAACCGCGCGGAGGCCGACGCCGCAGGGCGGGGCACGTTCCGAAAAGTGCCAGCGGAGAGCCCAGAGTGCTTTCAGAAAATCAGTTGCGAAAGAGTATCGAAAGAGTGCATTGTCCACGTAGTTCACGTTGGATATCTTTGGATGTGATCAAGAAACGCTTAGATATCGCTTCATGTTCAAAATTGTATCTGTCTAGTCATCCTTGTGCGTAGATATTGAGGTACATATAGTATTTTTTCCAAATATTTATTACTTTTGCTAGACAATAATTTAAAGAATTCATTAAAATAACGCAAAGATACGAAACTTGGAATTCACATTTTGAATCGATTGTTCAAAAAAGCCAGGTAACATAATTGTAAAGGCAGAAAAAAGCCAGGTAACATATCCATTAATTAATAAGTCCTCCCTTCAAAATAATGAAGTCCTAAATCTATAATAATTTTAATCAAATACATAAAGAACTCTAAAAACCTACAGAAGCAACACAATTCATGCATTCACAAGTGCCTCAAAATTGCATTATTCTACTCATTTCAACTCATTGCTCACGTAGATTTAGTTTAAATATACCAGTGGGGCTAAAACAGCATGTATTTTCTCGCGCGTAATTTCACGTATAATTAGCGAAAAGTACTAAAGTTTTCCAAAAATTATACGTAATCTTATTTCAAAATCTAGCTTTAAGGAACATATTTTATGAACTGAGAAAATCTGTTTTCGTAATTATAGTTGTAGGAAGACGCTGAAATATGTTTGATTTTTTGCACTTTTCGAAAAATCAATTTTCAATGAAAATTAGATCTACACCATTGTCTTAAATATCCTTCACACTTCTTTCCAACATCAAAATTTAATCAAAAACGATGGAGACAGTTTTCTGAAAATTAGGAAAATATCCCAGAGTCTCTATATACAGTATGCACCAAAATTTAACAATCAGTTTCCAATTCAAGGGGCAGACAGACGGACAGATTATGCGGTATCAAGGACCAACAAACATTCATTCTGGCTATACTAAGTGTAAGAGATTTTTTCTAAATTTAGCACTTGGTTTATCCACTTTTTCGTTACCAGGGCCTTGTAATACGATTTTTCTACGAAAAATTCGTCGCGCACCATTACGTAGCTTTCTACACCGTAACGACAAAGTAAAATCTAGTAGTTATACAAAATGACGCGGAGTTTCTGGTAGGGGAGTTTTCTATTTTCTTTGTAAAGGGCTAGCTTTACTGTCTTGCCCATCATCTTGCCAGCTGCCATCTATCGTCGCCCTTAAGACTTTTTGAAATTTTTGAAATTGTTCGATTTTTTAATGGTTAATTCGAAATTTCGCTTTTAGAATATTAAAGAAGAGTAAAACTCGTCCAACATGACAATTTTCATTTATATATTTGCAGCCCTTTTTAAGAAAATGGCTTGTAAGCGATACTGTAAATGCGAAATTTGAAGTTCTGTTTCGCAGGAGTCCTTAGAGTTTTCGAAAACCATGTAATGTTATTTAAAGCACTTCCACTGAAAAATGTAATAATGTAAACAAATTGCTGGAACTGTGCATATTAACGGCGTGAGAGGTATTTAAAAAAATACTATTGTGTATTTTTGAAAAAAACTAAAAATACAGGAAATTTAAATTGACATCATCGCAGAGAGTGCAATTAGCACTTTTTTACGAAAAGTTGAAATAAAAAAATTTGGAGCCGTTTTTGATAAACTGGCGTTTCATCATTTGTGAAAATGCGGAATTATCAGCTAGTTTTCACAAAAAACTTTTAAGTTTACGAGAAACTTTATATGACATCATTTTAAACCCATGTGCTCATAAATGTAATAATGCGAACAAATCTTTTTGTTAATAATATTATCGAAATGAGAGGCTAGTAAAATAATAAATTTTTATAATTTTTGAAAAAACAAAAGTATAGCGTTTGTGTCATCTCGTAGTATACATTTAGCTCTGTCCCTACCAAAAGTTCCATGAAAAAATGTGGTGGCGTTTTTGAGTAAATCTTGTTTCAAATTTTTCAAAATTGCATACATTTCAGGCAATATTGTGCAAAGATTCTAAAAGTTGCAAAGTGTACATGATCTTATTGAAAGAACTAAGTATGGATAAAAAAATAATTTTAAGGAAATATCTCTATTTTCAATTTTGTAGGAAGACGTCAAAAATTCAAACTTTTCCAGTTTTCAAAAATTCAGAGTTAACAGTGAAAATCGGACCTAAGCCACCTCTATTCGTATACTTTACTCTATTGTTACAAGAACTTAACAAAAATTGGAGACATTTATGAAAACACTTTGAAAATGTCCCTGGGGCTTCATGTAAAGTACCCCTCAAAATCAATGTTTCTCAAAATCGCAGAGCTTCGACTCAGGCCAGATCGACAGGGATTCAGCTTGGAAAAAAATCGTGCGAATAGTTCAGGTGCTACTGTTGTTCTTAATACCGGAAAACCGGACTGACGGGCAGACAGACGTTTTGAAGAAAACACTCTATTGTTACCAGGGGACCCCAAAACGTGTATTTCTGTTTATATCTCGAAATCTATTATTCGCAGCATTACATAACTTCCTCTATACTACGTATATTACGTCGTATACACACGTACGTATACGAGATAGTAAGAAGCCGAACATTTTAACTGCCTAATTCAGACACGCTTCCCCAATGCCAAGTTAAGACTACCAGACTAGATAAGACCACTACACAAAATGTATAAATTGTTTGCCATTACAGGAAAACTTGGATAATTCAATACCTAAGGGACCACAAAAAATCGAATTAAAAATGTTTCTTTAATAAGGGTAGGAAAAAGCACTTAAATTGCAAAATTTAATAAACAAAACTTCATTCTAGAACTAATTAGTAGATATATTAATTCTTCAAGAATTTACAAAAACTTTTATGAGCATTTTTTTAAAATATTAAAATTGTAAACATTGAAATGATAAGTTAATATCATTTATATTTATCATTTATTGTGTATCTTCCATCTTTATAAGTGATCTATACCATCTTTATATGCGTTTCACTTTATTCTTACAAGAAATTTGAAGAATGTATTTGGAGCTATTTTTGAAAAATTTTGAAAATGAACCAAAGACTTTGTGTAAAGTATCCCCAAGTATTTTCAAACTCTTTTGAAAATCGTAGGCCATTGAGTGACCGAGAACTAATCATTTTGTCAAAATATTAAGAAAAGTAAACATGTTGTTCACGGAAGGTTTTGAAAAAATCTGTTTTTCGGTTTGGGGGGTCATGAAAACATGTATTTCCGTACCAAACTGCGAGAAAGTAAAATGAGAAATGCTCTTTCTTTGTACCTATGATCTGTTTCATTACAAACTAACAGACTTATTTACATGGAAGCTACGACTAAAAATATATTTGAGATGGAATATTTGGTCGAGAGTGTGAACAAATATTCACGGAATTCATGTCCATGTCACTCTTCTTTCTGCATTTAGATTTAGAGTGGAATGTTGAAGTATTTCGACATGTTAATATCCTTACGATGAAATGGAAATATTTTATAAATATAACGTGTACAGCATAAATGCACAGAGACGAACGATGTAGTACAATAATAAATAACATTTCAGTATGAATTGACAGAATCCACCGAAACAAATAGTCCATCAAAAACTCCACGCACGCACAACGGCCCCACCCCTTTCTAGAACATCTCCCACGATTACTCTGAAGGCACGCCTTATCACACCACTCAAACATCCTCGACACCCCTCATGACACCCCTTATCCTACCTCATCATGTCCCTCATCACACTCCTTCAGTCTCAACACATTCCACTTCCAGACATCACACCCCTTACAGACAGCTCTATTACTTTCCATGACCTCTTACCTTCCATTACTCCCCTCTCTCCCCACCACATCATTTCGACTACATTCATCACTCATAAGACATTACACCACTCCACACCAGGCCAGTCCACCAATCCGCACACCACTCGGTACCACACTTTCGGCCACCACACCTCCCTCGACGCCACAGACGCTATTCCTCACCACCCCCATCACCCCGACGCCCTACCGACCTCGCCTCTTCGCCGTCCAGCGCCCCCTCCGCTCTCTTATGAAATCGCCAGCCAATGCGTGGACGAAGCAGCGGGCGTTGCACCCAGCTCGAGAGGCGGCGACGTGCGAGCGGCATTAGCAATTCAGGGCCCCGCGGCACGCCGCTTCTTTTATGGGGCGCCCTTACGGCCCTTTCGGGCGCCGGCCCTCGCCCCGCCCCGCCCCTCCCGGCCCGGCCCAGCCCAGGACAATAAAGTCGAGTTCCGCGTGAAACATAACACCGCCGAGGTGCCACCCGCGCTCAGCCCAGATGCAGGAGCTCGCTCTTCCATCAGGTGCAGCACCCCCCCTCTCACGCCCTCCAGCTCGCTTTCTACCTACGTTCACCCCAGAATTACTACGAGGCCCACCGACGATAGTTGTTTTTACAGGTTTCAATTGTTTTAGGAACTGGGGAATCACTGATATTCTTTATGATGTGCTTTTGCAATGATGCGATTTTTTTTACAAGTATTAGTTATAATTTGACTTATTACGGAGTTTTTATCTGCCGGTAAAAAAATCGGGACTATTTACTCGAACACAAATTAAGAATTATTTTGGAATAAATCAAGTATTTCTAGTCCTGTAACTCTTAGTACATAATGCTTAATACACTCTTACTTTAAGAGGATGCATTGAACTTAATTTAACTTCAAATTACAATATATTTTGTCAGTAAATAAAAATGTTATTGCCAGAAAGTCATTTTTTTCTTAATTTACAGAACGAGAAATGCGATTTCTTTGGTTTAAATGAATATACTTGAATATTATTACTTAGTCCACATCAATTTATTAATTTATAAAAATCATCAAAAGGAGCAATAAAATCAAAATGAAAGCGGTGTCCTTCAAAACCCTCTTCCTCTTGGCAAATTATGGGATTTTTTATTCCCTGGCATTGCAAAGGTTAAGAAAAAGAATTAAAAGAACGTCTTCAGAAGTGGATGAGAATGAGCCAAATAACTTTGTGTGTGATAAGGATGTCTGCAAATTTTAGCATATTGATTGTACGTGTACCTTTACCGAGTAGATCGTAAGTTTTAAACTACCTAAACACGTTTGTTTCGTTTTGTTACATAGAAGAATACGTTTCTTTATTGTCTCAATTTCTCGAGTCTTCATCAGGAGTAAGAAAGTAAATTACACAGTCCAAATGATTGACTATTATTTCTTTACAGTTCTGAGCGCAGTCTAAAATGAAGGTTTTCTGCATATAGGCGCCAAGATACCTGTTCGTTGAACATTCTGTGCATTTAAGAGAATAGTATAATGTCATTCGTGGTGGTTATGTAAAACTTTATCGTCACATATAAAAAATTGTCTGTCGTTCACTTCAATAGAGTACAATTCAATGAATTTGGCCACAAAATTTGACAGACAGCTTTATAAAAAACAACAAACTTTTAATTTATATACATATATACAACCAACACAGAGTTTCTTAGGAAATTTCGGAACGTCGTTTCGGAGAACTCATTCTTCCCCACTCTCAAGCTAGACTCTGTAACGGAGAAAAATTATGACATAAGATGACTGAGATGATACTAATAAAACAATACTGCAAAGAAAACAAGCACTCTATATAGTATAACATAGAGATTCTCCAATTTAAAACAACAAAAACTCAAAATGAAAATAAAGTAAATCAAATAAATATTTTCAACAGGGCGTGCAAACGTACGTCTTGCATGGCAGTTACGTTACATGTAATATAATAAACAAACGAACAAATTCTAAATGGATTAACAAGTACATAAAAATAAATATTTATATATTAAATGACGAATTTCACACAATTAAATTTTGGTACAAAGACAGGAAATTACAACTTTGGCAAGCAACCATACATAAAAAAAATTTATCGGTTATAGAAAGGGTGGAAACTATGAATATTGTAGTTAATACTTTTTTTTTATTTTCATGTGAGATATAAAATGGTGTCAAACTGTATTTTCTAAGCAAACAGCTTAACGGTTTTCTTGAGAATTTTGAAGAAGAAAAGAGAAAAGCAGGGCAACCGCTTTCATCAGGAATCCCCCAAGACAGTAGAGGTCGCTACCAAGGAAGATGAAACGAACATTCGATAGCAGCTTAGTGCTGAAACATTAAACAACATAGTTCTGAAATGGTCTCAAAAAACCAAGATCTTGATACGAAAATTTCTTCTTTCACCTCAGCATTTCCAACATAATTTATACGTCTCAAATTATAATGAATAGACAAAAACAGATCACTTCTTAAAATTATAAAATATCACCATTTCTTAAAAATATCGATATTAATAAAATTAGAGCATTTTAAGTGGTTGTTAATATTTTGGAATTAACTTAAAAGAAAATAGTAGGTTTCCGCATTTAAAAATTTGATATCCTTATTGTATCCTTATCCTACCCAATAGTATTATATCAACATAAATTACAATCCAAAAGAGTAAAATTATCCCGACTAATTTAATAGTAGTTTAACAGTAATTTTAATTACTCCCTACAGAATCGTTAGAACCATTAGTTTAACTTTAGATGCTTCAATGTTTTATCATAACGGTTCAGACAAGTGGGCAAAGTTCTCAGTCAGCATGAAATTGAATCCAAAAACCGGCACATTAAAACAAAGGTTGACGAAAATATCTGTAGTGGTACTTTATCATGTTTGAAATAAATTATAAAAATGTGAAGACATAATGCTTTATTTCTTAGAAAAGAAAAATAAAATAAACAAGACGCGCAAGCTTATTTTATCCTCCTTAATTCTATGATTAATAGAATATGCTTGATTTTGGCATCCTCGTAGTAAAATGTAAGTTAACACTCACTTTTATATAAACTTTAGTCTGTGTGAGAAAAAAGAGAAATATTGAAATTTTGGTACTTGCTGATTGCAAAAAGCAATCCGAAATTAGAGAAAAAGTTAAGTTTTTAAAGTCAATTGAAGAAATAAAATTTGGAAATTAGTGCAAAAGAGGCAGATCTGAGTTGACCAGATATGTGGGTCCACAAACAAGGATGCTGAGCTGACCAACGTCTGGGTTAGTCAATTTAGTACATGTAAAAATTAAGCGTTTAGTTTTAGAATGTGGATTGTAAAAAAGGATTTTAATAATGAAATGCAAAACTGTCATACAATAAAATCTACATATTAAAAATGACCGACAACTGCGCATTACATTCCGAGACAACTAAAAAGGATAGTAATATTATGTGTAACATAGACTACATTCAAGAGATTTGTTCAAATGATGATTCTGTATTTTGACTATAGAAATAAATTAGACAATATATTTCTTTATCACATGTATTTATTACATTATTTGTTTATCACATGTAAATTACTTATTTTATACAGCATCTGTATTAAGATTATACATCGGATTGTATTATACATCTGATTTGAGATTTCTAACAAGGTCCCAGGAGAAACAAAAAATTTGACTTTATTCATTAATACAGTAAATACACCAAAATACCAAAAAAATCTAGTGCATTGTTGCGACCCCTAGTCATGTTAGCTATTTTTATATTAGGATAATTAGTGTATAGATTTGAAAACTTGTATACTTAATAGTCAACTAATCATTTTGTATTTATAGAGCTGAGAGTATTTTGATATGCTCTGCAAATTGCTCAGGCGAGGAAAACAATTGAAAGTGGTTGATTTTTATCTTGTTTCCATTGAGCTGGCGAACGGCCGTGTTTGCGCCGTGTATTGTAGTTATTGAACTTGTGGGAAAGTTGTTCAATTAAAGGGTGAATTGCGTGGTTTAGGTATGCGAAGAATGAACATCAGTAGTTACGTTCACAATAGTGGGAATGAAAATAAGTTGTATACTGTTCGCGGACGGAACGGAGGGGAGTGGGACGGGGAAGAGCAGGGTGGAGGGGAGTGGAGGGGACGGAGCGGAACGGAGGGGAGTGATATGGGGCGTAGCGGGACGGAGGGGACTGGATGGGTAGGGGCAGGATGGAGGGGAATGGAGGGGACGGAGCGGGTCGGAGAGGAGTGGCATGGGGTAGAGCGGATCGGAGGGGAGTGGGATGGCAAGGAGTGGGACGAATGGAAGTGGAGCGGGACGGAGGGGAGTGGGAAGGGACGGCCCGGGTCAGAGCCGAGTGGGACGTGGCGGAGCGGGACGGGGTAGAGTGGCATCCGGAGTTGTCCAGCCCCCTCCCCCACGAGGCTGAGCTATTAATTACCGCCAGCCCAAGGCACAATAGCAGCCCCTGGAGCAGCCCCGCTTGGGATTGAAGCCCGCACAATGCAGCCAACTGTTGAGCTGTCGGCGGCCGCGGGGCGAGTGGTCAGCCCAGCCGCCCACTGCCTTGCCCTCCGTCTCAGCCGCCCGCCCCCGCGCCTACGCCCATTTTCTCCCCGCGCGGTACTCGGCGAGAGCCAGGGGGGGGGGGGGCGCGAAAGGCCCAGAGCTGCGTCGAGACCGAGCAAACCGACGAGAAGATATTTTGAATAAATGAACAGTGTAATGGCCACTCGATGTGTTACTTGGTCAAAAGTTTTAATGTGAACTAATTGTGATTGCGAGTGTAGCCATGGAGATGATCAAAAATATTTTATTAAATCTCCTAGATAGATCATCGAGATAATTAAAAAGGGCAGTAAATATTGAAGTCAAAAAAGCAGCGATCCTGAATAACAATTTTGCTGATATTTAGAATTAGTAGTTATTTGCGATCTTGTTTTCACTTGAGTTAATAAATTGGTCAAAATCTTTTTCATGAAAATAAATAACTATTTTCATTAATTTGTTGTCACAAATCATCTTCCGTTTCTAAAATGATTATCGAACTCAATATCACGAGTTTATAAATAATTGTTAGCATTCTTGAAACTCGCCACATCCCTCTGGTCGGTTGGATGTCGATTTTAAAAATCAATTTCATGGCATTGGGTCGATTACAATAAAAGTTTAGTAAAACTCGTAATGGTATATCACTCAGGAATTAAATGTACTCTTGCTTGTTCATTTCTCAAGAGACTAATTCAGGGAGACTCTTGAAGCGTCATGCATTGCGTCGACCCGCCCGCTCGCACCTGAGGGCTGCAGTGATTTCGCGCACTCGAGATTTCGTTTAGGGAGCGGCGCGTAGCGTGCCTTCGCGTGGAAAATTCGCGAGGAGCTAAGACAGTAGGAGGAGGGGGAGGCGCGGAGCAACGCCAGTGACAGTGAGAGTGACAGTGACAGCAGAAGCCGCACAGCCGTAGACGGGCGCGGGGACGACAGCGTCAGGCGCCTTCATAAATTCAGCGTGCGAGGCGCGGCGCAGCGCGGTTCGGGTAGGGTAGTTGCTTTCGCCGGGAGGGGAAGGGCGGTGACGGTAGGAGCGGGTGCGGGGAAAGAGAGGAGACGCTGGGAGGGACGGGGAGAAGACCGGCGGAGAAGGAAAGGAACAAGATGGGCTCAGCTACACGGGGCACGATATAGCAGAGTGGGGAGGGGCTAGCAGGGCGGAGGGGGCCGAGGTAATGTGGGATGTGTTCGGGGGGTGGTAAGTTGAAGAGGCAGAATGAGTGGGAATATTGGGCCGAGGCGGGTCGGGTTGGGGTGCAGCGGGGCTGGGCGAGGTGGGGTGGGTGAAGCGGGGTGAGGTGGGGCGGGGATAGACTGGTGGGCCGTGTTGAGGCAGGGAAGCGGGAGTGGTGTGCGGTGAAGTGGGGCAGAGGGAAGCGGTGTGGGGTAGGATAGGTGAAGCGGGGTGGGGTGGGGCGGGGAGCACACGGGTGGGCCACGTTGAGGTAGGGGAGCGGGAGTGGCGTGGGCTGGAGTTGTGCAGAGGGAAGCGGGGTGGGGTGGAGTGGGGAACGGGACAGAGTGGGGCAATGCATGGGGAGGTCGCACTTCAGAAAGATTGCGCCGCCACCGTAATCCATTTCGCAAATCGCCGCAAGAGCCCGCGCGCGCGCGCGTCTCGCAGCCGTCACTTGTTCCAGCGGCGGGGCGGGGGAGGGGGAGAGGAAGGATCTGACGGCGCGGATGCTACGGCGCAGGGCTGTCCAGACAGTCTGCTGAGGTCCTTTGCTGCATCTCAGAGAAAAACTAGTGGTGCTATAGAACGGCACAGAATTTCTCGTACTAGTTAGTTTTCTAATTTCTTTAGCCTGGGCTAGCTCTCCGGTCTTCCTCCATTATTTTGATAGCTATCACTTATCGCCGCAGAAAGTAATTTTTTAGTTTTCTCAATTTTTTGGTTTCTTATTGGTAGAATCGAAATATTACTTGAAGAATATTCGTGTATATGAGTAAAACTTAATTCTAGAGAGAAAGTTTTGTTAAAAAATTTGGAGTTGTTTTAAGAAAATGTTTAAGCATTACTGTAAATGTGAAATTTTAAGCTCCTTTTTCACAGAAAACTTTTGAGTTTTCGAAAATTCATTGGAAGGTATTTGAAGCACGTCTACCCATAATGCAGCAATGTATACAAATTGCTGAAAATGTGCACAGTAACGGCGAGGGAGAGAAATAAAAATACACGTAAAATTTGCCTAATTTTTCAAAAGAACTAAAGAATTTGGCAAAATGACGTGTGTCATCTTATACATTTAGCACTATCCGTACGAAACAATTGAAGAAAAAACGTGGAGTCGTTTTTGATAAAATGGCGTTTGAGTGTGTCTGAAGGCGCGAGATTTTGGGCTCGTTTTCACACGTAATCTTTGCATTTTAGAAAAACATTATAATACATCATTTGAAATACATGAACTCGTAACTAATATAATGCGAAATTACCGGTAATGTAAACATTAACGACGTGAGAGAGATGTAAAAAGAATTACATTTGCGTAATCTTTGAAAAAAAGAAAATTATAGCAAAATGGAGTTAATGTGATATTATAAGTACATTTAGCGCAATCCCTACCAAAAGTTTGAAAAAAAATTTGGACCCGTTTATGAGAAATATTTGTTTTTGATATTTTTAACCTTACAGATATTTATCCCTACATTGCAAGAAAACTACTAAAATTTGTGTGTTTATCATAGTAACCACGGAAAACTGCCGATCAGAGCAGCCGCCCCCTAGAATTCTCCAGAAATCCCCTGAATTTGACCTAGCTGTTACGTTAGAGTAGAACAATCCGCCACCAAATGGACCAACCCTAGACTTCCTGGTGAGAGTCACTGTAGTGGCAGTACTTGTAACCCTGAGCTTCCTCAGCCGATGACTCAATTCCGGCGCCGATAGACTTGCGATCGTATTATTCGAGGCTCGGGGGTCCTCACGCCTGCGTTCCGAAAACGACTTCTAATTTCGTTGCGGAGAACCAGTTGAGTTAGCACAGAGCAAGCCCTGTCACTATTCCTGCATTGGCTCTGAACGGAGCCTCAAGAGTTCGATTCCCGACGATGGCGGATTTTCGACATTGTCAGTTCAGCAAAAGCAAATTTAGCCGCTGTCTGTAGGGGAATTCTAGCAGCTGGCTCCCCATACCTTGCGTTTTCAGATGTTTCTCCAATAAATACCGAGCGAATGCTTATAGCAGCACTCTACCAAACGGACCACGGGCCGTCAGCGATCTCTCCTTCATTTTCTTTGTCCTAACCAGCCCCTACACTTACACGTACACCATTTACATGCACCACACTACCCCACATATCGGGAGTTGAGTTGGGAGCTTAGAGCGTGTCCCGGTTGTGTCGGAGCCCCGTTGGGGGGAGAAGGGAAAACCCCGCAAGCCTACCTGTGGGGCGGCGCTGGATCTCACGCTCTACCCGGGGAGGATCATCGTCGCTTCGCAGAATAAAAGAAACACCACACTGACGGGGCGAATGACTATAACAGCTGACATTCCCCGAAACATTTCCCTATTTCGCACTAGAGCAGCCACGCCTAGGAATTACAGAGCTCCGTTAGTGTTCAGAGGTACTAGTTTTAGGGCGGGAAGTTACGAGAGCTGAAGTGGACCCACGTTCTATAAAGGCCTCGTGTTCATCTCACGCAATATACCAATCAATGCAAAGGATCCAGACTGAGGAGGGAGCGCTGACTCGGCGAATGAAATCTGTGGGAGGGTCGTGCCATCCACAAACCGGGAGGAGAAATGAGGGTGTCCGACTGCGGATAAAATGCTAATTACTAATTATGTTGTGCTGAAACCAGTGTTACAATAGGCCATCAAATTATCTTCAATTTATTAACAACTCACAAGGCTTTTCATTGTCTACAGCAAATCGTGCTTTTGTTCACCCAAGTCAATTTAGCAGGGTTTCCATTGTTTTTTGTGTTTCTTAGTTGGTTAAATTAAATATGTTTCAACTACGTAAGTGTATTTCATGATTACACATTACATCTCCCCTCCATCTCACCATAACATTAACACGTTTAGACGATTTTTGTACAATGTTCAACAATAGTATATCACTCGTAAGCAATGAGCACGACCTGCAGATCAAAGTGCTCTAGATGTAGCACAGAAATTGAGGGCAATTGTATTTTCAGAGGGCAAATGAAGAGGCGGTGGATTGCCACAATGGTCGAGCACAATGGCACCTCCTCCGTCGCGCCCCCCCCCCACGCTCTGGCCCTCTGCCACGCCCCACCCTCCGGCGTTGCCCGCGGCCTCAGAGGCGTAGAAACACGGGCTTCCACCCTGTCAGTTTCACTGTCGGCCCGACCCGGCGAACGTTTCAAATGCATGTTTGTATTTCATTACGGAAGTGGCACACACAGTTCCAAATTCCTACATAAAACAACGGCGTCCTCTGCAGCGCCACAGCAGCCCACGGCTGCCTACATCGCCCACGCATCTCCAGACCATCCCTCGCTCATCGCTCTCCCATCGCTGGCCCACCGTTCGCCCACCGTTCGCCCAACGCCTGCCCGTCGCTGACCATTTCACGTAAATCGCACGTCCATTGCTCGCCCAACGTTCACCCATCACTCCCCCATCACTCACCCATTGCCCGCTTTCGGGTTAACCTTCAGAATAATTAAGATTGCACAAGCACAAAGGACAGGTCCAGAGAGACAAAAAGCAGGGTTTTTCAGTGAACTCGGAAGGTCGCCTGGGCTTGCTTCTAGGCTCTGCCACAAAACGTGTGTCCTCATTCGGGAACAGCAGAGAAACACTCAAGCGAGCTGAACGTGTGATCAGAATTTCAGAATTAAAGGGGCAATTAAGAATTTCAGAAATATTCAGTAGAAGAAAAAGAAGCTCAGAGATATTGGAAAATGAATTAGTAAGTTAAGTTTCTCTCAATAAAATAGGGCGAGAAAGTGAAAGAATAGGCCGTTGTTGGGGCCGTCATTTACCCTCTCGTTATTGGTATGCAAATGATAGAGGAACTACAAACCTTCTCGTTTTGCGAGCAGCGACCCTTCTTTCTAACCAATCTCTCTATTAGCATCCGAACGCGACAACGCGTCGGGCGACTACAATAGCTCCTTGAGCCACGCGACGCTCTTGAACCTAGCAGCAGCCAGCGACTGTTGGCACCTCTGTGCGAATGGGGGCGTGGCCGGGCGATGGAAGAAGTCGTTGCAGGCGCAGCAGCGCGTCGCTCTTGTACCTAGCCGCAGCTGGATGCCGGTTGGCACCCCTGTGCCGGTGGGAGCGTGGCCGGGCGACGGAAGAAGTCGTTGCAGGCGCAGCAGCGCGTCGCTCTTGTACCTAGCCGCAGCTGGATGCCGGTTGGCACCCCTGTGCCGGTGGGGGCGTGACCGGGCGACGGAAGAAGTCGTTGCAGGCGCAGCAGCGCGTCGCTCTTGTACCTAGCCGCAACTGGATGCCGGTTGGCACCCCTGTGCCGGTGGGGGCGTGGCCGGGCGACGAAAGAAGTCGTTGCAGGCGCAGCAGCGCGTCGCTCTCCTCAGACGGCGCGCGTGGCGGGGAGGCGTCCCAGGAGGGGACGAGGTTACGGCGCCCTCCGTCAGCCCCTCCCCTCCTCCGCCCACCCCTCCCGCCTCGCACTCCTCCAGGGCGACAATTTCCTGGCGACTTCCTATCGCTCCGGAACGCCCCTGACATCTAGTGTCAGATTTCCTTTACTTCCACACTTCCTCTCCCGTCTCGGCCCCCGCCCCCGCTTTCGCCCCCGCTTTCGCCCCGCTCCGAGCGGCGATGAGGCCGCCCGCGCTGTGGGGCCTTGCGCCGCTCACCGCCTCCGCTCCCGCCCCTCCCAGTCATGCCTTCTCCCTTTCATTTCTAAATTCAACCGTTCTTCCTTCTTTGCACATTTTCATCTAGACTATTGCATTTCCTACAATACTTCTAATAGCTGATTAAAGTAGATTTTTCATCTGATCCATCAATAACTTCACCACTATTAATCGTCATTATAATGTCATTTGCACGTCTGGAGAGGTTCAGTGATGACTTCATTTCGAAAGTAACGCAAGTGTAGATGCGTAACGTCTCGCCAGACATTGTCGCGTCAAACATTTCTTCATCCAAACGTTCACGAATAACATCAACAGGACATGGCACTACGTCTTATTTTGCTCTCCGTTACCTTTCTCGCATTTCTACACCCTCACTTTGCTGATTCCTTTCTCCACGTCTTCTGCTTCCTCCTTCTTCTCGGCTTCGTCTTATACACCTTTTCCTTCCGTTCAACCGACCTTGCTCTGCCCCTGCTCTCCTTTACCAGTCAGGTGAGTCGAAGGATGAAGTGCCCATGACAACCTGTGAAAAGATCTGGCGATGGCATCAATGTGCCCGTCGCAGGGATGAGGAAGTGGGGGGAGGGTGGGAAGGTAAATTTGCGGACGAAGAGTAAGAAGAGGAAAGGAAAAGACAAGGAAGAGGAAAGGAAAAGACAAGGAAGAGGAAAGGAAAAGACAAGGAAGAGGAAAGGAAAAAAGCAGGAAGAGGAAAGGAAAACAACGGGAAGAGGAAAAGAAAAGAGCGGGAAGAGAAAAAGGAAAAGAGCGGGAAGAGGAAAGGAAAAGACCGAGAAGAGGAAAGGAAAAGAGCGGGAAGAGGAAAGGAAAGAGCGGGAAGAATGCGGGCTATGATCGGAAAGAGAGCGGGTAGAAAGACTGCGGACCCAGAGCGGTAAGAGAAAGGGGAAGAGGTCGTGCGAAGAGCGGGAACGGAAAGCGAAGAGAGCGGAAGAGGTCGGGAGGAGAGCGGGATCGGTGCGTACGAAAAGCGCAAAGAGAGCGGGCGAAGAGCGGGAAGAGGGCGGAGGGTGGGTCGAGGGTGGAGGTGGAGGGCGTGGGGATGGCGGGCGGGAAAGCCGCGTGTTTGCTCAGGAAGCTCTGAATACACAATGGAGCGCAGCGGAGCTGAATGTATTACTGGGTCGGCCGCGCATCTATCCGCGCGGGCGAAGGCGAAGGCGGAGGCGTCGCGAGCATCGAAGCTTCCAGAAAAGCGCGGAGGGCACGCGCGCTCCGCTGCACCGCCCCCTCCCCGCCCCGCCCCCGAGCGCCCGCGCCTGCGTGGCGGCGCACGCGCCGGCTCAAGGCAGACAAGCGACGCGCGCTGCGACTAGGCGCTGTTGACACAAGCGGAGCGCACGCCGCCAGTTGCAGAACAGCTGCACGAACAAAAACACTACACTCCCATATTCAAGGAATCGTATGCCAACGATTTATTTAAACAATATGCTCAAATTATACTCGAATCGTTTTGAAAAGAATATTTGGGACAAAGTGACTGATTGCTTGACTGCTTACCGTACTGCATTGCGTTGAATTCTTGTATCTGATATGTAAATGCAGTTGGTTTCTCAGCATTTTGGAGTAATGTTGTATACTTCGAAAAATTAGTTACTAAATAAGCATATAATCTGCGATTTTTGCTACTAATTCGAAAAGTAATGTTTTCGGTGAACATTTGTTGTGTTCTTTATAAAAGACAAATATTTTACATCCTTTATTGGAAAAGAAACGTCATTAATAGTCCGGGTGTTGGGCTAGTTGCCTCCCTTTTATTGCGAGAGATATCACAATATCATACTGTTCATATAGTGATATTAATGTTGTATGAAGCGAAGAGAAGTTTGCCTGATTGTGCTTATTGTATCACTTAGTCTGATGTCATTTAGAAATGGAACATTCAAACACTCCCTGAGACAGGATTTCGTGACATATAGTATATAACACTTTTCCTGAAGTTCTATACTCACTCTAAGCTCACTTAATTTATCCGCCACTCGCTTGTTCTATGGTATGTGTCTGCGTGGGGTGTCACTTCGCAAAGTGTCACTTCGTGCGATGGCCTTCACTTCGCGTTGGGGGCTGGGGTGGGGGAGGGGGAGGGGAAGACGTCCGCGCCTCTGGGGGCCTTTCCTAGAAACTTTAGCACCATAGGTTTAACCTTAGGCGCCATAGCGTTTTGGGGCGACGCGGCACATTCAAGACAAAACATTTAACGAATAAAGAAACTTACGAAAATGATTATTACCGTGGAAGTTTTAAATAATTAGTTGTTGAGTCTGAATTCCTGATTACTTTTTTGGTTCTCTGGTAGTTCATCAAAATAGATGTACTAAAATTCAGACCAACTAATTTTAATGTAATTATCATGCAGGAAGGAATAAAATGAGTGGTTATAAATAAGAGTAATCAATGCACTTTAAGATGTTTTATAAACAAAATTTAACTAGCAGTATCGTTGAATTTATTGGTAATTACAATAATGCGATATACAGAATTTGTTTCTACTTGACTCATTGACACATGCTAGGATTTGAAATTATGAACATGAATTGCTAACAGAATAAAGCTTCGATTTAAAATACAATAGTGTGACATGCATTTACCATTCTCTCTGTTAATCACGTGTCTTGCTGATGCTAGATATGTTGAAAGTTTAGTTGAAATGATTTTCAGTACCTTACAGATTCCAAACGTGCACTATCAGATTTTGTATATACCACCTGTTTTGTGGTGCGTAACTTTGCATAACTTCACCTACTGAAGCGGTTTGAAAAATGTTTGCTCGGCCCCATGATCTTGCACGTCGGAAAAAAACTACCCTTTGTTTTGAGTTTAATGCGCCTTCCAAGTGAAGGAATGTTTGAATACGTGTAAATTGAATTGCACTGAGTCTTGATAACTTTGAATTGTGCGACGTGGAGTCGCTAATTATGACCGTGAACGCGAAAAACAAGAGTAATGTGGCTTGGCGCCTAAACGCGTGTGCGAGCGCCTGGGCCCAACCGTCGACTGCCAGGCGACTGCTAGCCCGCACGAGCGAGGGAGTTCTCTCGAACGCCGTCCGCAGCGATGCCTCGCGGAGCCGTCCGCCCGGTGCCACGCTGTCAACTCGAACCTTCTGCACTTGAAGGGAGCAGTTTGTAACATTAATATTTTAATGCAAATTAAAATAGTAGAAATGTTCGAACCTTTTTGACACGTAGCAGCGTGCTTATGTGTCTCTATTGATAAATTAAAGAACAGAATTAGGATGAGGTTTGTTTGGAGGCGTTGAAAGAGGGAGGCGGTTACACACAAGTGAGGTCAGGCTGGTAACGGAGATGATACAGAAGAGATGAAACGTCAACCTGACGCCAGTACCAATGACACACGAGGATGGTCAAGTTATAATAAAGCCATTAGAATCTCATACAAGGCAACGGCCTCTCTAAGATGGAGAATATCTCATTAATTTGAAGGCCCAAAATTGGGCTACATGATTGTGAGATTATTAGAGACTGTAAGTTCATACATTTTCACACAACTTTAAGTTCATATTAGTGTTCCTTTGTTGGTTCGTAATGCTTCCATTCTTCTGGGTTTTGTGCAGTTAGACTAAGATCGAGTTAGAGTAAGTCTATTTCTCTCCTTACGACAAGTGTATACAAGTCTAATCGAAGTTTAAGCGTACAAACAAGTAAATAAATGTAGTTTTTCCTAGGGCTTTTATCCAGCCGACAGCCGGTTTCCCTTTTCGTCCCGAAGGGACGTATATTCGACCATACACTAGCCAAACACTCTTGCGGGTTCCTCTGATCTGGGGTCAGCAGAACACGAGGCCCTCCGCGACAACACACACAAAGGCAAGGGACAAACAGCCATGCCCAAGGCGGGACTCGAACCCGCGACCCTTCGGATCGAAGCGCTGAGTCAGTACTCGCTCTTAGCCACCTCGGCCATCCAGGTCGGCATAAATGTAGTTACTGGAAATAATTATAAGAGTTCTATTAAAATGAAGGAACATTACTAAAGTATTGGTTGATTTCTTTCAAGAGTACATTTTACCTTTTGAAATAAACACGGAAACGTTTGTAAGATAAAATACACGGAAAAATGTTACCTTGCATTATAGCTACAGCGCCGTCGAAATGTTCATAACTTTCAATGGAATCCACAGAAGGCGTGTGCAAATAGAGTGCAGCAGAACCTCGGTTGCCCCGCGATGCCGAAGTAAACGATAGTTTCTGATCGCCCTTGCCATGGAGAGGCCAAATTTTCGCGTAAAATCAACTGTTGTTTTAAACAGTTATACATACCAAAGTTAAATGGTAAATTATTTTTCATTCTTTTTTACTATTTCGCAAAATAATTGCAGTGTTTGTATTTCTATTTCATGAAAATTTCACCTCTGAAAAATGGTTGCAATTTCCGGAAATGATGTCATGGGTTTTAAGTAATTTCTACGTAATATAAAATGATGAGCCACCACGACACAGATGATGCTCGTTCCGAAGGGTCAAGATCATTCAAACTCTCGCCACGGCAGCTATGCAATTCTTTCAATTGTGTCGTCAGTACTTTTCTGTATGTGTAGAATAATTGGTGTATGAATTTCACTTAAAAATTGCACCAGCAATATTTTGAGTTTGAGAAAGCTTGAAAGTCTGTTCTAAAATACAACGAAACATTTTCGACATTTCAATATCAACAATGTCACTCAACGATCACGAAAAAGTGATATGATTGTACCAAAATTGTACCATTCTAAGGAACTTCAGTCATTTTTGTGTTGTTGAATAATGAGTGAAATAATTTTAAATCAACGTGGTATTTTTACGTATTCTTCCTCTCGCGTAACCATCTTTGTATTTTAGAACTCCAGAGAAAGTAATTCGTCTTTACGTTCTAGAAATTTAATAATAGAACAAAAAACTTGCTGCCTCAATGACAAAGAAGAGTTTTTTGTTTTGTATTTTAGTGCTTTTATAGTTCATGCATGTCTGGAGAGAGAACCAGGAGAAATCGATACAAAATGCCTTTACAAGAGATATAGAAAAGTTCACTTAAAGCATTAAGAAAATATAGTCAAAAGAGGAGGTTGAGAAAATGAACGATCACATTAAGATAATCAAATACAAAGTAATTTGACCTGAAGAAGGACGGATAGCCAAACAATGTCTAATATTTTTTGGACAACATGTCTCCAGGGTAACCAAAATTCCAAATACAAAGGCAGCTGCTAAATATCTAAAAGAACAGGAGAAGAGGCTGAGATCGCGCGCAAGTTGCTCTTGTTCCTCCGGTAGAAATGTAAAGAAAAAGGTGTACACAGAAGACTAGTAGATGTGTTCTCATAGTCTACAACCACTGAGGAAATTAACAATAAAAATTGAAATTGTATAATATTGCACAAGAATGATCCACGAATACATTATTAACACATTCACAAAAAATTACATTAGACTCCACTGAATGTATACTCTTCATTGGCGACAAATTAGATAGTAACGAACTCCGCGAAGATGGTATATTTCATTTGTTTCTACATGAGAGAAGAAAGCAAATACAACTAACGTTTGATCTTGACTCAGATATGGTGGGAGCTAATTACAGAGCTGAACTTCCCAGTAGTTTAATTAAATTAGCAAAGAAATTCAGTTTTTGCCTCACAGCCTCAATTGTTATTTAAATCCAAGTAATTGTACTCTTTTATCAAAACAATTATTATAATCTCTTATAACGGAAGCAAATCTCATAATTGATTTCATTTTATTTAATAGCGGTGCGAAATTGAGGCTTTAACGAGAATCTATACAAATACTTTCCAATAATCTAAGAAATAGCCATTTTCCCATCTTGCGCAGAACACAATCTGTAGAATCCGGATTAATGAATAAAGAATTTCTTTCAAGAAACCCTCGAGATCCCCTCCGAGAGGATATTAAAAAGGAGAGCCTCTTCCCTTCTAAATCCACTTTCTTTGGAGAGCTCCCGTTTTCAAAAAAATGTATGGAAATGACCTTCCCCCGCCCCACTCGAGGTGGCAAGAGCCTGTGCTCTTTACTCACGAAAAGGAGAGAAAAGAAAAAAAAACTAGGAAAGAGGTGACACTATCAACTAAAATTTTACTATCGACCATAACTGCTCGGTAAAACTGTCATTATCATTATTAACATTATTACTACCATATTATAATATTATCATTGATCATTATATTATCACGTTACCATACCATCTTCCATATGCCTTATCACATTATTATTATTATTATTGTTATTATTGTTATTGTTATTGTTATTATTATTATTAGCCTTTGAGATGCCTCATGGCAGCGTACTTGCTTCCCGTGCTGTTCTCCCGGATTCGATTCCCGGTCGACGCAAAAACAGAGTTGTAGCTTTCCTTTAAAATCGTCCCAGTATCTGTAGCTGTGTGACGAAGAAAAGCTCAAGCAGACGGATCTTGCTACTTACGATGAAGAGAATACGTCATGTGCATCTCATGTCACTCTTGCCCCCAAGCAAGGAAATTTAACTAGACCCAGGCATGGGGGAGACCGATAGCTGGTCTGATTACCGACCTAATAACGCCAAATACATTATTATTATTATTATTATTATTATTATTATTATTATTATTATGAAAATTATAGAAAATAAACTTGCAAATTTTCATTCACTAAACTAATTGAATACTAACCAGAAAATATGTATAAACATTGTGTTTAATTCAGGAGAAAAGGCGTAACATTACTAAGGTTGGGAGCAAATAAATAAATAAATAAATAAATAAATAAATAAACAAAATAACGACGCTTCACGCCTACTTCCCCTAAACACTCAACCATTTTAATATTAAAACATTTGTAAAACGTTACCCAAGATTATTTTATCACTTTCGTAAACGGATATTACTGAGAGGCGATACGCAGGGAAGATACAACTCAAGGCAGATTTTCCGGCTGTCACCTTAGTGAGTGCTTCTATTCGGGTTGTCGTGGTTTCTGGTGCAGTGTCGTAGTCGACCACCTGGACTGTGAGTCTCGCGACGTTGTTCACGTCGCTAGCTTGAAGGTGAAAGCAGTGAGAAGGTGATGTTAAGCTCCTGGTAGCCGGGCTTGCTCGGTTACCCGCCAGTTGGCCTTATGGCGCGTCGACCATTAGGCCGGAATGGGTGAAGGTTGTTTTTCGAAGTATTCTGGATACATATTACTTATAGAAGTTCTGCGGGAAAATTGATACCACCCGTCATGTTGCCCAAGTTCCGGCGATACCCACATCGTTAGCCTAAAGGTGTAGGCAGTGGGGGAAACGGGATGGGGGCTTCGAGTCGCCCGAATCTTAGTTCGGGTAGCCCCCCAGTTGGGCTTTTGACTGCGTTGTGGCAGTGACCCGATACTCTGGGCAAAGAGGAGGGAACTTGTTCCCGGCGCATGTGAGTGGCGCATTGTCGAGACTCCGGTGCTAGCCTGGATAGCTAGAGGCTCTGAGCTGGCAGGGCGGCCCGATCCAGGCATTGAATGACGAGGTTGCCGTTAGGACAAACTGCGTTCTGGCGGGATCTACACCCCAGCCTGTCGTACTTGTGCGTCGGCGGGGAGTGAGGATAAAGTCGAAAAGCTTAGGTGCCCACCCCAGGGTTACTCCCCTCCCCAGCAGAAGAAATATTGTGAGGTGTGGTATACTACGCAGCGTTTACGAATATCTGTTGAACAAAAACTACTTGAAGCATTAATTTCAAAATTCACACTACTGTGGAAGATGGATTCGGAGGGAAAACTCTTTAAATGCAACACAGGCTTTCAATAATACAGTTTCATTAACAAATTGTTACAGGAAAACGATTTTTATACAAAGCACCAAAGCACTTTTATACTGCTTCCCTCACAATCTCACAACTCCCACCTTCATAAGTCTTTTCCTTTCCTCGCCACTTTGTACACGATGCAGTCCTTGCGATCACTCATAAACAATAGAGGCCTTGTATTCTACGCGGCACAGCTCGTCTGACTGTCTTTCCCACGGCACCTCCCTGCGCCGCCGCCGACCTTCAAACACTGCTACTCTCCACGCCGTACCTACCGGCCAGCGCCGCCAACCAACTCGTGCAGCCAACCTCGGCGTAAGGTACGCGCAATCCCACACTACTTATAAACAATCTGCATAGAAGAAGTAGTGCCCAAGACATTCTTCTTGGAACACCTTCCCATTTCCGATAGTTAAGCATGTTTAAATTATCCCAGCTACGCGAGTGCCCGAGCGCCTTCCGTCCCTTGCGCTTGGGGCGACTAGAAAGCAGCGCGCCACGCCAGTGGCTACAGACACAATTAGTACTGAGCCTGGAAACACCACGCGCGCAGCCCTGCACTAGCAGCCGCGCCGTTCAGTGCAGCGGGAGCCCGTTCATCCACGTCGAACCACCAATGTTCAGTAGAACTCATATCTAGGAATGGGAAAAAACATAGATGTTTTTAAAACATCGATATTTTCCACCAGAAACATCGATATATTAACAAGATATTTTGCTTTCCATGTTTTCTTCACATCGATATTTTGTTGCCAAAACTTTGATTTTTTTAAAAATTTTTAATAAAGCAATATCAATGATTATCACGCTGCATATTTACCAATTACCACGCCGAATATTTCACCTGTGTAATCTGAGGAAGTTTGGGAGTTACTTGCGTTATGAGTGTATGTTATCGGTAGTTGTGTCGTTGCCTGGATCGACAGTATTGTTAGAAATGGACCTCAGATATGTTGAGAGGTCGTTAATCAGACACGCTCCATTCAACCTAGGGAAGTCCCACAGTAACATTACACCGTACTGTAATTAAAATTGAATAGGAATATAGAAAGTTTATTTGTCTATATTTAAAACATCCATGTTTCTTTTTCGATGTTTTCATGGACATCGAGAACACTTTAGCGATAAATCGACATATCGATGTATCGATGTTTTTGTAAAATTTGCCAACACTTCTCATATCTGGTCCACATGGAGGTCCGACAATTAATACAAGTTCAATTACTATTCCCAAACAACCGGCGATTGTGGTAAGACGGATTATGCTCTTGAGTTTGGCCATTGTCAGTAAAAAGCGCCAGAAATGAACTTTGTCCCCAATATTATCCAGATGCTGCAGAACTGTCGGGAAATGTGCCGTAATAATGAGACCGAGTGTCGAGAAGGAAAATGTCGCCAATACCTCTCCTCCCTCGACGGCCTCCGCCCAGCTTTAACCGGGAGCCAGCGTTCGATAACCGACACGCACGCAATCTACCGTCCACGGGATGAATCCAGGACAAAAAAAAAAAAAAAAAAAAAAAAAAAAAAAAGTTTATTTAGAACTTAATATTTACATTGCATTGCGGTTTTCCACCACATTTCTAATGGCTAATAATAGCAATAATACTAATTGTTCCGAGCTGTTTAGACTCGCCTTGAAGAGTTTTCAAAGTCTGAGATTTTCTCCTCTCTTGGTATCACTTCACTTTGTTTCACTGCCTACGTTACTATTTACAAAAGACTTTACGGGCACGGTGTGAAGATCCAGCTGCTGTCGTTGGCGCGCCGTCAGCATAAAGGTAACAGAAAATGTTCTTTCCCATCGAATTGTGAAATGGAGCTGTTATTGTCGATACCACTATAGTAATTCTGGACGATGTCTCGAGCTGTGATTAGCAGTTGTTCCGAACAATACCAAACAGCCTCCGCTACCCCTTACTGTCAATGCGTCGTTATCGATAAGTTTTAATCAAAATGAGTTTTATCTTATCCAGTAATCAATAGCAATGTACTCTAGCCATGCACACTTAACACGAGTAACATCGAAAAGCCAAAGAAGGAATTTGCTCCATCCCACGCCGCCCTCCATCCCACGCTGCCCTCCAACCCACGCCGTCCTCCATCCAATGCCACCCTCCATCCAACGCCGCTCTCCATCCAACGCTATCCTCCATTCAACGCTATCCTCCATCCAACGCTATCCTCCATCCAACGCTATCCTCCATTCAACGCCGCACTCCATCCAACGCCGCACTCCATCCAACGCCGCCCTCCATTAAACGCCGCTCTTCATCGAACACCATACTTTAACGCACGTTTCGCACTATCTCACATACCTCTCCATCCCAAGTCGTGCTATATCGCAAGCTTCGTTCCCTCTCATGAGCTAATTGGAGGAGCAATGCTCTGGGCGGCGCGTTTTTATAGACGCCCTTGCTGGTTCTTCTTAATGTCTTTCCCCGACGGTTCTAAGAGGAGGATTTATGGCACCGAAGAAGCCCTTTGTATCTTCCCTCGCAGCGGAATCCGCTCCCCGCTGGCCTCCCGAGGAGCGCCAACTTCAAACAAAGTGGCTCTGAACGCTCATTACGCGCACGTTGCTCCAGGCAAATTTATTTTGCGAACATTAATAACGTTTTCCCTCATATTCGATACGATATGCTGCTGCGTCCGGTCTAAATTTGTACAGCCAGTGCTCATGATATTTCCTTTAAAAATGTTTCCTGGCGACATTTACTGACATTTTCCGAAGGTAGCATGCATAATACCCCAAGTTAAACAGTGGTGATTATTTCTGACCATTGTTTTGTGGAAAGTAATCATTTATTAACCTTTATATTTATACACTGAACTTCTCACCGGAATCAAGGTAAAACTTACTTACGCATCGTGACTTCTATGTGGTAGACAAATTAACGTTGTTGATTCGATTTCAAGCTGCGAAATGACTTATCTGAAAAAAATTCGAACTTCGATTCAAAGTTCTTATAGAAAGTAGATATATGGTTTGATTGATCCCTATTTTTTGTCAATCTGCTCAATTAAAAATACATCTCACTGTTGAAAATCATTAATGAGGTTTTTGTACGTTTTATAGAGAAGTGATGTTGAAGTTACTTCGTTTTTCTTAGGTGAATGGAGAAGCAGCTCGAAAAATTAACTAAAAAAGAGTGGTCCAAACATTGGCAATTTACACAAACGCTAGCTATTTTAATGGATATCTGTCTCTCATAATTAAAAGCGTACTCTTCTCTACTTGCAGAAATATATCGATAAAAACTGGTGGTGCCACAAAATTGCACAGACTTTCTCGTACCATTTTTTTAAATTGTAGAGCGTCGAGTGAGGTCAGATCGACAGGGGTTCAATCAGTTTGGGAAAAAATCCTACTTACAGTATAGGCGCTTGTGTTGTTCACAGACGACACACAGACGGGAGGGCAGTCGGTCGGTCGGTCGGTCGGTCGGTCGGTCGGTCGGTCGGTCGGTCGGTCGGTCGGTCGGTCGGTCGGTCGGTCGGTCGGTCGGTCGGTCGATCGGTCGGTCGGTCGGTCGGTCGGAGGGACGTTTTGAGTAATACATTTTTTTATATGAGGGGACCCCAAAACGTGTACGTAAGTTGAAATCTCGAAATAAAGTTACCGCAACATCACATTCTCTATGCTACGTATATAACTCTGTATATACGCACGTGTAAGAGAAAGTAAAGCGTTTAAAACATTGTTTTCGGCACAAGAAACCCCCAAAACATGTATTTCCGTCAAACTGTGGCGATGGAATTTTTGTACCATTGTGGGAGAGATACTGGAGGAAAAAATCTTGAAATGAAACAGACTTTTAACAATAAATTTTCATTAATAACATGTTAAATGAATACGATTGTTAAACAAAGCACACCGTTTCCCCCCACAACCCACAAACCTTCATAAGTCTCTCTCTTTCCTCGCCACTTCCTACAAAATGCAGTCCTTGCTATCACTTATAAACAAAACAAGAGTTGTATTCGACTTGGCTCATCTCATTTGACTCCCTTTCGCACTCCCTTCGCCGCCGACCTTCAAAATGCTAATACTCCACGCCGCACCTGCCGGCCAGCGCCGCCAACCTCAGCGCAAGGTACACGCAATCGCACACTAGTCATGTGTTCTATGCAGTCGTGGGAGTAAAGCGCTTCTCTTATGCGCCGTTGCTTGTGGGGCTGCTGTGCGGATCGCCACGAGCGGCCGCTCGGGCGGGCGCAGCTAGTGCTGGCGACCGGCCACCGACCCTCGTCTCACCGCCACTCGCGGGCGCCCACGCAAGGGATGGGCTACTACGTGCCCGCACGAAACAACTGGTCGAGGGAGAGGGGGTGGGATGGGATGGAGACTGAGTGGGACGGAGAGGAATGGAATGAGAGGGATGGGAAGGGTTGGGGGGGGGTAAAATTGGGAAGGAGGAATAAGGTGAGGCGGGCAGGAGAGCGAGAGGTGACTGGAGGGAAGGGGAACTCGAGGGGAACTGGAGGGGAACGACTGGAGGGGATGACGGAGAACGCAGAGAGACGGTAGGGCGGGAAAGAAACCGGGGGAGGGGTATTGTCAAGTGTTTATCATCGGCCGAGCTTATCTGGAATTTTTAGTCGGGTTATTCACCTCTTTGATGTTTTCTGTCCAAGTCATTCTCAAGAATAAATGTAAGTTTCCTTATCATCTAGAAATGGATATCATATAAACTCTGAGGAAACATTATCATTGTCTAAATTTATTTCATACTATTATATTCATAAATATCATAGCAAAAATTGCAGTGGCAAAGTTATTTACTTATCAGAAGGAAAACAGACAAAGAGAGATGAAGTATTTCGTGCATCCCAAAGGAAATCAATATTTTAATATAATTCGTATTCCTTTCCTTCTCCTGAATTTTCAATCTCTGTCTGCATATTGAAGTCAGATACAAAAGAAACTCAAGTTCAGGAGTCATTATTTTCAGAAATACTTCATATTTTAGAAATATTTTCATAGAAATACTCTACTTACAATGTTATTTAGTTACCAGAATTTTCAATGTGGATTGTCCAATTACAATTCACTGAATCAAATTTTTTATTGTTCATTTGATTCTTCTTTTCCTCTCCTCTTATCCTCCTCCTTCCCCTCCTGCTTCTTCTTCATCTTTTCTTTCTCTTCTTCAACAAATAGTCTATTCTATAATCGAGCGTAAATGTATCATGCAATTACTTTGTAAACTCAATTATCATGAAAAAGCAATATAAATTAATACCATTTAACGTTAGAGAGCTTGATACAGAAACTAAACTGTATTTGATTATTTCGGGATTCAGGGCGTGGCAACTTATGGACATTAGTCCCGTACGAGTAGTGTATGGGTTTTCACAGGGATTGGTGGATCCTGCTGGATAGGGGGACCCGGTGCTGACCTACAAGTCAGCTTGCGGGGTTTCTCCAACAAGGTATCTCCCCTCAGCGTGGCAGTGCCTTAACCGGATCAAGTTCTAAGCTCCCGATATGTGTGATAGTGTAGTGGATGTAAGGGTAATTGTGTGTAAGTATAGACGACAAGGACATGGAAGGGGAAGGAAATATCGCGCGCTGTCCATGGTCCGTTGTTTAGGGTACTGCTCCGGCATTCGCCTGGTGCTAATAGGAGAAGCCAGGGAAGACCTCCGATTAGGGCAGCCGGTCTCTAGAATTCTCCACCAGAGAGAGGCTGAATTCGACCTAGCTCTTTACTGCCACCGTTGGGACTCGAAACCTAGGAGCTCCTGGTCAGAGGCACTGCCGTGTCATCAATTAATGCCCTGAACCACCTAACACGGAGAGTATTTACTTTGTTGACGATAAACGAAATATTCTAAAGTTGAAATTTTGGTGTGTTATGTTGTCAGAATCAGTATGTTTACTATTCTATGACAGTTTTACCCCGTTCCATTTTTGCGTTTAATGTCCTTGCCCTGGCATAAAGAGAATACTTGCTTTACGCTGAAAATCTATTATCGGGTTAACGTTTTGGTGGTATCAAGAGTGCACGTTCAGTAAACAGAGTAGTTAATGAAATACGTAACTATTTTTGTAATAAAGAATTCACTAAGTAGCGCGATAATACTGCTAGTATTTTACTGTAGTTGATGGGATCTTTCGTATATCGTTCAAAAAGCAGTGCGCTTGAAACGACCATCAGATAAAATACCTTCTCTAATCACCCGCAATGATTACGCTATTAGCGAAGCCTCCCGTCCAAGCTTCTCTGCTGATTAGTTGAGGCCCACGCATCCGCATGAATGGTCCAGGGAAGCTACCTAGCGGCAGATGGCGGCACTTGCAGGCCGCCCTGCTGCCACCTGCCAGCGGAGTACCAAAGCGCACGCGACTGCGTTCCCGCGGCGTTCGTCAGAGGCCGCGGCGGACGCCTCGCGCTCGCCCACACCGCCTGGCGGCAGCGGTGCGCACCTCCCGTCACCTCGCACCTGGGCGGCAGCGGACGTGCAGGGGGCAAACGGGGCGAAGAACGCCCCGAACGCTGGTCTTTCTTTCCTCCCCACGTCGTAATACGCCGAAAATTATAAATTTTGTACATATTTTATTGTTTAGAAGTATTATCATTTGTTACATGGAATTTGTTTGGCTGCTAAATAAACGAAAAACAAGATCTTGTTAAACCAACATTTATATTGTGATATTTTTTGTATACAAGTTTAAAAAAGTTAATAGAAATTGTTCATGTTACACTTCGCATAATAATAGTCGACATATACGATTTGTGAAGTTGAAATTGCTATTTTGTCAATAAACTGTTATTGAGAATATGACATTGAGAGACTATCATTTAGTAGCTTATTCAACAGTACAAAATGTGCTCATGGCTGGCAATCGGTGAACTGATTTATTATCGGAGAAATACAAAAAATCAATTATTACAGCACCACTGTCTTAAGTTAAGCCAATTTATTGTTGAAATGATTTCCTCTGAATGTAAATAGAAACTTCAATTTATCAAAAACTTCTGACAACGTGACACTGATCTTATAGCTCAACATACCGCACGAATTCATTCATACACAGAGAGATTGGAGAACCAACGAGGAGCGCCGCGAGATCGGAGAACAATTTTTTCCCCCAAAAATGCCTTAAAAATGCTTTGCATACATTCAATAGATATTAGGGCAATCGCAGAGGTCTAAAATGCCAACTTAGACTCGCCAATTTTAACTTAGACAGTGAAGACCAGGCACACCATACAGATAAACTTTATATTCGTATCTTTAGAGACGCCATTTCATTTTTTTGGTGTAGCGAGTGAATTACTGAACATTGGTTCGATAAGGAATAAGAACCCATAAGTTAGGAACAGAACACGAAGAAAATTGTCTACAAAAGAAGATTATTTATGAATAATCATTATATCAGTATTTCAGTTCGAGTTATTCATTACATCACAGATAAATCTTTAAGAAATAGGCGCATTTTTAACGCTGTCTCGTGGTGTAGTAAAGAACGGACGCTCAATAAATTTCATCCCATTGACATATTACTTCACAGATATTTTCAAGTTATTTTTTTTTTATAAAAGCAGGATTGAGCCCTTTTCTTGTTTACAGTACATGGAAATACGTCTAATTTCCTTGGTGTGGACTGACTTTACGGTCCTACCCATACTCTTGCCAGTTGCCATCTATCGCCGCCCAAACTATTTTTTTTTTTAATTTCTGATTTCGGTTTCCTAATGATAGAACCAAAGTATTACTTTAAGAATATTAAAGAAGAGCATACCCTCGTCCTAAATAGCAATAGCAATCAAACTTTTAAAATTTTCGAAAATTAAGAGTTAACCCTGGAAATCGGACCCATGCCACCTTTATAAGCGCATTTTACTCTATTCTTATAAGAAATGTAAAGACAAAATTTGGAGCCGTTTATGGGAAAATTTTGAAAATGTTCCAGGAGCTTTGCGTAAAGTACCCCCAAATTTTAAAGAACATTTTTCAAAATCTCATAGCTTTAACTAGAACCAGATGGACAGTGTTTTTTTTCAATTTGGAGAAAATCGTACGTATGGATTATGCGGTAGTAGTGTTCACAGATGGACGGACGGACGGACAGACGGGCGCACGGATAGGTGGATGGACGGACGGACGGGCGGACGTTTTGAAAAACACACTTTTTCAGGGGACACCAAAACATGTATTTCCGTTGAAATCTCGAAATCGATTTTCCGCAGCATTACATAACTCTCTATACTACGTGTATTACGACGTATATTACTCCGTGTATACTTGTGTATACGAGAGAGTAAAACATGTACTACACGTACTGGATTAAAGTTAGCAGTTGACGCGCCCGGTATCACTGACAATAAATCATCAAAATTAAACCGAAAACGTACAAATCTGAATAGTTACACATGACAAAAATGTCAGAAAAACTGACACTAATGAGAGACGGCGTGAGCGCGGGGAGAGAGATTCTTGGCTGATCTGACCTATAGAGCCTCGCGGACGGTTCTGTAGGCCGGCAACTGAGCCCCTTCGCCTCTTTCTTTGTGGACCTCCCACATAATTTTGCCAACATCACACTTTTGAAATCGTGAGCCGCCACAGTTACGAGCACTGCCCAGCGTCGGATTCTGGTAGGCGGTTGCGTCCGTGAGCGTCATCCTAGTTCTGATGAAGGCAGGAAAGGCGAGGCGGCGCGACGATGGCACAACGAGGAGATAGCGAAGCGAGTGAACCCGCCCAACACCTCAGTTTTCTTTCTGACAAACACGTGCATGGAATTGAGTTCGAAATGACAATATGACTAGCGAGAAACGTGAAGAAAAATAAGTAACCAAACAAGCATTATGAAATATGAAAATACTAGTTTTGTTTTGTATTTTTCTAGCTGTGAATGTGAAGAATATTATTAGTTGTCGCCTATAACTGATTATTTCGGGTTTCCTGGCGCCTCAACTGCTATGGTCATTATATTCTCCCTAAGTGTAGAATATATTTTACCATGGGGATTGATGGCGTTCTTCCCCTTAATGGCGAAATTCAGCGCCGACCTTCACGCCGGCTTCCGGGATTTTCCCCATTCAGGTACCTCCTACCAACAGCCCACAGCCTCATCCGGGACATGCTATAAGCTCCCGATTGGTCTCCCGACATCTGTGGTAGTGTACTACATGTAAATACGTATATGTAAGTGAAGAGGATAGGACAGGAAAAGAAAGTAAGAATCGCCGGCCCGTGAAGGCGTATGTGGGTTCTATGCTAGGGTCTTTTGTCTGATATTGAGTGGAAAAAAAAGGAAAACGTCTAAACAGAGTTGCCGGCAGCTAGAATTCTCCTCGTGACAGGGGTGAATTCGACTTATCCAGAGTCAAAACTCCGCTACCGTCAGGTCTCAAACCCTAGGACCTCGCAGTCAGAGTTCCTGCAGAGTTCAGGCAATGCTGCCTCTGAGCTAAACCCGGACGGTTTTCCCCCACGATAGCGGGGAACAAGATGAATTAAAAAGAAAACCCCATGAGACTTATTTTTCACGAAGATTTTAAATTTTTTCCAAAGACCGTGTCTCTTTTCTCCGTGGTGCAACTCAAGTCAAACTTTAGTTTTAAGCCGCAATAATGACATAAAGTCTATTAAATTGTGCACAAGTACTAATCAGACATATAAATTCAATCACGTCACAGATAGAAAACGGAAACATAATCTACACAAGTTCAACACAATCACAAACCGTAATATTAGTGAAAGCGACTTCGCAATCGATTGAAGCGATTGTACAGACAAGGCTGAAATTATTTCTAAACGTAACCTAAAAGAAGATTGAGTTGGGTCTGATGCATTCTATTTTCATAAAAACTCCAACTATGTACCTCATTATAGATATTTGCAATGCTGCAAATGCTCTGCGCAGGTGAAGCGAATTAGCTGTTGCTGTGGCTCACGGGTGTCTTGGCGCCTGCCAAATACATCGGGACTGATTGCGCGCTTCTGAATTCATTCCTATCGAGTTTCAGGCGTTTTCGCAAAATAAAATACATGTACTACAACCAGAAGGAATCCCCTAGCTGAAAAAAAAACGCATCGCAAAGACGACATTGCTCATGCGAGCGGTTGCGAAATCCCGAACTCGTTCGTGTACACGAAGCGCTAAATGGGATCTTACAGACGCCGACCACGCCCCTGGATTTACCCACACACGCGCATACGGCAGCAGGGAGCAGGAAATATCTCGGGCGGGGAGAGTATTCTCACAACGGCGCTCTAGTGAGATCAGCCATTCGCTTGCTCATGCTTTGAGCCAAAATCGTCATGCAAATCCTAATCTACGATGGCGGTTGCTTCACTGGTCGCGTTTGAGTCGTTGACACAGAAGGCTGAATACGACTCTCGAGATACGAACCTCTCAGGTGCCACTGGATAAACACTGAACAGTCTCTGTAAATATTTGGGAATTGTACTGAGGATCCGGGATGGGCAGAACATGTAACTTACTTAGTGAAAAAGGCTGGGAAGTCATTACAGTTTTTGAGGGCAGTACTAAGGACAGGAAGTAGAAAATCAAGGGAATAAGGGTATATATCTCCAATACGTCCGATATCGGAATTTGGCTCCATATTTTGAGTCCCACAACGTTTAGGGCAAATAAAATATCTTGAAAGAGTACAAATAAGCTGTAAAACTTGTTAGGAGAGAACGTTATAATTCTGAATTTATATCGTGGGAACCTTTGGAAAACGCAGAGAGAAATCCCGACTTAGTACGTTATTTAAATCAATAAGAGGTGATCGTGAATGGGGGGAAGTGCGACTAAGATTATCAAAGCCGACATATGTCGCGCGGAAGGATCATAGTTCGAAACAGAGAACAGATAGGAAAATTCTCATTTGTGAATATAACAATAGAAAATTGGAACAAATTACTGCAACAGTGCTAGAGATTTTTCATCAGAATGTGAAAAAGTTTCAAAGTAGATTAAATAAATTGTATTTGTAGAACATTTTAACTTAAAATTAATTATTTCATATTTTAATTTTATATTACTACATCATTCTTAGCATGATGTGGTTATGACATTAATTTTGACAAGTGTATTAAGTAATGTATAAATATTATGTTTGATTGTTCGCTTTGTGTATTTCTAGTAACTTCATTTAGAAAATAATTCCACCGGAAATATTTCTATGTATTCCTAAATAGCAAAATAAATATTCATTTCAATAGCTGCAAACAATGACTGATGATATGGCTAGTGCCAGTATGGATATCCAACCTACGGCTGCACGTCGTTTTCTTCACAACCACATGACGGAAGCATTAGATGTAATTCGATTAAAAATCAATATGAATTTACCCATTGACGATTGTTTTAATACATATTGTTCGAGAGAGAAAGGGAATAATCAAATAAGGTCAAAACAAATTATCAGTTAGGAGCAACGATCAAACTAAGTTTGCGCCTGCGGTAATCTCACTGGGTGAGTCAAGTGAAACACATGACAAGAGCGCCGATGGACGGGATGCTAATTCTGAGATGAAGCCGGACGTGGAGGTTGGGGTGGAGGCGGCGTTGGGGGCAGCCAAGTGCAGGAGAGAGTCCGGCAAGGAGACCTCCCGCAGGCCTCGCCTCGCGTTGCCTCGCTTTGCCCCGTTGCCGCGGAGCCTGTTACGATGGGCGTCGCCGCCCGCGCCACAGAACCGGACGGTGGGCGGCGCCCCGCCAGCCTCAGACGCCGCGCCTAGGCCTCCGCCGACACCCTCGCTTTAACGTCTCCTCCACCTCCTCCTTGCCTCTCCTCCACTCGCCTTTCGCTTTATTCATCATCTCCTCGTTCTCACAATTCTTCCCTGCGTCCTCTCTTTTTTTCACTCTCTCTTTCTCATCCGCTCTCTCACTCTCTCTCCCACGCTCACTCATTCGCTCGCTCATGTCGCTCGCTCTCTCACTCACTCACTCGCTCGCTCGCTCTCTCACTCACACACTCGCTCGCTCGCTCTCTCTCTCTCTCACTCTCTCACTTACTTACTCACTCACTTATGTCTCTCGCTCTCACTCACTCATTTCGCTCTCTCACTCACTCATATCTCTCTCACTCACTCACATCTCTCTCACTCACTGATATCGCTCTCTCACTCAGTCATATCGCTCTCTCACTCAGTCATATCGCTCTCTCTGTCTCTGTCTGTCTGTCTCTCTGTTTCTCTCTCTCTGTCTCTCTCTCTCTGTCTCTCTCCAACTAATTCTTGCACCTGCGAGTCACATCGTTTCTCACTGCGCTCGCGCCCACCGCACTCAAGTTCATTTACCTATCAGCTCCATCAGGTTCCCGTCACAGACACGGTTCCGTGGCTGTTAACAAGACCATTTCACATCTCTGCCTCCAATGCACTAGTATTCTACCATTGCTTCATTTGCTCAGACGAAGTGTTGAAGATCCTCGTATTCACATATTTAATTCAGAAATCATTTTTAATGAACAAGCAATTAATAGCATAAGGTTTATTTTATTTGTGAGCTATGAAACGAGATCAGAATAGCACTTTAAAAGTTAAATAATAATGACACTAACACAATTCTTCTCAGCAACATTTTTGACAGAGTTGAAAATTATTAAAAAGTTCCTCTATTAAATTAATAAGAACTCAAATTCTACTTTCTTGTAGAATATACAAAGGTATTCATTAAAAAGTTCAATGCGAATGACTAAAATCATTATGTCTGGTTTTCAGGGTTATGTTGGTATGAACCAGTTTTTATCACGTCCAATTTGAATAAATAAGAGGTACCATTCGCCCAAGTGAATGAATGGCTTCTGACCATTTTTGGACAAAATTAATACAATATTTACATAAACATAGGTGTTACGTGATTCCAAGCCTGTAACTGCCTTAAGCCGCAACGCCGAAAACTTGCAAATTACTCAACAAGAATAATAATGTTTATCTGACAACAAGCATGCATCATGCCAATAGCAGGAGTTTTTCGCCTTTATTAGGTATGCATGGAAAATCCTGTCGCTTTCAAAGTTCCGGTCTACAAGAGTAAATGAGATAACCGACTCATTTGAACAAACGAAGACGCTAAGATTTGTGGGACTCACAATTCATAATAATTGGTTATAACTCTTCAAACGTCTTAGTACAATCAATTACGTCACAAATTCTTTAAAATATTATCATTTTCTCAACCACTCACTTGAGATGAAATACATTTATCTACTTTTAGCATCACAAGAAATTACTCTCATATGTAATTTGCACATTTTGGATGGGTTTTCAGTTTTCGAAGTACGATGGAGAAGGCGACGATACGAAAAGATCGATTATTTGATCTGATTCGAATTTGATTTGAATTCGAATGCCCATAATACCTTGCATACAAATCAGTATTCTAAGAAAAGACAAAAGGTAAAGATAAAGAGAGAAGAGAGGTTGTGTAAGAATAAATGAGTAGGGAATCAGTAAGAAAGAAAGAGACATAGGAACTGGTGGGACACTTTTCATCCAGGAGGTCGTGCTGTAAACCAGTCTAAAAATTATCAAAAGTAGCTAATTGTATTAATACGAGATATTATTTGCTTTGTCCCAGAATAAAAATAGTTTAGGCAAGTTTTTCCAATGCGGCGGCCACCTCGGCACGCGCCACGCGCAGAATGGGAGAACGGGGCTGGTGGGTGTAGGTCGCCTGCCATAAAAGGCAATTGTGTCAGTGCGTTTAATCTGCGCCGTCGAGACGGCGACGGCGCCTTTGGCGCGATCCGTGACGCGGCCGCGAGCAATCTAATCGCGGCGCGGGGGCGGCGCGGGGGCGGCAAGGCGGAGGGCGCCGCCGGAAGGAGATAATCCTCGGCGGCCGAGCGTTGCCCAAGCCGCGAGGCCTTGAGCGCCCGCCACGCCCACTTCGCGCCTTCCCCGCAACGCACGACACATCCCTAATAATAATAATAAACAGCAATGATTATTGACGTTGCAGTTCCTATAGACGACAAACAGCTTAACTTGCTGCTAAAAAACGAAAATACCAGCTACTAGCTGTTGAGTTGAAGGATATGTACACATTGCAGAGAATGGAGAGAGTAACTGTCATAGAACCGGCAAATGGTGTAGTTGCGAAGGATTGGCAGAAGGCTGGAAAAAGTCTGAGGCTACAAGAAAAACATCTCAGAACTATGCAAAAGGCCGCTTTTTTGGGTACGGCAGGCATCGCCAGAAAGTTTTTGGGTCTTGAATGAGGTGGATGAAGGGCCAAGGAACTAAAGACATCACCAAAATCATCATTAATGAAGGACAACATGAAAGATATTAGAACACTGCATAAGGAAACTCTTCATTTTAGCAACTTCATATTTTTGTACAGACATGTTGTGTCTTGAGCAGGAATGCTCCGACACTTCTTGAGAAGTAGAGGAGTAATAAAGCATAATAATAATAATAATAATAATAATAATAATAATAATAATAATAATAATAATAATAATATCTATCTGCAGTGGATGTTCTCAGTTGGCACAACCAGATTATTTACAACGTCATAATAATGTAGCCAAAATCATCCACCAAGCTCTTGCTAAAAGATCGGACCTGATAAAGGAAAGCCTGCCATACTACAACTACCTGAACAAGTTTTGTCTAATGAGAGAACAAAAATCTTGTGGGATACTCCCATTGTTACAGACAGAACAGTGGAAGCAAATAAGCCTGATATTGTCGTATTCGACAAAACTACTCGTAGGGCAATAATAATTGATATCGCAGTCCCACTGGATCATAATCAGCTGACAACTATTGCAGAAAAGAGGAGAAAATATCAGTCACTCTCAGTTGAGCTGAAAAACTTGTACAAACTAATAGAGGTAGATATTGTACCCGTGGTTATTTCAACTAATGGGCTTGTGACTGAAGATTGGAGGATTGTGAAAGAAAAACTCCATCTAAATGAGTGGCACCTCAGAACCATGCAGAAGGCCGTGTTGCTGGCAACCACCAACATTGTGCGCAAGGTTCTCTCCCTAAATCATTGAAGCGGAACCTGAGTGCACTGGAGCAAGAACTTCTCACCATCTGTCTCGCCATATGTGTTGACGTTCTGTCCTTGAGTTATACTTGAAAACTCCGGAAGAGCGTGAAATTTTGAAATATGAAATAATAATAATAATAATAATAATAATAATAATAATAATAATAATAATAATAATAAACTGAAACTTTGAGATTGAGAAAGACCGAATTCACGAGAATAAATTTTCTGCATTAGAGCGAAAAAAATAGCAAAATCGACAGCACGACATATTTTAGTATTAAAAGTACACAGACACTACAATGTCATCTGCTGCCTAATCATACTACGTGGAGACAAACTGCTGAATGCAGTTTCTGATTGAATTACGCGAAAGATACTCTTTACCAAAAATGTAGAGTAGGTCATATATTTTCAATGTTTCGATTGCTTACGAGAACATAATCATGTAACTCTCGCTATCTTCTTAGTAAAAAAAATCAACAAACTTAACAAAAAGCATGACAGCCTGAGCAGTGAACTATTACATAAAATCTCGTTACAATGAGGCGGACATTGTATACAAATGACTCAAAGGACATATAAATTTCAACAAGAATTACAGCAGTTATTCTGCGAGTTTCCAATATTTTTATTATATAATTAGAACGACGTCTACAGACTAAAGTAAAAAGGAGAAGTAGAAGGACAGGAGTAGAAAAGAGAGATGAGGAGGAGGGAGAAGAATGGAGAAGAGGAGGAGAGAGAAGGAAGGAGAAGAGGAGGAGGGAGAGGAAAGGAGAAGAGAAGGAAGGAGAGGAGAGAAGAAGAGGGGGATGAGAAGTGGAGGGAGAGGAAATGAGAGGTGAATGGGGAGAAGATTAGAGAAGAAGGGAGAGGAGAGAAAAGGAGAAGAAAGGAAGAAAAAGATGGCGAGGAGGAGGAAGAGGAGAGGGGGAGGGAGAGGTGAAAAGAGAAGAGGGGAAGAAAACATGGAGAGGAGGGGGAAGAGGAGAGGAGGAGGAAGAAGGGGAGAAAAAAGAAAGAAAAATATGGAGGAAGGGAGACTGAGAGGAAAGGAGAGAGGAGGCAAGGAAGAGAAAGAAAAGAAGAGAAAAAAATGATTGAGAGTTGGTTAGTTATTCCGGGCGCGTCGACAGCTTAGGTCATTAGTCCCTAAGTGTAGTGTATGCTTTTTCCTCGGGAGATGGCGGGGATCTTCCTTCACTGCATGACGAGATCCAGCGCCGACCTAACGTCGGCTAGTGAGGGTTTCCCCCTAACCAGGACTCTCCCACCAGCGGGGCACCGCTCCAGCCGGGACAAGTCCTAAGCTCCCGACTGGTCTCCAAGAATATGTAATAGTGTAGTGCATTTAGAGTGAGTAAGGGTGAGGTAAGAAAGATCGCGCGGGTCCGTGTCCCGTTTGTTAGGGTACTGCTCCGGCATTCGCCTGGTGTTCATCGGAGAAACCACGGAAAACTATCGATGAGAGCAGCCGGCCGCTGGAATTCTCCTCCTGACAGCGACTGAATTCGACCTACCAGAAAAGCCAGTGTCGAAAATCCTGCCGCCGTTGGGATTCGAACCTAGGACCTCCAGTCTGAAGCGCTGCAGTGACACCAGTTGATGCACTGAACTACCGCTCCCGGTCGAAGAGGAAGAGAAAGAGAAAGAGAAAGAGAGAAAGAGGAAGAAAAAGAAGGTGAACGTGGTATAAAAGGCACAGAGCGAAAGAAAGGGGAGGGGAAAAAAGATGGAGTTTTCTACAAGGTCATTTCCCATAATAATACTGCTTTTGGAGCCGTTTTGAGGAAAAAATTGTAAATGTCCCAGGGGCTCCATATTAAGTACCCCAAAAATTAAAATATCCATTTCAAATTTAAAGGCTACGACATCAGCCAGGACGAATGGGGAATATCAATTTTGCTGCACAAATTTCTGAATGTTTCTCAACAGTCCGTCCCGGACGCTGCACTCAAGTACAGAAACGAATCCTCTACTTTCCACTTCCAGATGTGCTCTCAGAAATCTCAGAAAACTCGCCTATAAACGTAAGAGGGTGTTCCATTATCTTATTGTGCGGTTTTTTGGAACTCGTACGCTTCTATATACGAGATAATCTCCTTATTTGATCATTCCTCATTTCACTTACAAACGCTAAAACACTTTTATTAAAAACTTTTTTCACTGCTACATGACGCAGTTCTTGACACAGTAAACGTGCTAGTTCTTAACTTTACGAAACTTCTTGCGTTCCTGGAAATGATGTTTCATATGGAATGTAATATACACCCACATTTACAGCATAATGTAGTAATCTACTATAAAACACATTTAACGATTCAAAGAGATTAGTCTGATTACGTATCAGGTTCATTTAAAATATCTTATCGTTCGGCCGGAGAGATGTTATTATCAAGATCAAAAATGTGGGATGGCCTACTTTTTAATGTCTTACAAAAATAATATTGCCTGAAAATACAAACTGTATAAAAAAACTCTTTAATTGAATTTAATTCTAGTACAGACTTCTTTGCTACCTATATTACAACACTGAAATAACAGGGTTACAACAAAGAATAAGAACTTATATCATTCCAATATTTTTTCTCCGCGTCTTTCTTATTTTCTTTAATTTTCTCTTACATCTTACTGCCCATCCCTCTTCAAGTGCCTTCTCAAATTACGTTCGGCAATAATCTCAATGTCAAGTTTCTTTGACTTCACCTGTTATTTTGTCGTTTTCAAAGCGAAAATTATTGGAGTAATTCAATAAGCAATAAGAACCCCTTCAAATGTATTGGTTAGCTAGTCATACTTTCCTTTAACATACAACGTATATTATCCATGAAATGTGTCACAATAAAATATTCTGTCAAATGTCTAATTCCGCTGAGAGTTTATTACATTTTACCGAAGGTTTACTTGAGTCACGATTTCTTTCTACTTTGGAGTGGAGGAGTTCAAGTTCTAGGATCCTGGTAAAAAAAGAAAGAAATGAGACTGAAAGAGAGAAATGAGACTGAAATATCTGTATTCAAGAAAACGTTTGTCATTTCGATTATTGATTACCATTACAAATATGTAAATTCGAATAAAAGATGACAAGAATTTCATTCATAAACAATTCTCACGTTTTTATTGTCCCCTAACATAATATGCACTAGCTTCATTGGGCATTGAAATATCGGTCAAAAATGTCATCATACTTTAAAATGTTCTGAAATTTCTCGAGATGTTGGATAGATTTAAAGATCTCATATTAAGTGAATTCATCAAAGACCGAAAGGGAGAGAAAGTGGTTGAATGTCGAATTCGAATGAAGGAATTTGAGTGTAGGAATGTAGATTCATTAAAGAATACTTACGAATGTTGCCATTAAAACTATAGGTGGAAAAGGCCAATGAATGCGAATACACAGAGTCGGGTAGACAGAAATGAGGAATAGGCTACGGATATGATAAATGTAGGACACCATTTCGTTCGCAGTTAAGTGTTAGAGAGCAGCATTCCGGCAAAAGGGCATATCACTTAAGCTCGCAAGCTTTTGCGCTTGCACCACTAGCAATCCTGCAAAGCGTGTAGCTAGCAGTGTCTGCCGCATTATTGAAGTGAAAACAATCAAAGGAATAAGTAACAACATTTTTTACATTAAAAATGAAATCTCTGTGCTACTGCACGAATGTTCTGGAATGTTGAACATATATTTATTCTTTCGAACATTATAGCAACATTAACGCGACTTGCAAGCCTGTAGTAGTCATTAAACGCAATAGTTTAATTCATAGTACTCTAAGGAGACAATAATAAGAAAATTTATCACACAATGAGATGAACATTAAATTGAATACAATAACGAAAAATAATTACATTAATACACACTTTTAGAAAAAAATTAAAGACAAAATTTAAATATGTAGTCGTGACAAATACATTAAAGAAAAAATCTATTTCATCCAAATGTGGACGTTGATCATTTGATAATTATACGCGCGGAAGAATATATTGAAATATTGTAAGGGCACCGAAAACTATTTAAAAATCCTCCATATCGAAAAATATTTTAAGATTTTATAACACAAGTTTTAATTTAGTAATTAAAGTATTTTGCTGAAATGTTAGAAATGTAACCAAAAGTGCGTGCGTTGTAACATATCTAGCCTTCAAAATGGTAGCATTAGCAGCATGTAACGAAATGTTAGAAACTGTAACCTGCTGGTGACACGTCAGTTTGCAACGCATTACAAGCAGAGCAAACACGCGAAGCGAAGGCTTCGGCGCTGGTGAGGGCACCGCCCTCCTGAGTCAGAGGGCGATAAGGGCGGGCGGAGACGCGTACAAATAGGGCTCGTCGCCACAGCATCGGCACTCGCTCCCCAGCAGCCGGCCCTCGCACCCGCACGCGCACCTGCACCATGAAGTCGGCTCTCGCGGTGGTCCTGGTGGCGGCGCTGGCCGCGGCGACGAAGGCGGCGCCAGCAGCGCAGGAGGACCCCTCCGACGGTGAGACTTGGCTTGGGGGACGGGTTTCCATCTTTGGCTGTCAAGCTCCTTAACCGGGCGGTTCTAAGAGATCTAAACCTCTCGTTATTGAAATTATCCGTTTTTGTAAAATAGCTTTGAACATAAAAACTTATTGCACAGGAGTATTAGAAGTTATTTTTATATTGTAGAAATTTCGAAACAAACATTCAATTTTATACATTGGAATGTTGGTCCTTCGATTTTTCCTTCAATGACTAAACAGTAAACTACTACGAAGATTAAACACTAAGATCTGATGGCATAGCATACAGACCTTGTTATATCCGTGGAAGAAATGAAAGAAAAAATTGGAGCCACTTTTGAGAAAATGTGTTTTTTTTTTATAAATTGCCTAAATTGCAAGCAGAAATTACGGGGAAACTGCTCGTTTTCTTAAAAACTCTACTTGATCTTTTTAAGAAAATGATTGTTTGAAACGGATTTTGTTTAAAGCAAACATCTTTATCTTGAAATTTGCAGTTTTGAAATGTAAATTTGCATTTTACCATTTTCTAAAATGCATATTACGCGAAAACTATATATCTGAAAAATTGTTCGTGACATTATTTCAATATCTTTCTTTTAACAACAGATTTCATTAAGGAAAAAATACCTATCTTCAATATTAAAATTGAAGGAACACACCGAAAGAATCTGTAATTTTTGAAATTTTCAAAAAATTTGGGATTTCAACGAAAATAATACCTGTGTCATTCTTTTAAGCGTTCTTGACGCTATCCCAGGAGCAAGTTTAATTAAAAAATTTCGGGTCCATTTCTCAGAAAATTTTGAAATATTTTTTTATATTTCATGTGAAGTACCACCAAAACTCAAAATATGCTTTTCAAATTGAGAGAGCTTTCAGTTCATTGTAATCGATCGTAGAATATTAATTTGTAAGAAAATCAGCTGAACGGTGTAAATGCTATCGTTGACCACATACGGAGGGAAAGGGGACGGGTTGACAGACGGGTAGATACAGGTTTTGCCTTCAAGCGATTTTTCGGTACCCAAGACCCAAAAACCAAATTCTGACTAGACAACGCGTTAGTGGAAGAAATTTACTATATATAGGAACAAGATTTATCGATCCTTCCGAAAATATATCAACTTTTTCGTTACCAGGGCCCAGCAATAAGTTTTCTGTCGAAAATTCGCCATTTTCCGGCACTATTACAATGTTTTCTCTTTTTACGAAGCAGAGGCTACAAATTAAAATCTTTTTTCAGCCATAAATGGTGGGTTATTCACATCCCTACTTAGCTTTTGGCGCTCGGATCGGTAGCTCAGTACTTTCAACACACAGAAGGTACGATCGATTCCACTTTCGCTTTTTCAACAAATTTCCTTTCTTTTTTATTTCACATTTCGTCAACGATCCATTCAAACTTCCGTCATAGTTTGTATCAGGGATCGTTCAAGGGAACCCCCTTTATTCTGTACAAGTCTCGTTCCTGTTGTTGTTTGGAAGACGCTGTAATGTTATTACTGTAATTTCCTTTCAGCTTTCAGATTTTCCTGAGATCAGAACAACACTTCTTATCTTCTAAAGTTTTTCGGATGTTCCTCGGTATGCCACTTTACTACCAATTCAGCTAATATCGACTGTCTTTGGGCGCCGCAATGTTGTCTTTGTGTTTTCAGTCATTACCAGATGAGTCTTTCATTTTCTGTTTGGAGAATCGAATCACATTGATGGGAAAGTCAACTGCACTCATTTCGACTAATTATAATTAGTTTACTAATTATTAGTTTACTAATAATTAGTTTACTAGTTAATTATTAGTTTAGTTTATAATTAGTTTACTAATTATAATTAGTAAACTTTTGTATGAACATTTTAAAGTAAGTTGGCAAAGAACGAGCAAGATCATTTCCTTTTATTTAGAAAACAAATAATCTGATGAGTGATAGATTTAAATACGCACTTGTTCTTTTTCTGTCACTTCATCTCCACCCGTAATAAACCGTCAGCACCGTGCTTAGGCAGCAAAGGCGGATTTTAACCTTAACAGTTATTCCTTAATCCTTTGTTCATATTTTTTAAATATGTTGCAACCAATCACACCGATTCAGATGCATAGGAAGTAAATAATATATCTTCATATATACGTAAATTGTAAGGATATTATAGAGACTAAGGGATCATTGGAATGTAGTAACCGCTTGCAACGAATATTGAATACTTATAGGCAAAGTTCTTGACAGTAAGAAATCGAAAACAAACACGTTTTCGATAGGGAAAGGTTCTCCTTGTGATTATTACTTTGTAGGTTTCATGATTTCATATTCATTATTTTTCAGCAAAGACTATGCCCTGCGCTTGCATCTGCATGTGTTTGTGCCTTCCCCAGAGATCAAGATTTTCAAGAAGCCGGTGCCGTTGGGCGACTTGAAGACGTACCAGCGGCCGGTGCCAGTGGACGGCGAGCTGGAGGACGGCACGTGGGAGCGCCTGGAGGGCGTCAGGTTCTTCGAGCAGCCGCAAGGGCTGGGCGGCGCCTTCGACTGGGCGCTCGCGGCGCCCTTCGCCCCGCAGGGCCCCTGGGGCGACGCCCCCGCCCACGTCCAGGCCGAAGGCCGCCACAAGCGAGAGGTACTCGCCCACGACTGGCCACTCGGCTGCGTTGGCTTTTGGATTCTGGCGTTAACTTCACCAAAGACTACTGATTTTAGGCTAAAGTAATCGAGCTCATTTGAATAAGATTTATCAGGGTAACAGACTGAAACCCAATTTACCCGCTTTCTTTTGACGACCGATTCAGGAGTTTTAGAGAGTGTGGCTTCTGTTCTGGGGTTCACGAATCTGCGCTTGGTCGCTTAGATTCCGAATTCGTTCGTCAAAAGGAAGAGTGGAAATCAGATCAAAGCGTTGTTCAGCGTCCCAGATAATCTCTCAAAAGAAGCGAGTTTGAAATTACGAGTTATTGGAAAGTTGATCGCAATCAGAACGCAAAATATAATGTTGGAATCTATCACAGTTATGAACTTCACTAGGCTGACATAGAGAAAAATAACAGACACAGTTGAAATTTGTAAAGCGAGGCGGTAACCGATGTTTATAAGTCTGTTTATTTCAGAAGCAACGTAAATAAGTGGACAGTAAATATCCAGTTGGGACAAGAAACTACTACTATATGTTAAAAATATTATGTCCAGCCTGCGAGTGTCCGAGTGTCCGAGAATATTGTGTCAATATTTTTAGAAGTTCTTTTTTCCAAAAACCGTCCAGAATTTCTTGACTTATGCTAGGAGCAGGAGGGCGGCAGCACAGCAGTCATTCCCTCACCAAAAAACTAGATTTTGTAATTTTAATCAATATTTTTTTTAAAGTTACATAAATTGATCTCATCATATCAAAAACAGTATTCCCATTATGAATGTATTCGTATTTTTTTAAAATTCTCGTTAAAAATGTAAAAACTTATTTCATAAATACATAGGATCTAAACTGAAAATCTTCCCCCTCTCCGAAATAATTTTGGGAACCACACCTAATGGAGAAGGACGGCACTGAAAAGCAAAATAGCAAAAACCTGACTTATGTTTTTTTCTGAAATACTCTTATCGTGCAGCTGGAAACAAAATAAGGAGCCCTCTCAGAACTGGGTTTGCGTGGTCCGCGCCGTGTTGCAGGTGTGCATGTGGCTGGGGCAGAAGGCGTGCGCGCTCAAGTGCAAGTTCTTCGGGCGAGGCGCCACGCAGGGCCGCTGCACGTACGGCTACTGCGAGTGCTTCTACCCGCAAAGCTACCCCGGCATCAACGGCATCACCGGCTAGAAGGCTTCTTCCCCGCTCAGTCCTCGATTGATTCTCTCGACAGCTTGGGTGCGCGTCTTCTTCTGTCTGCTTTGTGTGCGATTCCAAAAATAAAAATCTATCTCCTCTAATTTTGGTTTTCTTTATTCCCAATATATTTATATATTCCCAATCCTTACGTTATAAAAACGAGAAAAATATTATTTTACTACATTAGATACATCGATAATTCATCTCAACACATTTCATTTTTATGGTTATTTAAAGAAAGATATTACCCATGAGTAGCCAACAATCCCACTTATTTAAACAGCAGTTCAAAGTTTTCCACCAGCAACGAGGTTTTCCATCCTTAGTTTTTAATTCAAGTGACTTACGAGACATGTTTAATTATTTTTAGGATCGATTAAACACGAATACCTGCAAATGATCAATAAGGAACAATGACCAAAATTAATGACTATGGAAATATAACGACACTGACACTGCATAATTAAAAGTACTGCATTACGTGTTAAAATGCCCCCTACGAATTAATTCAGAACTTATTAATTAACCGTGTAGAGAGAAATGTCAGAAAAGACTACGAACTGTGCACTTGCCTATCAAATTTGCATTCTTAGTGAACATGAATTGCTATTGATATCGTATTGCAAAGAACGAAAGGCAGGATTATGCCTACATGGGATAATTCCAAATCAGTAACTTTACTTATCATTCATAACAAGACTTAATGTCAAAGACTAGAGAAAATCAAATAATGTGTACTTTCTGCACTGTCTAGGAAATAAGACAAACTATATTTACATCACCTATAATCCAAAAAGAAATAGTGCGTTTAGATTACCATTTCCAGTTTTCAACATGAACATGTTTATGAAATTATTTTGTATTTGTATTTTATTCCAATATGGTTTACACATTTGTAATACAGTTGTCAGAAGACCATTTGAAAAGAATTTTATTATAAATACATAAGAAAACATAACGTTTTCAGAATTTGAAAAATATAATGCGTAAATTTACTTGAAAATATTTCATATTATTTTATTTTATAAAAAAAGGATGTGATATTTATTGTTACCTTAACACCCCGACGTAACACAAGACATAGCACAACATATTACTCTTTACATAACAAACTGTTCTAAGTAGAAAACAGGTTTAGAAGAGTGCGTTTGATTTGAGAAAAAAAAATGATATCGGGATTAAAACACAAGAAGCGGTCCGTTGCTCAACATTTTCTCTACACATCTTCACCAGCCAAAGTTTAGGCGCCGGCTGAACAAATTTGGATTCCAATGTAAAGCCAATTTAGATGAACGATTTATAAAATACGGAATGTTAGCACGGCTCCATCTAGGAAACACATCATTTCTTATTCGTGAATGTATTATTTGGAGAGTTCCAGAGTACTATACGCTCCTCGTACTGGAGTACTATACGAATCTCCACGTTATTGGTTGCTTTTTGAAATTTAATGACGCTTTTCAATGTCTTTCTTTTTGAGATTGAAATAATAGTTTGACTAGCCTAAAAAATTCAGAACTCGAAAGACAACGAAAATAAAAAGAAATAAATTTACTCAATTTTACTTAAATGTATTGCTCTTAAGAACCAAAATATATTTTTAAATAGACATTGAAAGGCACAACCAAACTTCCAAGTGTATTATGCATTTCACAACTAATGATTTTCTTGAATTTTATTAAAATTAAATATTAGTGAAAAGTAAACCACTAGCAGAACTGAGTGTAGGAAACCTTACGTTTAAAAAGCATTTAAGAAGTAGGTTTAATCAGTAGGTAGAACGAAGCGTTTTACTCGTAATTGTGTAAGAAACAAATTTACTTGCAAATAGATGAAATGCCGAATTCAGTTTAGATAGGGAGTCAAATCAAAAGCTATTACAGATACATTGCTTTTAATGACTTCAAGAAATACTTTTACCAAATTCAACGAAAATCAAACAAAGGGTATGATCATGACTGTAACAAACAAATTTAGAGAAAGAAAATGCAGAACGGCTCAGTTAAAACAGGATCGCGCTTTGCTTCGCTATCGAGAAATTTCAAATTTTCTTCTTCCAATTGGTGAGGAACAGGTATCACATAATGTTAAGAGAAGATTCATATTTAATAAGACACATATGATTACAAATAATTTCTAATTATTTAAAAATTATTATTATTTCTGTTAGATGAAGTTCTGGGTACCGTTTCATGAATTTGGCGTGAACTTGTCTCCATTCTGGGGAGTGTATTATGTTGACAAGATTGATGTAATGGGGGATTATTATTGTTGTTGTTCTTCTTCTTCTTATTATTATTATCATTATTATTATCATTATTATTATCATTATTATTATCATTATTATTATCATTATTATTATTGCATAAAAATATAATATACAAAATATGCTTTCCCCCATCAATACATACAAATGTAATTGCTACAAGAAATCTTGTAACATGTTTTATGTTATTTGACAAGTTCCTTTTCTTCGGATCACTCTTGAGCTCCCACATCATTATAACAGCTATGAGCTTGAGAGAAAGACTAGCTCTAAAAATGACTACAATAAACACGGTGTAGGAAGATAAAGGTCACGTACGAAGATGAATGACGGTAAGCGATCACTTAACCCGACCGCTCCACCACTGCTGCGTCACGCGAAGTGCTCGCCAGTTACGGACGCTCCCGCCCTCCATCGCCCGCCATCGCCCTCTCGCCCGCACCCTCCCACTCGCCTTACCTCTGCGCGCCTGACTCCCGCCCTTCGTTAACCTCCTCCTACCCTTCGTCAACCCTTCTCCCCCCTTCGTCAATCCCCCTCCCGTCCTTTGTGAACATTCCTCTCGGCCTTCGTCAACCCTCCTCCCAGCCTTTGTCAACCATCCTCCCAGCCTTCGTCAACCCTCCTCCCAGCCTTCGTCAACCCTCCTCCCAGCCTTCGTCAACTCTCCTCCCAGCCTTCGTCAATCCTCCTCCCTCAATTCTTGTCCCACCCTTCGTCAATTATCGTCCTGCCCTTCGTCTACCCTACTCCCACCCTTCGTCAACATTCCTGCCACCATTCGTCAACGTTCCTGCCACACCATTCGTCAACATTCCTGCCACCATTTGTCTCCTCACTCCTTTCGTCAACATTTCTACGACTCTTCGTCTATCTTCCTCACACTCTTCGTCTATCTTCCTCACACTCTTCGTCAACTTTCCTCACACGCATCTTCAACCTTCCTCCCGCCCTTCGTCGACCCTCCATCCGCCCTTCATCAACCCTCGTCCTATTCTTTGTCAACCCTGTTCTCTCCCTTCGTCCAACCTCTTGCCGCCACCCTGCCGCCTTTCGCTCCACGCCCCCCGTCGCCACTGGCCGTCGGCGGCTTATTTTTTTACGGCGCTCCCGGAATTAGAACCATGACCTATGCGCCCGCGCAGCCAGGCTCTCTGGCGATGGGACGCGCGATAGATGGCGCGCGAGAGGGGGGTGGGGGAGGTGGAGGCGAAGCAAAGCAAAGTCACCGCGAGGAGGATGGTCACGGCCAGGCCCAAGACCGTGAAGACGCAGCTCGGAACGTGAGGCTAGGGGTAGCGGCGCCTGTTGGTAGCTGCACAGAGGATGTCGCGCCATTCCCAAAGTAGAAATTCTACAGTTTGTGAGTATAGTGATCTAAATTACTTATTTCTAACGGGTGAAGTAATCGAAAGAAAACTAAGCGGCCTTCGTCTACGTGAGAGGTTGGATTCCGTAACCGGGATCTCGGGGAAATACCTAAACAATGAAGCAGTTTTGACAATGACTGAATTCTGCAAATATTGGATTCTCTATTCCATCTCTTCTCTTGCTGGGGGGGGGGGGGGTGCCGACTAAAATTTCACACCCGACACGTCACTGCTGAAGGCACAACTGACATCATGCGACAGCAAGGCTCCAAAGAAAAGGTCACCCACCATAAAAAGTAATGACTTTTCACGTCTTGTGTAATGGAACAGCATTTTTAATATTCTTGTTACGTAAATAACTGCTGTGTTGAACTATATACTACCTACATGTGTTCTATATACGTTCTATATTAAAAGGCGTTGTTTAAATATTTAGCTTATTGCTGTGATATTCGAGAGTATTTTATTTGTTGTTCTTCAGCAGTCGCATGCAACTTCTTGGAAAACCATTTTTCTGCTTAAGTTCAGCAGCATTTTTGTTGCTGCAGGCCACTACTTTGACCTGAATTGTTGCGGCGAAGCAACATAGTGCTTTCAGTATCTTTGGGAAATAACTGTTATTTTACTAACATCCTGATCAATAATAATCTCTTACATCTTTTACTTTTTATAAAGCATATCTTTGCGGCTTATTGGCCCTTGAATGCTTTGGGAACGGGAAGCTAGGCAAGAGATTTCATTTGGACGGTTTTAAATAGCGTATGTATTTCATTTATTAACTTTTAACATCCTAGACTTTAACACAGTCGAAGGAAATATACTTCGAATTTGTAGTTAACATTTCACTGAGTTGTCGACAGTAAAAATGTACTCTCACACTCCAAATAATGTGAGGCAATAAACTCATGAACATTCACGGGAGAGTAAGGAGAGATTATAAGAGCTAGTCTGTTCAAATCAACATTGCACGTTGCGTGATCTAACTCAACCTGATAACATTTGGCAAATTAAGATGAAGGAAGGCGAGCTAACATCGTTGGCTCGGGAAGAAATCTTGCCCCTCTCGATAAAACCCAAGAAATTATGCGTAAATATCCTTCAACTTCGAAATAGGTCTGAGATCTGTTCTCTGCTGAAGATTTCAACACTAGCGAGAGAGCTATGATAAATACATCCGCGTCTAGAGGAGAATTCTGGCGGCAGGATGTAATTTTAAGAGTTTTCTACGATCAATACCAGGCGAATACCAGAGCGGTACTTTAATAAACTGAACACGGACTGTGCGCAATCAATTCTTCCTCATCCATTCTTCCTCTTCTCCCTTTACACACAAACACGCCGTACACTTAAATTCGTTTCACTATTACACATAACGGGAGCCCAGTTAGGAGATTAGAACTTATCCTAGTTGAGACGGTGTTCCACTGAGGCAGATACCTGGAGGGGGAAAGCCGATATGAAGATCGACCGCTGGATATCACATTCCAACGTTGGAGAAACAGCGCCCAATATTATAAAGTGAACCACACTTACGGGACTAATGAAATTGTAGTTGGCGAGGCCGGAAACATAAATTAATCAATCAATAAACGGCCCCAAGGCTCGCGTCACAATCGCAATGGGGCTCTGACAACCAAATGCTTAATACGAAGCATGTGGATTTCCTGAAAGGAATTGCGTACCATCTTGGGGAATGGGGAGACCGCAGCGGAATGTCTCTGGGTGAGAGGGCAGCTCGGGTGCGTCGGGTGATTGGTGGTCGAGCAGAGCACATTAATCTCACGTCGATCACCAGAACCAGCGCCCCCGCAACCATTGCCCCGCGCGTCGGCTCGGCCCCAACTTTTCTCCTCAGTGGACATCCACTTCACGCTGTGTTCGTCTTTTCCCTTCAGCTTCGGAGATTGTAGGAGCAGTGCATTTTTCGTTTCACAGAGTTTACTTCATCGTTTTCTAAGAAGAGATCTTGAGGTAATGAAACAATACTTAACAAAAAACTTCTGTTTTTGTGAATATCTTCTGATATTCTGACAGAAACAATGATTTTAACGGTAATTTTTAATATCAACCGACCCTAGTGACAGTGCGAATGTGTACTCAATCTGCCCCAGTGGTAATAGATTCGAGTCTATTCTTGGTCATACTGTTAGTTGTCTGTTCTTTTCGAGGTTGTGAAGCAATTTTGGATGCTTCTCGTGCCGACTAGTTTTGTGAACTCTAGTTGGACAGGGAAGTTGAATAATTTTGGTGGAGTAAATCGTAGCAACACACTATATTTCTGAAGAATTATAACTGTTCTGAATTTATAGAGCCAAATAAGAATGTATAACAAAGAAATTCTGCATTTTGTCTGTACCGTTAAATTCCTCGCTTGCCCGGAGTGGTAGGCGCTTGAATTGCAAAAAAAGACTGTTCTTTTCAGATTCAAAGCGTATAAAACGGAATAATCGTTTGCTTCTCCCACAATAAGAGGCGCGTAGTATCAATAAATGTTATAGTGATCAGCACATAGTTATAAAAATATTTTGTTTTTTTTATTATTCACTGAAAACCTGCATTGCTTTACCGAAACATCAAGTATTTACAAGTTCCGTTTTATAAGTCCCAAACATTACACAAACAACTTTCTTAGGGAGTTGCAAAGAAAACTATCAATGAGAATTCCATTAATGACAGTAACTATTAACGTCCGACTGATCGAAAAGCGTGAGAAGAGTTCACAGCCACCGAAAGTCTCCTGCTGATCGTCGACGCCCCCGCAACGCATTCCCTCGCGCCAGCACCCCCCTCCCCTCCCCTCCCCCCGCTCACAGCCCCTCGCCGCTAACAAGCGCCCGCGCTCCGCCATTTGTCTCACGCGCCGCACGTGCGTGCGTGCGTGCGTGCGTGAGCGTGCGTGAGCGCCTGCCGCGCGTGGCCGCCGACGATCGACACTCGATTTATAAATACGTCATTAACCTGGTAATTGGTGGAGGCCTTCAACTCTCCTCTCAGGGAGAAGAGGGGGCGGGGCACAAAAAAGCGGCGGCAGCTTGTTCGTGCATCGAGATCTCCGGAGGAGCACCAACCGTCGCCCGGCGGACGCTCCTACTGTTCGCTGCACTAAACCGCTCGGCCTCAGCGCTCACTATTCCATTACTCTTTTACTATGCGTCATTTACCTTTCTAATTGTTGGGATACATCACGTTTCCTCGAATTACGATTCAGTTCGGTATTATACAAGAAACCAAAGTTTGAAACAAGAATTCTCGTGGAAAAGATACATTTGCATTTTGTTCAAACGAGGAAATAAATAAAAACAACAATAAAATGAAACACATATAACGTATACCACTAGAGAAAAGCTTTGAAAAGGAAAATTCTTGGAGGTTAGGTAAACAATAAAACCAGAAATTAAGGAAAGAAATCTGTAAATTACATCCATTTAATTTAATTCGAACTATACACTCGTTCACCAAGCAGAATGAGTGAAATGGTACTTCAAAATGTAACCAATATAAGAATTTTAGCGAATTTAGGAGGGAAGAAAGTTTTGCAGAAATTAAATTAACTATTGTCTTACAGCATGCCAATGACACTGCGACTACTGTTCTTCACTCTTCTAAAAATAAATTCATATATTTTCAATAATAACAATTTTATTATATCAAAGATTTCACACTCTGTAACTTTCTTATTTTGAATAACAGTCATCAAATTACAATCCTGACGCCACAAAGTATGTAAAATGATGCATTACCATTCGAAGTGTATCATGTACTACATGTCTTTCTCGAGTTCAATTGAAAAATATCATAATATCTTGAAATAAATGTTCCATCATCATAACTGTAAAACAAATTCTCACATCTAGAACATTCATTTAATTTCTTTGGATATATCGAAGCAAATGACACATAAAATACCATAACTTTACTAAATAACAAAATATTCATAAAATTTATCCTTTTTTACTTGTGTCCGTAACAGTGAGAACAGTATCCAACGGACCCGAAAGGGTGAGGCAAAGGTGCCTCAAGGGGGACTGGGCAGGTGGGCGCGAAAGGGGGGCGGTGGGTGAGCGACGATGGGGTGCACCACCCTCTCTCCGCCTGGGTGTCGCTAGAGATTTATGGCGGTCGAAGTGTTGACTGTTAAATTGGCTGCCCGCCGCTGCGGCCGCAAGCGCCTTAATCGCATTTAATCGCCTTCCCCCACTGCCCCCTCCCCCACCTGCGGGCAGCGCCACCCTCTCCGATCACTGGGTGTTGCGTCTCATGGACCTTCCAAAGTGTAATAGTGCAGGCTATGCCAGAAGGGAAAAAGTAACGTACGAGGTTACGATCCAATCTTCAACTCCATCACTAAATTTTCACTGGACGACTAGATTGGTAGATTGGGAGCAGTCAGACTGGGATGGATTATCAACATGGTCAAAACAGCTAAGATGAGTCAACTCACTTTTCCGAGAACTCGTGAGACAGGTTGCTCTACTCAGATTCCATTAGGTCATCGTCCGCATTCTTCAGAATATGGCGAGCTCTGTATAAATAAGTTGAAAATTCATATAGTAAAGGAACATTTTAATTGGGAGATTTGAATGTAGCTTTTAACTAATAGTATATAGGTAACATTTGCGACCATTGCAAGTGGTGAGGGATTGTATTAAAAGATTAAGGTACCTGTGAGCTAATGTTCCATGTCAGAAATGTACATAAATAAATTCTGCCCATTTGTAATGATAGATACATCTTGCTGTAAACAACTCGTAAAATTCACCGGTAGAGGTAGCTCAGGGCTGATGACACTGCAGTGTCTCTGACTAGAAGATCCTAGGTTGGAGACTCAATTGTGGCAGGATTTCGGCACTAGCTCAATAGCTAGGTCGAGTTTGGTCGCCATTTGGAGGATAATTTTAGCGGCCAGCTGTTCTGATCGGTAGTTTTTCGTAGTTTCTCCGATCAGCACTAGACGAATGCCGGAGCAGTACACAAACGGACAATGGATCGCGTGATCTTTCCTTCCCCTTCCTTGTCCTATCCTCACCTCACACTTACACTGACATGCACTACACTACCACACATGCTGGGAGAACGGTCGGTATTTTAGAGCATGTCCCGACGTGGGCGGTGCTCCGCTGGTGGAAGGTACCTGGTTGGAGAAAATCTCGCTGACCGACGGTACGTCGGTGCCGAATATCACCACGTAGCGGGATAAGATCTCCACCACCTTCCAAAGGAAAAATTCACTACACTTATGGGACTATGACTTTATCAGTTGACGCGCCCAGAGTCATCAATCAGTCGTAAAACTCGAAGGCAAGAAAGAAGACGAATCTCAAATCTGCCTCTAAGTAGACTTCTCCTTTCATTCTCCTTACAGTTCTAATCTACCTGCGATCGAATTCCGATAGTTCGGTTCTCTTGAGCATTCCTCCTGATTGTTTGTAAAATATACGAATCAGTGAAAATGGATATCGCCACCTAGTCTGCACAGAATATCAACAATTATTTGCTATATTTTCCCAGAAGCCCCGTGAAACCGTGTGGAATTAGTCCAAGTCGAATTACCGTATGAAGCTTGTCATGCCCTCTCCGTGGGGCAAAGCAGGCATCGAAAGGGAGGAGTCCTGACCTCCTGGTCTCCTAGCCAACCTAGGTCACGTGAACGCGAACGCAAGGGATTCTTTACGACTCAAATGCCTAATTGTAGAGGAGTCCAATTTATTGGAAAATAAAAGTTATTTTGATTTCTGACCAATTCACTTCAATACCGTAAATATTGCTACCTGACTCCTTCAGCGTTACGCCTTGACTTTGAATTGCATGCTCCTTGGTTCTATATCTGATATTTAAAGGTAGGTATTGCTTCACAATCCTATCAATAAGTGCGTAGACATCCGCATTTAATTAGCTTTAAGATTGTCAATTAAATCAATATATAAGGGTATAAGCTGTATGTACAGATTTTCATTTCAGATTTAGCTTTACAGACACGCTATGTCTTGTGAGATTATCATTCTTTATTGAAGTCTAGGTACATTAGATTAAAATAACGTTTTCTTATAAATCATATGTTATTATTACTGCAAACAGAAAATTGAAATTAAATGTTTCATGTGTAAGCCATTATTCTTTAATGACTTGGTTTTATTTTGTAAGGTATTATTTGTTGAGTCAAATAAATTGTGGCAAAATATATTTCATTTTTGTTTGACAACTTTTCTATTTTGAAACTCGCAAAAGAGTCTTGGAAACGATTAACGCGAGTTCTATTTTTGCTCGCGCTGTGCGAAGCAGTTGTGGCGTACGACTGAGACCCTTTGAAAACTTAATGGAACGGGCCCATTGGAATATAAATCAAAAGTGTTAAACAACGATATGTTAAGAATCTTACATTAAGACATGACTCAATGCTTTCAATTTTATTACCCTTTTGCTTTTCCAACCAATAAACGTGTCGTTAAAAACGCTCCGCTCTGGTTCTAAATCTCGCATTCGCTCCGCGAGCCGCTCGATGGAGTCGGCGTGACATCGCGAGGCATCAAAATGTCAGGCGCCGCAGCTCGCGCCCCGGGCGGGGGCAAGTGCGCGTTCGGGGGAAGCTGGGGCGGCTAACGAGGAGACAAAAGCCCGAACTCCATTCCACTCCAACGATAACAACCGAAAAACATTCCTTGTTAATTACTTCGGATTTGAGATATGGACTTTACATCTTTTATCCACTTTTGGTTATGTGCGGACTTATAGTCGACCGTTACAGTAATTTCAGAGCATGGTGCGGATAATGTAGGGTAATTTTTCTAGTGTTGGTGCTGTCGGAACTTATTACAGCGGGTTCGTTAATACATCTGCATTCCTTCTTATGACATTTCTTTGAAATTTGTTTGGAAATAATAATTCAAAATGTATTTAAACATCAGAAATAATGTAATTTACTGTTAAGGTGTTTGTGTTTTATGAGTTGGTTTATGAAACTGTAAATATACAGACCCAAATTCAGAAACTACTTTAATAGTAACCAAAAGATTAGTTAATCTACGTAATGACGACCAAAGTTCTAATGAGCAATAACTTATTCTTTTAACAATAACTTAGTAGTAATGTCACAAATGTAGGATTGTAGTGCTTTCTTAACTTATGATGCAATATTCTGCAGCTTCTGGATGATAAACTCCGATAAGCACTGAAGAGCGCGTTTTATTTTGAAGAGCCGTGTCTCGAGTACATTTAACATCGTATCCTCCCCCCCCCCGCCACTTCCGTATGTCACGCAGCGACTAAAAGAGATCGCTTGTACTCGCAAGCGTCCATTGCCCCGACCGCTTCAGCAGCACTTACTCGCCTGAGTCACATCGTGAGATATTTTAAACAGTGGTGCCTCTTAAGCAGGCAATATTGGTTTCGGAGAACAATAGCCGTTAGTGGAACTCATGAGATTATGAAAATGAGCCTTTGGTCTTATTCTTCTATTTGCAATGAAGTTATGCAATATTATTCTGTTCCCCAAATGCTACACTCCATTTTCCACACCACTGTGTGTTCCTTCTGATTAGTAAGGTTGATTCCCTATTATATTTGAAATTACAATTCACATACAAAATAAACTTCAAATCGGGCTTGAAAATCATGTAAGTTAGTAGAAACAAATCTCTTCCATGGCGAAATAAAGTCTTAGTTGCCACTGTTCTAAATAATCTGACATTGCGTCCTGACACACGAACCAACAGTCATCTCTCCCTTCAATCCGCTTCTTGCAGTATTACAGCTTCAAATTGTAAAAACGTTAAACGTTGTGATCGTTTAAAACCGGCCAATTTACGAAACCTGCCTAGTCGCTTACCGCGGGGTCTCAAAAGAGGTAATATTTACAAGGGTATTGCGCAAGAATCAGTAGGTTGCATACAAAAAAAATACTCCCAAATGAAAGTAACCCATTATTGGATGCGACAGCTTCGGTAGGTTTCATTGGATCAGAGCCAAACACACCAAATTTCCGGAGTAAAAGCAAGCCAAAGCAACGAACGATTATTGCTAAATGAACAAGCACAATCACAATTTTTTCTTTCTTTCTTTCTTTCTTTCTTTCTTTCTTTCTTTCTTTCTTTCTTTCTTTCTTTCTTTCTTTCTTTCTTTCTTTCTTTCTTTCTTTCTTTCTTTCTTTCTTTCTTTCTTTCTTTCTTTTCTTTCTTTCTTTCTTTCTTTCTTTCTTTCTTTCTTTCTTTCTTTCTTTCTTTCTTTCTTTCTTTCCTTTCTTTCCTTTCTTTCTTTCTTTCTTTCTTTCTTTCTTTCTTTCTTTCTTTCTTTCTTTCTTTCTTTCTTTCTTTCTTTCTTTCTTTCTTTCTTTCTTTCTTCTCCTTCTTTCTTTCTTTCTTTCTTTCTTTCTTTCTTTCTTCTCCTTCTTTCTTTCTTTCTTTCTTTCTTTCTTTCTTTCTTTCTTTCTTTCTTTCTTTCTTTCTTTCTTTCTTTCTTTCTTTCTTTCTTTTTTTTTCTTTCTTTCTTTCTTTCTTTCTTTCTTTCTTTCTCTTTCTTTTTTTATTTCTCTTTCTTTCTTTATTTCTCATTCTTTCTCTTTCTCCTTTTCTTTCTTTTCAAAACTTAGAACAAGATTTCATTATCATCCTCATAAAACTGCCATCCAACTACAATACCCCCAAATCAAATAGGGTGGTTACTTGTAAGTTTTCTAGGAGGAGGAAACCATCTGTATACATCTTTAAAAAATGAAAAGAATTCATGGTTTCAGAGATAATAACAATAACGTGTGATCCAAACAGCATGTGCACTTACTAATTTCTTCACATTTCAGTGTATAAAATTTTTATTTTCTTCTTAAATGTATGTTATGGATAGAAGTACATTTTCGAAGTTTCTTATCGAAGGTGTTTGATAAATCGTTGGATTTCCTTAGCGAATCCTAGTTAATGGAGAGGGATATTTTATTTAAGAAGGAATGGTTTTCCTGATCCGCGGGTGGCAGATCGTGTGAAGCGTTCCTCCTCCGCGCCCCGCCCCTCACGCCCCGCGCCGCGCCGCTGCAGCCGCGGGCAGCGCTTTACGAGGACGACCCTCGCATTTTTACGTCCCTTATTTATGTAAGGGGACTAATAGGGACAGAGGGCGCCCGTAACTCACGCGCAGACGGCTGCTCCGCTTTCGCTCCCCCTCCCCCCTTCTCCCCTCCCACCCGCGAAGAAAGTCAGCTCGCGCCTTTTGTTGGCGCGCAGCCGCCTCGCAGCTAATGAAACATGACAGTCCTCACGCCTCTTTTTTTATCGTTAGAAGCGGACATTCGAAACATGCAGTTTCCAAAGGGATTTTTACGCTGAAAAACGATGGTACGTTAACAGTTTATTTCAGTCATTATCATAAAACGTGACTTCGATCCCGGTTAATAAGACTGTAAATCGGCGTTTTGCCAAAAATTCGATAAAAATTCAACTGGTTTCGCACAATCACTTAGTTTACATTTATGTAAATTCAGATAAATTGGTGCGTGTTAATATCTAGTGTAACAAAATAAGTCAAATTGATTTTTTACACTCTCACAATGATTTGAGAAGAGTAATTTCAAATAGGTTCAGTCGTTTATTTTCGCAATACGATTAGTTCAAATAATTGCTGAGTGGCATGATGTATTGCCCTCCTGACAAAAATTTGCTTCACGAGTTATCAGCTTGTATACAGGGGTCATGGTTTAATGAGGGTTCACAGGACATAATAAATCAATATTCCTGCGGTTACATCCAATTATTTTATATTAAAAATTCACTAAAACTATTAGATGTGAGCAAATTCCCAAATCAGAGTTAAAAAATCTCTATTAAATTTAACAGAAGTGCAAAATATTGGTTTAGAACGTCTGAACATTATGAGATAGACGATTGTTCTTCAGAACAAGAAAAGTACAAAAGAGTTTTTCAAGGAAAGAGCTTCATCTTTCCCGTAGAGGAACTTTGAGAAGTAATTACTAGCCCCAAGAAACAAAAATATATGTAACGACTTCACAGAACAGACTTCAGGATGATAGATGCTCAAAAGATCCACTCAAGACAACAAAGGAGGATATAGGAATGTTGTTGAAGATACAGAAAAAATAGTGGAACAAAGCAATAAAAGTTTTCTTTTAATAAACGCAGATTTAATCGATGTTTGTAAGCAAAGATAAATGCAAACAGAAATTGCAATGATGTAGATCAGGATACTGGACTAAATGATTTGAAATTTGGTTCTTTCAAAATACAGTACTCTCGCAATTTTCTAAATTTTGTGGGTCTGACATAACTTCGGAAACAAAACAACCGGATAATCGAGAGATGATTTCAAAAATGGGAATAAAAATTAGAATAAACAGCACAAATGAAAGAATATGTTTACACAGAGATCACTAAGCATGTTGGTAGCAAAGTCATCGACAAACGTAGGGTTTGACGAGTATATCGGATAACTGGAATTTCCAATATTCCTACTAACGGTGACGGCAGCACCTAGCGCATATCGCCGGATCTCTACTTTTGCAGAAACTATTTTATAAGCTTCTTTCTTCCAATTTTAAAATGATAATTGTTGACACTCTCAGTTAACGTCAAGCTTCGGTTAACTGGAACTTGGATAATCGCAAATCTACTGTATTCAAATGGAAGAATGTTGCTTGTGACGTACGAGTGAGCGCTTGCTTGTCGTGTTTAACAAATCACTGCTCCCGAGCGCAATGCATCAGCACCACGGGAGGCGGGGAACCCCCCGAGAAGAGTTGGGCGGTCACGCCCCACAACCCAAGGCCACCCGACACACTTAATACACCCACGCCCGACACACCCACGCCCGACACACCCACGCCCGACACACCCACGCCCGACACACCCACGCCCGACACACCCACGCCCGACACACCCACGCCCGACACACCCACGACCGACACACCCACGCCCGACACACCCACGCCCGACACACCCACGACCGACACACCCACGACCGACACACCCACGCCCGACACACCCACGACCGACACACCCACGACCGACACACCCACGACCGACACACCCACGACCGACACACCCACGACCGACACACCCACGACCGACACACCCACGACCGACACACCCACGACCGACACACCCACGACCGACACACCCACGACCGACACACCCAACGCTCCTCACCAACGTATTGAGGGGGATCAAATCGGGATCCTTCTGTGAGCAATTTGACGAAATGTTAAAACATTGTACTCTAAAAATATAATTATTTCAGCACGACCTTGTATTAGAAAACAATAGTTATTTTGATTTTGTGCATTTTAATTTTTTTACATTTATTTTTGTTATTTTAATTTACTGCAGGGAAATTAAAGCAAACAGATGCAGTAGGTAGCTTTGTTTCGAAGTCTCTACATGGGATAGGACGGTCACTCTCGTTTCAGCCACGGCAGTTCTCAGAGCTCAATACCATAAACAATTCCCAGCACATTTATTGGACACATGTACAACTAAAATCACTTAAGTGATATGGTCTTTTGCAAGTTCGTAATACTGAACATGAGTAAATGCATCGTGTTATTTTCTCCGCCAGAAAAGGCACGAAAGAAAGTCTGAATTGCAGTGAAAAGCGAACGTGCCAATAACACCTTTGTGTTCCGCTACTCCACAAGCCCCACAGCACGGCGTCAGCCGCCGCGCAATCGCTCACGCGTGCGTGCGTGCGTGGGAGGGCGGGCGGCGCGGGAGCGCCCGGATCACGCCGCCGCGTGGGTGCGGGGCGGGGGCGGGGGCGGGGGTGCGGGAGCGAGGACCACCCAGCGGCGCGCGGCGGGGGTCCCAGGGTGCCCGCGCCTCTCCCACGCCGTCCGCGCCCCGCCCCCGCCCCCACGCGCAAGGGATCGCCAGGGGGTGCCACTCGCACGGTTATGGGGGGGGGGGGCTCAGTGCACTCAGGGCCGGTTACGACAGAAAAACGACTTCTCTTGCGATCCACCTGTTCTTAGGCGAGTGTTTACCCTGGCTACAACTATTTTTTTGTAAAGAGCAGTAACCTGCCAATTCTGCCATTGAGCAAGAGCTATATTAAAGAAATTATTATTCCGTGAATAGGATTTTTCTAGTTTTAAATGTGGTAAAATTTGTACAACTTCGTTAAGGCAAAGATCATGGCATCAGAATCTTAACTCATTAATTTTTGTATTTATTTCATGTTTGAATATTTAAGCATACGACATTAGAAATACGTTGCATAAAATGTGAAAAAATGTATATTTGGTTTATATTACTATACTAGACTGTAAATCTTTCTTCTGCAATAATGTGTAACAATATTTTTCGTTATAGTAGTTTCGATAAAAAATAAAACCGTTTGTTTTAATAATCTGTTATTTTGATCGCTTTTATCCGTAAGTTTATCGTGAAATCGAAATTGACAGAAAGCCTAAAATAGCTTATTTTTAGAATAACCACCCGCCATAGTCCTCGAAAGAATACACATCTTCCGTCTGATTTCTCAGCTTTTACTCTTAGTTATTTAATTTTATTTAAACCTACTTCAAACAGCCTTAAATGACATTTGGTCGAGCCTGCCGTTTATAAATTTAGATCATTAAGTTTTTTCAAAAAAAAACCCTCTTTTATAGTGACCGAATTGCTACTAACTCTAATTAGTTTAGTACATAATTTTTAATATTCGGATATAAATGTTGAAATATAAGGTGATGATGAATGCCAAACGTAATAAGTAACAAAATAGTGCAGAACAAGAAGTAATTATTCAAAGAAGATAGCTTGAAAAGGGGTTCAGAATTATTTAAAAGAGGTTGCTTCATCTTGTCAAATTGAACCAGTAACTATTGAAATTCAAGGAATTGATTATTTTCTGGTTTTATGGATTTGCTGTTTACGTAAGTCTTGCGCCACCAATGAAGTCCGCAGCGGCTTGTTCGAGCCGGTTCAACAGCCAGTGAGGTGAGGTCTCTCAGGTGCGTGAACGGTGTTGTCAACACGCAATGCCAACAACAAATGCAAAATACATCAACTATCATTATACTGCTTATATACATCGTATATAAGGTATCAAAACCATTAAAGGGGACCTGCAAGGCCTTATTCCTACAATGTTAAATTCAAGGAACGTTATATCTAAACTATGTACACTAGAGGATTGATTTTTTTACTGTAGTTTTTTGGCAATAATTTAAATGTAACAAAAGACTTTTAAGAAATGTTAATTTGTGTTGTAGATATGAATTTTTAAAAGTTTAGAATATATTATATTTGCACCCACATTTGTTATTATTGTGTACATAATTTGTTTAAATAATAAGTTATAATAAAAATATTATGATAGAAGTTGTAGTTTGACTTAGTGAAGAATGACTGAACGTTTGAAGTCTCTAACTCTTGATAGTTTAGGACATAATGTTAAATACCAAAAAAACTTACGGGAATCAGGCTTCAAAGTTAGCGGTGTATTTCTAGTACATTTCAGGTCCATGTGGCGAATTTTCAGAATCACTCGACATTTACTCTTTTAGTTTCTTTTTCACTGACGCCATAGTATGTCTGACTTGCTTCTCACAATCCTTTAGTTATCAATCTTTTAGTTTCTTTTTCACTGATGTCATAGTATGTCTGACTTGGTTCTCACAATCCTTTAGTTTCCTCCCCTATTTTCCTTATTTCTCTCAGTGTAAAGTAAAAAACGTTGGAGATAATATGACATCGTCAACCACTCAAGCACACAAGGTGCAGTATATTATTTTATTTTTATTAATACTTAGAAACAACGTACAGGTAAAATGAATTCATTATTGAAAAGGGGAAATATTGAAGATATGATAATAATGAATATATTTTAATTTTTCGCCTTCTATGTCCCCTTAATGAATTTCCTATAGATTCCGTAAATATCATACTTGTGCCGTGAGTCTTAAACTTACATAAGGCTAAAGATCAGAAAAAAATTAGGAAATAAATAGTTGTAAATTCGAAATAGTCTGTGTAAATTGAACCATTGTTCGTTATTTAGCGCATTGTGAATAATTCTTACCATTTCAAATATCAAACTAATACTTTCCAGAGACAGATTATGACGATTTCACAACTCTGTTTCACGTTTTAAATGACATCTTTGTGACAAGCGAAATTCAATTATGATGAAATATTAAGTATTTTACTCACCATTTGGCAGATATATCACATATATTTCACATATGCCGCAACTGTATAGAATATTCTCCATACCTGCAACAAAAGGAAAACGTAATACATTAATTACTTTTTTCCCCGTTCATTACCATCATGGTATCTCGTAAACGTCTGAATGATATACATCCCAACAACTCCGAAATCTTTGAAAGTAATGATAGTAGTGGAAACGTCAGTGACTGTGGCAGTGGTAGGGGGAACGATAAAGATAGTGGCAATGGAAACGACACCGACAGTAGCCGTCGAAACGACAAAGACAGTAGCATTGGAAACGGCAAAGACAGTAGTAATTAAAAAGACTCTGACAGTGACAGAAACAGTGTCAGTGGTTATGTCAGAGATAGTGCTACTGATAATGATAATGGCAGAGATAACCAGTAAGATAGTACTGAAGGAGGTGGTTGCTGTGGTGATGGTGGTTGTGGAGATGGTGGTGGTGGCGGTGGTGGTGGCGGTGGTGGTGGCGGTGGTGGTGGTGGCGGTGGTGGTGGTGACGGTGGTGGTGGCGGTGGTGGTGGTTGTGGTTGTGGTGGTGGTGGTGGTGGTTATGGTGTTGGTTGTGATGGTGTTGGTTGTGGTGGTGGTGGTTGTGGTTGTGGTGGTGGTGGTGGTTGTGGTGGTGGTGGTGGTGGTGGTGGTGGTGGTGGTGGTGGTGGTGGTGGTAGTGGTGAAAAAGATCAAAATTGTTGGAATAGGGGAAGCGGTACTATTGGTGGTGGGAGGGCTGGTGGCAGATGTGCGAGGGTGGTTTTTGGTTGGGGGAGGGGTGGCAGCAAAGGTGACCGCTGTGAGGCCCAAACAGAGCGATAGGGGCGGAGATCGATGGCGTCAATAACTCAAGAATTAGAATGGATAACGAGGCGTCCACCGCACAAAACACACAGCGCTCCCCTCCACGCTCCCTCTCCACCCCCGCCCCACAGAGAGAAGAAACGGCTGCCCGCCAGGAATAAACTCATTCCGAAGGTCCCAAAGAAAAATCTCCTCGAGAACAAGCGGCGCGGCGGTCGGTGAAGGAAAGGAAACTGGAAAATCCATTTGCATTCACATCGACCTTTTCTCGCTCACCATTCACCCAACACGCTGACATTTTTATATATCCTGTAAACGAGTTGGGGTTGATGAACTGGAAGATTCGGTTCGTCACATCGTTGCATTCCCTGCAACCATTTCCACTTCTTCAATACGGCAATCATATGCATCAACAACCGTTCGCGTGAATAGAGCTCTGGTTGTTTTATTGTTCTATAGTAGCAGCGCTGAGCATTCTGAGTAGTACATAAAACAGTTGGTGTAATGCGATGTTTTATATCTTCCAGAACAGTAGGTGGACTTTTGTATTATTTAGCTGAATGGAGGTATACTATTTAGCATTGGTATTTGCTATTTAATTAACAGTCATATCGTCTGAAGTATGTGATGGATATGATATAGCTGCAGAGTGAAATGTTTTCATACAAACAAATAAATTTCGGTTTCCCTTACTCCAAAGTCAGCTCATCCATACTTTACAAATCTTATTGAAATAACTCAAGGTACAAAATTCTACAAAAATCTTAAACAAATAGTATATTCTTCGAAATTTTGAAAGTCACATATTAAACTTCCTACTAAACAAAGAGTAAATGTGCATTAACTATCACCCAAAGTATACATAAAATAACTTAACATTTCACAAAGCGAAAATTTAAAAATGAAACCCTCGGTATACCTCAATAACTATGCTTCTAAAGTAATATCAAGTCTATCAACAACATTATTTTCTTTTTTTTCGTAACTAAGTAAATATAATGTAACTACAATCGCACGTGTAAGACATTTATAACGTACAAATTTTACATTTTGTCTGAGTGACATAACAATCATCATAAAATGACGCATCGTATAAGATAAAAAAGTGCATGAAGCGTTGTTTTTGCACACAATTTTAGAGAACGTTGTTTTACAAAAAGGTTGTTCACTGTTTACAGTGTTTAATATAGTTAGAAATTATTTGAAATATTTATTTAGTAATATAGTGAATGCAAAAAAATTGCACTTTTACAATTTAATATATAACCGAAAAGAATAAGTCAATTTTTCATAACAAGTTTAATATTTGCCAATTCTTTGAAAACAGTTTTCACATCACTCACGTTTCACAACTCACAGCAAAACTGAAAATCTCAGAGAGCGACTTACACCAATGAAATTATGAAAAATCAAAACGTTTTATTACTAAGAAAAGTGTAATTTAAAACTGATGCTAAATTATGAAGAAAAATTGAGGGAGAAATCACTCTCTGAAAGAATGTAAATCACACATATTTGACAGTTGAGAAACCGGAATAATACGGTTAATAATAAAACGGTTTATGCCCATATAGAAAGCTATATTTTTATTTATTTATTGGGGAAGGATTTTAATGGCTGAAGTCATTGTGTGATGATCAAGTGAGTATTTGATACTAATAACGATCACAGGGTGAATGATTGTCAAGAAATTGTTAGAATGATGAGGGGAGAAAGGGGGGTCTCCGAGGAAACCTAGGAGAACAGTTTATTTTACAATAAATTCCACAGGGACTGTCAGGGAATCGAACCCGCGTTCCAGCGCTAACCGCAAGCCCTTTCTCCCACACGAGGAGCAGCTCTCGTAACGAATCTCCCGGAAACAGCGCGCGGCTAAGGAGTTGAGTCGGCCTCCCACGAAGTGTCAGCTCATAATTAACGTCCTCTCCCGAACAGATTTATTAATTAGGAGCCCTGGGGATGGATATTGACAGCTCCACGAACCAAATTATTCCTTCTCAACTAATGACACGTGTAAGCAGCGGCGGTGGTCGCGCGTGGCATTGAAGAATCCTTCGTCCAGCAGCGAGCGCCGGGGAATACTTCAGCGCGGACGACTTCATTCCAAAGGGCGCAGCGGCGGAGCAGCACCGGAAGGCGGAACGAAGGCGGCTGCGTAGAACGTGCGTTGGACGGCTGAAAGGGATTCGCCACAGCCGCCTGGGAAGGGCCCAAATTGGCTGAAGGGCGGAGACGCCCTCCGTCCGCCCTCCCAGAGCGAAGGGCGGGCACGCCAGCGCACGCACACGCTCACACACACGCTCACGCGCCGGCCTTCGCTTCACGCCCTACGCGCAGCTGTGAAGCACAGATGGAATAACCGACCGGTTATAACCCAAAACCTCTTGTTTTGGTTCACCGGTTTCTTAGATTACTTTACGAGTATAATGAGAACATATATAATAATATTGTTTTTTGTATACCAGCATTATAAACGATCTTTACTGTTGCAAGGAATAGTTCATAAAAAGCCTTTTACGGCACAAATGAAGACGTATTTGAATTTTACGGCACGAATGATTGCGTCATCACTCATTAACCCAATCGCAGCGAGAAGATCGCTGGGTGGTAGCGGTAAACGGAACACCCGACGACCGTTTTCTCGCACAGATGTCAAATACCAGAGGCGCCATAAGAAAGCTGTTTCGCAAAATTAAATTAATTCTCTTATAAATTTATAATGCTGTTATACAAAAAATAACGTATGCAACTCCTTTATAATGATGTTTTATTGCATTCGTACAAATCTGAAATCTCGTTCCTAAAAGTCGCTTAAGTTCAAAACATTTATTCATGCAATAAAGCTTAACGTTATTAACAAATTGCATATCCTATTTTAACTTCCCGCAATACGCAACTGAATTATTTACACACAGATAAGAGCAAATTCTAAATAACAGTCATCTCAGCTCTAAAACTTAGGACCCAAACGTATCTTCTCTGATATTATAAAGGCAATCTCAGTTGTTTTGGTCACAAGCAATGCAAACTACATAATAGGCAGAAACCAAATTTTCCTTTCGCTCAAAGAAGTTACAGCTGAGATACAGTCTGAGACCGCGTACACGAGGTGGGAAAAAAGAGGAACTTGACCCCGACGCGACGCGGCGTCCAGCTTCATGAAGGCTCCGGCCCCGAAGCCGAAACGAACGCGTCCATTTCCTCGAGCCGCCTCGCCCTCCGCCCAGGTGCGCCTCATTAACTAATCCATTTAGCGCAAACAAATGGAGCGCGGCGCGGCGCGGCACGGCACGGCGAGGAGTGCAGAGAATGGGGTGGGGTGGGCGGGATGGGCGTGGGAGGGGAGGGGCGGCGCAAGGCGTGAATGGCAGCGGCTGGGACGGGAACGGATGGGGAGAGTACAGCGCGAAGCGGGACGTCGCCAGGCAGTGTGGAGATTAGGGAAGGGAAAGGGGGGTGTAGGAGATTGCTTTGAGTAAGAGGTAGGGTGGAGCAGAAATGGAAAGGGTGGGGCTGGGTGGAAGAGGATGGGCAGGAAGATAGGGAAAGAGAGAGATTGATTGATTGTTAGTGAATCCGGACGCGTCACCTACAGAGGTTATTAGTCCCGTACGTGCAGAACATGCTTTTCATCTGGAAGTGGCGGGGATATTCCCCCATTGGATGGCGAGATCCGTCGACTAGCGGGATTTTCCCAACCAGGAATCTCCCACCAGTGAGACATCACCCCAGCCGGGACAAGTTCGAAGTCCCCGGTCTCCCGGCATGTGTGGTAGTGAAGTGCATGTTAGTGTGTGTAAGGGGTGAGGATAGGACAAGGAAGAGGAAGAAAAGAACGCGAGCGGCCAGTGGCCCATTTATTAGGGTATTGCTCCGGAATTCCCCTGGTATGGATCGAAGAAATCACGGAAAAGTACCGATCAAAGTAGCCGGCCGCTAGAATTCTCCTCCAGACAGCGACTGAATTCGACCTAGCTGAAAAGCTAGTGTCGAAAATCCTGCGGCCGTCAGGACTCGAACCTTGGACCTCACGGTCAGAGGCGCTGCAGTGACTTCAGTTGATGCACTGAGCCACCGCTCCTGGTAAGAGAAAGTGGTGGGAGGGAAGAGAAGTGAAGAGGGGAGTGGCGATGCGGAGGTCGGAAAGCGAAGGTTTGGGATGCAAAGAGGACGGTTGAAATACAAATGATCAGGGAGGGGCGAGGTAGGTCGAAAAGCGGCGGGATGGCATAGGAAGGGCAGGGCGTTGGGGATGGTGCGTCTCGAGCGCTCTCTCAAACGCTTGGGGGCGGGTCTCTTTCTGACACCGCCTTCTGAATGACGCGCTTCTCTTGTCTCTCCTCCTTGATGTCTTACTCATTTCCACAAGGCTCACGCTTGCCACATCGGAATACCGACTAGCCCTGGTTCGTACGGATTTTGAACTTTAATCATTGACTCGTTATATTATCACTCTTCACGCAACTGTTAAATAAATGATACGAAATGCAAAATTCATTTATATGAATGTTATATGGAATTAATTACGGATATAATATTTCTCATTAGGTAAAGTAGGCATAAAGCCATATCTCTACCATGTTAATTTGGCTGTACAATTGTTTCATTATCTCAGAAACTATTGAATGTAATGCTGTAAAATTTTAGGAGCAGTTTGGTTCAGCTTCTTTTAAGTAAATATGACCAGATGTACATTTTTTGATAGTTTTTGTGATTTATAGCATATTGTAAGTAAAGGTCAACATTTTATAATATTAGTTCGGTATTTTAATTTAGAAATTCATAAGTATGAAACTTACTGAACTCATATTTGTAACATATTTATTATTATTTAAGTGACCTCTTACAAAAAAATATAAAATAATAACTAGAGTAGTTTAAGAGATAATGAAACAAGTGTGTTCAAATGTCGTTCACTTTTTTAAATCTGCGTCGAAATTCATCCGTCTCCGAAATCAATCACCTCAACGTGGTAACAAGTAAATAAAACACGTAAATAGTTAAAGAAGATGAAGTTTTTCAGTGCAAACAACACTGAAGAATGAACATTTCTGTATCATGTAGTGAAAAGCAGAGCCTTTAGATGAATTCTTTCAAAAGATGTAATGTAAATGAGAGACTTGTAAACGAAGTGACTGCCATTTTAAAAAATGCAAATGAAGGAAAAAATAACAAAAAAATATAAAATGTGTGCATTTCACAATGCTGTATATTTAGAAAACTCTAAATATTTAGAAAAATTAAATTTACAAAAACGAAAAAAAATCATATATTTTGGTTTTAACATCCCGATAAATAAAATTGTGTTCCCAACAACGGACAAACTAAGTTTCCGTCAGGAAGTGATCAATATATGTTGGCTCAGATGTGACAACTCTCTTCCTTTAATAGCATTCCGTTAAAGCGTGGAGAGGCAGGTCTTTTGACTTTGAAATGTATCCCGTTTCGAGGGTAAAATATAAATCGCCTCGTGGGAAAGCGCCTATCGAGATCATCTGGCATCGAGAGGAGCGCATCGGAGCGGAGCCATCAGCGGTCGCCTCGGGACCTCACACCGCGCGCCAAGGGCCAAGGGCCGCACAAGGCACGGCACAAGGGCGCGCGCAGCCACACGCCTTCGCCACACGCGATCTCAGCGCCCAATAGCGGGCGCCAAGAGGAGAGACGCAAATGCGATTTCACGAATGAGACCTATACTGAACAGCTTTGCCGTTTTCTAGATCTGACACCAAGCTTAGGATTTTTTTTTTTTTGTTATTTAAGGTCGCATCAACAGCTAGGTCATTAGCGACCACAATTGGCATTAACGTTATAGTAACTATGAGGGTGAAACGAAATGGTGATGATAAGGGGTGAAAGGACGAACACAAATACAACCATGCCCGAGGCGGGACTGGAACCCGCGACCCTTCGGTCCGAGATCACCATGACACTACTGCCTTAGAGATTTGGCCACCTTGCGGCAGGACGTGAAAGACGCAAACGTCGTGCCATATTCCATCTTGAAGATAATACCTTCAGCTGCCACGTTACGAAAAGTCAAGCATAGGAATATATATATATATATATATATATATATATATATATATATATATATATATATATATATATATATATATAGTGACGCAACGCTTTATCAAACGGACGGCGGCGGCGTGGGTAGGGGCCGTCCGCGGTTGGTCATCGAGATGCAATAATAATAATAATAATATTGATAATTTAAATTTCCTTAATAGGAAATCGAGGACTAAAGGAGGGTTCTTGCCTGCGTTGTTCCACACCTTTCCCACGAAAAAGAAAAGAAAGTGCAATGTTACAAAAAACAAACAATGACATTTAATGAAAACTGTAGTACACAGACATCTGCAAGTTTCTAAACAAACACAAAAGCAACAGCACAGAAATAATGTCACAACAGTGTACAATTGTCTGGCTGCCTGTACCCAAATACAAGAACAAAAAAAAACAAGCAAATCAACAAAGAAGTACTGTTTCTAGAACTATTCTGAGAATTATAACCATCTAACATCCTTTTAAAAAAAATGGAAAATCAAATTATTAACTTTGAACAAATGATTAAGTCCCTTGGAATTAATATTATCATTCCAATTAATTTATACAACACTTATGTTCCTTCACTCCAAAACAATTCAGATTTATACATTCCTCATCACAATTCCCTCATTTCAATAATAAATTCACATCCAATCACGATCAACACACAACAATAGAACTTTGATTTCCAATGTAAACTCTAGAATAAACATTCCATACTATGATCAACACACATTAATGGAAATTTAATTTACAATGTAAACTTTAGAATAAACATCCTACACCATTTCTCCAGAAATTGTATAAAAAATATTCATGACTGACAAAGTTTTCTTATACCTTTTGATAAATACTCAAGAAAGTAGGGTGTATCATTACCCAAAGTTTTAATGATAATACTAGTTCATTACCATACAAGTAATCATTGCAACATTTTCTTTCTCTTTATCCTGCATGGTCACATAGCATTCCTGCTACATGCTAATTCTACCTACCATGAAATCACACCATATTAATTATGATCAGAAGGAAAGCATGAATAAACATTGTAATGAAACGTTACAGACAGCAGTAAAAATAACTAACTGTCCTCCCACTGAGCTAATATTTTTCAGAATCTGTGGTATTAGACAATCTCCACTAAGATACTACATTACCACAGAAATTGCAAAGTCTCACTCCCAAATTGACCAAAATTAACAACTCTTGACATATTCCTTATCTAAATGATAATATTGGTTCATTACCATACAAGTAATCATTGTAACATTTTTTTTCCACTTTATCCTGCCTGATCACATAACAATCCTGTTACATGCTAATTTTACATGCCATGAAATTACACCATACAAATTGTAATCAGAAGAATTCATAAATAAACATGTTGATAAAACTCTTTGGCAGTAGAAACAACTAACTGTCCTCCCACTCATCTAATATTTTTCATAATCTGTGGTACTGGACAATCTCCAATAAAATGCTACATTACCACGGAAATTGCAGAATTTCACTCCCAAATTGACGAAAATTAACAACTTAACACTTTCCTTACAGTAAGAGAACTGCAATACAAGTTGCAAATAAACAGTACATAATTGGCAGCACTACAAGTTAACAAAAGTGAAAGTTCACCTTTCTTTAAATTCTTCTCCCATGAATAAATAATCAGTTCACAATCCACACATGTACTTTGGTGATTGAACATTGATGCTTTACTATGCACAATTTCATTTACCAGTCTTTCAAGTCTTCAACTCAGAATGATGCAATAGAACATCTTGTATTTAAAAGAATATTACACATCCGGCAAAAGAACAGTCAAAATAAGTCACTTGCCACTTCAAATGCCAGGACTCACACCTACAATACTTTCACAATTCCAAATTGGACTACCGCATCTCAATTTAAGGAGAGATTGATCCTCTAACCTCACGCCTACACAATTCAACTATACAACCGTTAATTAAATGCTTTATTAGCACTCACATTAATCAGTTAGGACTCCA